>BRZM01000057.1:0-109925 GCA_033238685.1 Lates japonicus
GGTGGTGTAGATTTGTGTCAGGCATCACAGAGCCACAGTACAACACTCGTTTACTTTTCTGTGGGTCAAAATGCTTCTAACACAAAATTTGAGTGAGGGAATATCCATTGTGTAAGATGGTACAACTCCCTTTGCTAACTGCTTTGTGATGACATAAATATGTGTATATAGAAACTGAATTTGCATAATTTATTTGAATTGCTCAACAACAACAGCATTAAAAATCTGATTGAATCATAACTTAACTTAAATTAACTTGAATTCCATTGAAAACCTAAATCTGAGTAGCATAATTTAAAATTGAATTTATTGGTCTGGAACTGAATTCAAATTTTTTCAAATCAATTTGAAATGGAATGTAACATTAAGAAAATGAATTAATTTGCTCTGAAAGTGTATTTGATCCTCACTGAATCCTCTTTATTTACATCTACATGAGTTAAGTGCATAAATGAAAGATTGAGGAAAGACTGAAGAAAGATTTACAAAGAATGAGTGATACTGTACATCAGCAATTTATTTATTTATTTTAATAAACTGCTAGAAAGCCACATGGGATGCACTTAAGCAAAAGGCGATAAACTACAATTTATATTACTAGCTAACTATGCATTATGGAATTTCCATGCAATTCTTTGTAAATCTCTCTTCATTCTTACTCCAGTCTTGCATTTAAGTAGGTAAGCTGTGCCATATTAACCACATCTAACAGCAGCTATGCTGTCACTTGTATACATAAAGCTTCAACTTTTATATATTACATATTTAAACAAACCTGTAATTTGAGCCTTCGGTCATGCTTTGACATGCTGAAAACTGACAGCGTTCAGCTCTGAGTATCATGTCCAGAGAACTAAAGGGTACTTCAGAAACGTGAAAAGGAGTTCTGTGAATCTGCACTTGATTGTTCTTCCTCAACGACCAGACGTCTGTTTCTGTAAACTAATATTGAGTTGCAAGAACTAAATTGGATTTGTGAGACTTGAATAAATGAGGATCAAATACAGTTTCAGAGCAAATGAATTCAATATCATAATGTTACATTCAGTTACAAGTTTTGTAGAATTCAGTTCCAGACTTTCATCCAATTATTCAAATTCACATATAGATTGTTCACATTCAGTTTCTAGAAAAACATTAAGCCCATAGCTTTGACTGAAAAAGTTAGTCTTGCACTTTAAGAGAAATGAGCTATCAAATAAAGGCAAAAATACCTAAAAATAATATTACTATGTGCCTGATACTTGTGCAAATGTGTATGTATTGATCTAAGCCTACAAGGAATTATGGCTTTGTGCTGCTTTGTGTCGGGGTGCAGTGCAGTAGAAAAGCCTCAGCGATGTGTCATCTGCTGTTAACGCCACAGCGCCTCATGATTACTATTGATCACCAGTTTCGCTAGCTGCGTCCCTCTCCACGTCCATCTCTCATTGACTGGTCTTAAGGGGGCCATCTCTCTCCTAGTTGTTGCTGCACACTCCCTTATGAAAGCAAGCTCACACACAATACACACACAAATACATTCTCACTATATGCTGTTTGTCTGCACATACAATCAGACTGCAGTGTGCACACACACCGGTATGTGCATGGCTATCACAGTCACAAACTGTGTTCCCGTGCTCCTGTAAGTACATTTTGTACATACATGGATCAACATGAATATGGTGAGACAGTGTTCAGGCTTGCTGTAAGTGTATATACAGTATCTTTCACCAGTAAACTGAAGATTTTTTCTGGAATTCACAACGAGTTGCTATAGGTTCAAAAGTAAGTAGTTACTAATGTAAGTCAACTGAAAGTTTCTGAAGTGCAGAAGGATGGATAATAGTCTGTGTGCATCAATACACAAAATTCTGTTTTACAGTCACCACAAATTCTCAAATTGCTGTTGATAAATTTTCTTAAACCCAAACAAGATGACAATATGCACACTTATGTTCTTTTTTATTGGCTGCACCATTGCAGAATGAACAGTCCAGATGTCTGTTTGTCATGTGCATCATTGTATGCAAATAGTTGAGCCTGACAAGCAGAATTTGGCATCTCCGGAAACTTTGTGAAATCAATTATCATTTAAAGGAACTGACTTTTAGTCATTACATCATGTCTACACAGGAGGCGTTTCAGGTGTTTGTTTTTTTTTAGCCATTTGTCTTAGGTGTATCTGATGGAGCAGGTATGCTTTAATTTTAATCTCTGCATAACAGTTCATGTTTTACTTGTGCTATGTGTGTGTGATAGTGACCAGAAGCATATTTTTATGCTTCAAGTCTATTTTCTTCCATTTCATGTATGTAACTATAGTGGTTGTGAGTTGGTCTCTGAGCTAAAATACATGTGAGCTACACTCATTACCCACACTGATGGAACTGAATTAAGACTGAAGCCGCTGCTGCTCATGTAACATGCTGCTTTCACTATGTGGGCTGTGTGTACATTGTGTTTGTGTGGATCAAGCTTCAAAAAGGCTACACTTCCCATTATGCAACTCTAGAGTGTGTTCAAACCCACACTGCCTAGTAAACCCCAAAAAAGTTTGTGAGGCAGGCTTTCTGTTATAAACTTTGATGACTTCTTCAGGGTTGTACTCCAAATAATCTATGTATGCTTGATGTGTAAAGTTGGTGGAATGCTGCATCATAATAAACTGTTAGTTTATTACTGATGGATGTAACATCTGCTCTGGCAGGGTTGAAGGGGTCAACTTCAGTCGAAGAATTATGTGACGATCCTTATAAACCTTGTAAAATAAAACTTACACAAAATACTGTGTATAATGTGTGTTTTCACCAGATATTTGTATGAGCTCACTTCAGTTTTATGGCTCAGTTACTGTAAAGACCTTTACACAATAAACACAATGATAACCTCCACTTACCTGCACACACACACACACACACACATTCACACAAACACCTCACGTTGCCACTCACTCAGGCAGACCTTTACATTCACAGGTGTTATTTTTGCTAACTAGAGACATTTAGTGGTGAAAAAGGGAAGTGCAGCATCATGACTCCCCTCAACTGCACTACTACAACTGTGTGTGTGTGAGTGTGAGTGTGTGTTCCTTCTCATATGTCCCGGTGGGGACAGAAGAGCATAACCCGCATTCACACCAACCCATGGGGACTCGTGTCACTGTGGGGGCAAAACTTGAGGTCTCCACTGGTAGAGACTGCTTTTTGAGGGTTAAGACTTGGTTTTAGGGCTCAGCTTACAGTTAGGTTATGATTAGGGTTAGGGTAATGATTTAGTTGTGACTGTTAGAATTAAGGGCTAGGGAATGCATTATGTCACTGAATGTCCCCATAGGGATAGTGGAAGTGTGTGTTTGTATACTGGTGATTGGGTCACATGCAATTCCAAAACATAATGAAATATTGACACTTTCCTACTGTGGGAGTGTTTCAATATCTACCTTAGCTCAGACCCACTCTTCATTATCTTTGTCTTAATTTTGAGAAAGGACAGTATTTCTGTGTGATAGAGAGACAGAGGTAATAGATTCAGCTAAACTTGTCCTCCCATTGACCTGATGATGATACATGTGTGTGTTTATGTCAGGGAAATGGATGTTATATCTGGCCTTGGGACAGGCCCTCACCTGGCCTTTCTATGTTGAGACAAAGTAAATTATTTACAATATTGATCAACTATTTAACTCTAGATATGACCCCTGTGTATGTGTCGGTAATGGAAAGCATGTGTAGGCCATCATGCATAGTGCTTGTTTGTAAGACCAGTGTTCCACGTGTTACTGTGCAAATGCAATGCACCTGGGTGCCTGCAAATCCACTTATTTGTGTATGAGCTTTCTGTGCATGTGCATTTGTGTACTGTATATGGATGTACGCTCACTTATGTGTGTGTGTGTGTGTGTGTGTGTGTGTGTGTGTGTGTGTATTTTGCTTTGGGTGCTGGGCTGTGCTGATATAGTACCTCATTAGCTGCTGTGGACACTAATCTCCTTTGTGGCAGTCTTTCATCCTTAGTGTGGGATTTATAGACGCCCTTGGTTAAGGCGCCTGCTTCGTATGCTGCTGGTCCCATACGTCAACCTGTCATTGGCTGATGCTACTTCCTGGTCCCACCCCTTCTCCCGCTGCCCTCCCCCTCCTGGAGTAAATATAGGAAAATAAATGACATTTGATGATTTTGGTGGCTTGATTTTGAACTTTAATGAACTTGCTATAGGTTGACCTAACCAGGTTGTGTAATGATAGTGATTACACCACGGCCACTGAAAATTAGTGAACCTGGTAGCTAGAGTGTGTGAGACAGCTGCAAGTGGAAATGAGAATGTGGAATGTGCAACTTGTGGGTTATCCTTTACATAATAAATTTCTCTTCATCTGGCAATCACTTCCTTTGAAAAATATGTTTTTTGCGTTCTCTAGATGTGAAAATTGAAACAACTGACTATGCAAGTCCCCCAAGCCCAACACATGACTAAATTAAAATGGGTTGCACCACACAAACTAGTTCTTCCATAGAGATTAGTTTTTAGTAAATATTAACACCAACTAGTTCCCAGGTGTAACTGTTGTGTAGCTAACGGAGCCAACTGACAAAACATGATAAATGACCCATTTAGTTTAAAGAATAATTATGGCAACATGCAGTGCACTATGAGTACTCCTGATGCACTCATGATGGTCAAAAAGTTGACTGTGAAACACTGGACACTTCTCACCCTCAATGGTTGCCATCTTGGCTACGTAGAGGAGGGGAAGGGACCACCAACCTATTTTCAAACTTGTGAAAATTGCGGAAGGAGGAGGAGGAGGAGGAGGACACGTCATCGTCGGCATAATTTCCATGTTGTGTGAAATAGTGGGCACACACAAGAAAGAAGAATGCTCATTTTGAAGTCAAGTGAGGAAAAACCCAGCATGCATTTTGGCAAGCGGTGATCGGCCAAACGGCCATCGTCGATTTGAGACAGCACTCCCCTGTTGAAATTCACACACTATGTAAATATATAGTGTACACAGCATAGTACATGGACACGTTCTTAACCGAAGTATCTGAAATGAGACATGGTGCAAATATCAATGTTAGTTTATCTTAGCATAATCAGATATTTCCTTGTCATTCTAAACTGTG
Organism: Lates japonicus; assembly: GCA_033238685.1. Taxonomy (NCBI): domain Eukaryota; kingdom Metazoa; phylum Chordata; class Actinopteri; family Centropomidae; genus Lates; species Lates japonicus. Next base: position 5,113 of record BRZM01000057.1, read on the forward strand.
TGAACTCTTCTAACTCTGAAACACATGTTTCTAAATGTATATAGACATAAATAAAACAAAGCAATACAGTTTACAAATGATATATCTTCTTATTAAGTACATTTCTCCTGATTAGATTAGATTTCTTAAATTTTAATGGTACAACCTCATTAAGTAAATCACTAGTTTGAAACTAAATAGTGCTTATCAAGAATTTAAGAAGGACTTTATGTTTCTGAATAGCTGGTGCCTCCCAATCCAGGACTGTTCATACTGCCATAAATAAAACAAGACATAATGACAGACAACCAAGACATGCAGGCTAAATCATACATTCAGCTAATAAGAAGATATTATTTGTTATCAGTATTTTTGGTAATCTACATTAACATTTGCAGTGTTGTATTATTGTGTTTTGGGACTCGGTGGTTCTTAATGGAGGTGAAATATTCTGTTCCTCAAAAACATCACAGACCTCCTCCTGGTTATTAGGGTCAGTACACCTACATTACTTAAAGACACACACACACACACACACACACACACACCTAGCAACATTGACTCCAAGATTTCACCACTGGATTATGCATTGTTACACTGTATTGCACACTCAAGCACCCAAACGCACCATCTACACATAAGCAATGATGCACACATGCGGATAGAGACTCCTGCTCCTCGACAGACACAAATAGACACACACACACAGATGGACACACGCAGATGCAGTAGGATGCAAAACAAACACACACAGGGGTTTGGTGTCCTAGTTTCCATCTGTGGAGAAGCTTTTCTCTCTATCTGGCTCTCTCCTTCACTCACAAACTCATCTCGTGGGGGGGGGGGTCCTCACAGTGGTCATGTGACACACTGCTGCTGCAGTTTGTGTGTATGTGTGTGTATATATGGATAAGAGCAGGCGTTTGAATCTGCATGTGTGCATCGCTGCTCATATAAATGCTTTTCTGAGTATGCAGAGGCTGCGTATATGTAACAGTGTGTCCATCCATTATGTGTGTGTGTGTGTGTGTGTCAGCTAGCTGTCAGGCTGCTCTCTGCCTGCCTACAGTTCCTCCTCTTCAGCGCTTGTTTCACCATCAGAGTGTGATCTAATACAGGGATTACTATGGGATTAAGTGAGTCTCTCATAAAATAACAGCTCACCGCTCCAGAACTCCACAACACTGGCCATTTGTTCTGTGCTATCAACAAACTCTAACAATGTTTCACAAAGGCAAAACGCAGTAACTGCACCAGCAGGGAGTGAAAAGTGCCTAGAAATGAGTACACCAACAAAAAAAAGGGAGACAATCTTGCCCACATGATGTATTCCAACCAGGAAATTTAACTTGCCAGTATCATTATTCGGCACCTAATCTAATCTAATCTACAGCCAGAATAATTAAATGTTGATGTTTGGTTTGTATTAATTTTGAGCAATACATTTTAAAGCTAAGAAATGTCATTTAGGCATTATTGTTCACCCTAAATTGCAGCAAAAAAATTGGTTCTCTGATTATTTGCGTTTTAGTGACCTGTGGGGGGTTTAATTGAATATCAAGAAATAATTAGGTTTTTGTTAATTCCAGAAAAACTACAGCACACTTCAAAGAATGAGAGCTATGAATGGAGTGTTTAATTGATTTCAGTGTGGACTATAATCTTGGTATGCGGTCCTACAGTACAGACATACAGTAGATTAACAGTTTTAATGCAATCTCTTTGATCCAAATATAATGCAAACAAAAAAACAAAGGAGATGAGTTGTCAAAGTTTTTGTTGTATTGCACATTCGACCGGATCAAGAAAAGCTAAATACTTATTAGGCATGAAGATTTAACAGTGGTGTTGTCTGGCACAGCTGGCAGATGTTTTCAGCAAAAAGCTCTGATAAACCCGGTGTGCACTACCCACCCAACACTAAATGACAGACAGACAAAGTGAGAGACTAGCTGGTGAACATAGCGGAGCATTTAGCAGCTAAAGAGCCTGATTTTACCCTCAGGATTTAGCATTTTACCCTGAGGACTTTTGGAGCTAAAAGGACAGTAAAATATTGCTCTTATGGTGTACTCACAGTAGGCGATCTGTACGATAAATGCAGTCCATTACTGTACTTAAGCATGTTTAACCTCCAAAAGACCACTTCGTTCGACTTTTGTGATCTCTCTGTACCTTGAAGACATGGGCTAGGGCACAGTTCAGGTGAACTTGGACACATTATGCATCTAGAGCGAACAGGCCAGTGGCGGAGTGGGGAGAGGGGACCATGGTGCTTACAAGGTAACCTGGCTCATCTCCACACAGGATCTCTGGAGCTCAGCCAGAGTGACCATCAGGTTCTAGGCTACATCTGTTATCAAGCCCCCCTCCCCCGATTGCTCAGTTGGGCCAGATGACCAGTTTTAGGAGTCTTAGTCTTTACAGAGATGGGAAGATATACGATGTTATCGCCCATCACGATAAAAAAACAAAACACTCACAATAAGTTGAATAGTGAATTTCCAACATCGGGCTAATTGTGAATGGCGATAATCGTTAATATCCTCAGGAGTGATTTACAGAAAGCTGTCTAGCTTGCCGTCATACAGTCCTGTATTGATTTACACTGAATTGCCACAAGGGGGAGCTGCATCTTTCCACGTGTCATTCCATAATACTAACCCTGTCACCATGGCAGAAGGCTCAGTTTGCCCATCGTATCCCCCGTAAAAGAAAGTTAAATCGGATGTGTGGAAATACTATGGATTCCAAAACAAAGACTCCTGGTAAAATTAACTAACATTACTGTCAGTTACTTAACGTAGTAAGTGTTGGTTTAGTCACACTAATGTTGACGTTTATCTAAATGTTTGTTACGTTGATGCATTAACGTTAACATTATTTTGGCCACAGCTCATAAGGAACAGTAAATCAATTAGAATTTATTTCATTTGACACAAAATCCATCTTCTCATTTGATGTAGCTTATTGCATATTTTCATGATTACTGTGATGATATTGTTAATCGCAATTATTTTGGCCAGGATAATCGTGACATGATATTTTCATATCGTCCCATGCCTATATTACACACTCACATGTAAGATGCTCTTGGGATCCTTCAATGCAGCAGAAAAGTTTTGTAGCCTTTCCCAGATCTGTGCACAATCCTGTCTCTGGGCTCTGCAGGCAGTTCCTTCAACCTCATGGCTTGGTTTTTGCTCTGATATGCATTCTCAGCTGTGAGACCTTATATAGACAGGGGTGGGACTTTCCAAATCATGTCCAATCAATTGAATTTACCACAGGTGGACTCCAAACAGAGTGTAGAAACATCTCAATGATGATGAGGAGAAATGGGAGGAACCTGAGCTAAATTTTAAGGATCATTGTAAAGGGTCTGAATATTTATGTCAATGTAATATTTTAGTTTTTCCCTTTTTATTGAATTTGCAAAAAATTCTGCAATGCTGTTTTTATACCATCTTTATGGGGAATTGAGTGTAGATTGTTGAGGGAAAATTTATATGTGTGTGTGTGTATATATATACACACTTTTTGCGACACAACTTTCCAATGATACCAGCCTTTTATTACAAGAAACAGCATCAATATTCCTTGAAGATGCATTGAAATCCATATGTGACTCCAGAGCACCTGGTCATTACGGCATAATGTCTGTCCATGTATGTAAAAGTAGACTAGCACTGCAGTGTCGATCTGGCAGCCGTCCACCTCGTTGGTCTGGCTGCAGAAAATCACAGATTGGTGGATGTTCTCACCAAAGCTATAATGTCCCACATGAGGCAGTGTTTTGCTTTCTTTGCTGTGTATGTGTGTGTGTGTTGTTTGAGCACACACTTTCCCTCTCTCCCTGGTGGTGCTGGGGTGTTTGGCAGGATAAATATAGCTGCGTTGGTGTAAAGCTGTTTTCTCTTCAGCTTTTGTAGCTTTAATCAAAAGCAATCTGGAGGAGGGATAAATGGAAGGGAAAAGGGGGGTGAGAGAGAGTGAGAGCAGGGGGAGGAAGATGGTACGAGGAAGAGAGGGGGGAGAGAGAGATGGCCAATGCCAGAGTGTTTTATTTTAGCACTCTTTAAAGAGTCATTGGGGAGTGTTCAGGAGTAATGAGAACCCTGGTGGCTGAAGGAGAGGGACCAACTCTAACCTCCCCTCGCTCTCCTCCTCCATCCTCTCTCTGTCTCTGTTTCCTGCCCAACCTCATTTCCTCTGTCATCCCTTCTTCCTCATTCTGACTGTGATCACAACACAGGACTATGGCTATGGCTGTGTTCACACTGCAGGCATTCATGCTCTGCTCTGTCTTTCTGGATGAATCTTCATATCTATTCTAGGATGTAACCCACATCCCTTATCGATATGAGCTGACAGTGTTGTTGATGAGACGTACACAAGAATGGTCTCTGAAGACGTCACTTTTTTATTGCATCTCAGGTATTGTGCTTTTGAAGCTGTCAAAATTTGATTCAGCCAATAATGTGCATCTTCAGTCTGTTGTAGTTGGGTGTTTGGCTTCTTTTCCAGTGTTGCATCCATAATGTTGTCAGACACTTATGATAACAATCTGAGCCTGTCAGTGGCAAAAACAAGCCCTTTAGTCGATGCCCATTGGGTTACATTGCAGCAGTTGTTCACAGTTGCTTGGTATACTCTTATTGCTCAATACTGCACAAAGATTTTTGTTGTTTTCAATCATTTAATGGGAAAATAATATTAAATAATTCAATCTTGTAACCGATATTTGAACCATCACACTGTATATTCAATTATTCAGATGTTCTCGATTCTGTCAGTGACTTTTCTTGACCATAGAAACAGTGTGGCTTTGGACAGTATCAATAATGTCATGAACAAAATAATCCAGGAACACACACACAAAGAATCTCACCAGTAGGCTTTACAGTTGATGGTGTATCTTTTAGGTAGTAATAATAATTGTAATGTGTCATGTCAGTATTTTTGTACCATCCTGTTGACACCAGTATCAAGAAAATTAAAAGCCCAGACAAATTCAACTGTGACTCTATACGTTTCAAGAAGCGCATACAGTGTAAAACCTGTTGGGTTAATGTGTTGTCACTGTCAGAATATATTGACATCGGATATACTACATCCAGGGAATGGTTCTGTGATTTATGTATTTATGTGCATCGTGTGCGTACACACTGGTGAAAGCAAAATCTGAAGTGGTGTCGTATGCGGTAGAAAATCTGAGCGTGTACACCCTCAGCTGTGGTATGAACACAGCCAATGTATGGATGGTGTGCATATGTGTGATGAGGCAAACAGAAGAAAAAAAGATGAGAGTATAATTTTGGCGATGGAGTTGAATATCCTTTTCATTTATTCAGTTGGCTTTGTGTTCTCCATTTGGAGGCCCAAAGCAGCTCATGATGAAGCCAAGCTGCTCCTTGGTATAACCCGCCATGATGTGATCTTAAAAAGCTTCCATAAAGCCTTTTCTGGACAACTCATTGGCAGCAGTGCAGCTCTTTAGGAAGTGCATTGTTCATTTCCTGTTTGACAATCACTATGACTGAAGCTGGGCCTCAGATCAGTGGTTGGCAAAGTAGATATTGATGGTTTCACTGGCTGCAGTAAAGAATAGTTTTCCTGTTAGACACATTATTGCTTATTTTCGTATGTCCGGTTGCAATAAATTCCCCTGCAAGAGTTATGTAAATGTATGTCATATATTATCTGATCTGTTTGTACAGAACTTTACGATGACAGCCTCTTGGCAAATCAGCAGATGAAGCTGTAATATTGAAAATCTAGATGTGTTATAAGGCTCTGGTTGTAATACCTACCTATACTCATTCTTTCCCTAGGTGATCTGGGTGTGTAATAACTGCGGAAGCAGGAGATCCTCCACAAAGCCAGGCGAGTGGTTCACTGGTCCGTCTGGAAAGCGTACAGCCTCGGATCAGCTGTCAGTGAGCGTCTGTGTACCCAAACGCCGAGGATGAAGCTCGATCTACGCTCCAAGCACCTCAGGCTCCACCACACTGTCAAGACCCCAGCAGGCCGGTGCCTGGGACCACACCTGGCACAGATGCAGTCACGTGGCGAACCACCACAGGACACATTAAGATGAAGCAATACTGTAGAGTTGTGCAAATTTGTTTTGTGGTACAGAAACCATATTGTATCTTAAACGTATTTGTAACGCTGACATGCTATAACATTTGCAACCTAATGTTTTATTATTCCAGCAAAACAAGCTACATTATCACTGTAAAACTTTTTGTATATTTGGAACATGCCTAAAGTACATACTGATGGGTGACAAATTCAAGGTAGCACAGTGTCACTGGAACTCTCTACTGAAGGGATGAACAGCATTCCTCTCATTTTGGAGAGAGTCCTGTATAAAACCCTTTTCAAAAATGGGATACATAACTCTACTGTCTTAATTTATTTGCTAAAAGTAATGAATTTTGTCATTCAGACATATTAGCAGAGTGTCTGTACATAAGTATCTGTTCAGTCATAAAAAGCACATTTCGGAAAGAGCTACAATGGTTGCGCTCTGGTATATGATAAAGGAGTGGGATAGGTTTAAAGTAAGGATACAAAGAAAATAGTACCTGTTTCTCACTGCATCAGTGGTAGCTTTTTAAAACTTATTTACCATTGGAAGCCTTTAATTAATGACCTTAAGTGAATGTGAGGACATTTCAATCCCTCATCTCAGACTGAATGCTTTGATAAGTAAATCAATTTTTGAATTGATAATTGTGCCGCCTTATGTGTGCAGCAAGCATAGGAAAAAAAGATGGAAGTATATTTTAATTCCCACTTGCTCACATACTGTATGGGAATAGTTTTACTGTATATTCATTCATGCAGTTGCCATATATGGAAGTTGAATAGATAGAGTGCTGAATCCCATCACTTTTTATAGTTATTCAGGACCTTTGCAGGATTTTCCAAGTCAAGTTTTCAGGAGTTAATTCAGAGATAGCACTTCCTAGCAATGCATGATAATAGTAATACAAAATAGGTATTAAACAACTGGCATGTTGATGGCTGCCTATTTTTTCAGTGTTATGACCACTGTATCTTTCCACCTTCTTACAAGTTACCTATAGTAGAGACTGATCAACTGAGCAGCTGCATGTGATCTCTTTCTCATAGGCGAACAAGTCTATAATTCCCATACTCCCTGTCACTGTTCTTGTCCGTTCTATAAATGTTTTATCTGTCCCAAATCCCATACTAAATAATATTCCTAGACAGGTTTTGTGTCCTTTGTGTAATCACACTGGAAAAGTGAAAACCCTAAGTGAACTCAAAAAGTCAGTATGCAGACTAAAACTGCTTGTGTTCTGAGCGTGCTTTTCCTCACACTCTTGTCCCACAAGACAATGCAGAAAGGAAATGAACGATCTGCTTATAGCTGCAAAAAAATTTGGGCTGCCCCTAAGTTAGGGGGCTGGTGTGTTGTCGTCCTCAGTATATTAACAGGTCAGGATTGTGGTTTGTTGGTTCATGCTTTCTGTTGTATTTTAAATTTTTATCCATACTAAACATTATCACTGATGTCTTTATCTCGTTACACCTTATCTACAAATAGGAGAAATACAGTATATAATTCACTCCTTGCACATGTAAGTCTGTTCAGCACCATACCTTTCTCTTGTACGCAGCTCTCACCCAGTTTACCAGTAACTCACCTTTTAATGTCTTTGCTCATCATCTAGGCTGTGAAAACAACAAATATCCGCATCAAATAAAGTAAATGTCAGTGTGTCTTGGTCATAGCTCAGTTATGAAATCCTGCATGTGCAGTGTTTCTCCTGACAATGCTGACACTGGAGCAGCCAACAAGGCGGTGTGCTGCCCTGCCCCATGCTGTCTGAAATGTCCATCACTTGTCTCCACTTCTATCACTCTTAGTTTTGCCAGTTGGTCATTTTAGACTGAATAGATGTTCAGAATGTTGTTACTTCAGCATTGCTCTGCATACTGTGGGGCAGCTAAAAGAAGTGCAGTGAGTTGGGGGTCAATTGATGCACTGACTCATCAACTTTATAGAATAGCTACAAACACTAGAAAAAAATCATTTTGTTAATGACCTCACGTGAGAATCTCAACAATTTAACAATTTGAATTTGGCTCATTCACACTTTTCTGGTGTATTAACAGTTTATTTCATTTTGCATGAATGATAATTAAGTCATACTTTATCATAGTTCATGCATTTTAGATAAATCTCAAGGATAATTAAGCAAACTTGAGTACTATTACAACTTGAAGTGCCACAGCAAAGGTCAAATTTTTGGTAAATGAGAGATTTTGCAAAATTTCTAAAGTCTTTTATGACTTATTGAGTGTAGATGGGCAAAATGCCAATATATCAAGTAAAATGAAATTTGTAACACCATAAAGTTTTAGTGAAGGTGTCTGAATAGGATCCTTTTTATTAAACCAGAAACATGCATTTTATTTGCTCATTAAAGCCACCAGACTTAAGTGACACAAACAGTAATTTTGTACAGAACACGGAGTTGCTAATCTACTGCTACATGATAAACTTGGTTGTCTGTGTTGTTTTGTGGTAAAGGACGTGGTTACTTCCATCACTGGAAGTCACACAATAACACAATAAACAATCACAGATAAGACAAGGAACCTTTGCCACACACTTGTGAGGAGATTTTGTTCTGAAATAATCAGCTTTCAGAAATCGAACTGTAATGATACAACAACTTCACTGGGTGCAGTCGAAACATTGCAAAACTTTTAATTATAACTACAGTGATAGATCAGGTTTCTTGTCCTCTCTTTCAATGACTCATGTACTGTATACTACTGAATGTACAACTGCCTGTTGACCTTGCTCTAGACACACGAACACTTTTCCACATTGCCACGCTCATTGCTGCAGCACATCCTATTCATACACACCTCATTGTATTTGGCAGGTCATTATAAATTACATGTATTGTTTATATGGCTATATTATATATTGTATTACCTCGAACTAAAGTAAGTTTACGTAGTTGTTTACAAGTACTGATGATGAATTGCAGTGGCTGCTCGTGTTTTCCCAGGAGTGAAAATGAAAATACAATATAATTTACCAGTAACTTTATTTTGGCCTTGAGAATAAATGGCTGAATAATAGACCAGTGTATAATACACATTGTGGAGATACAGTTGTCTCTGGTGCACCAGTTCTGTCAACACCACAAACAGGGGAGGACAGAAAGCATTTATTGGCTATATGTGGAGTGCTTTGTGGCTGTTGCTTCAATTAGAATCACAAAGAAGTGATATCATCTTTCAGTGATAGACATTTTATGATTGTAAATGTGAAAAACCTCCTGTTACGCACCTTTTGTTTTTTCTTTCAGTTGAGGATACATCAGAAAAATCAGCGAGAAAATCAGTATCATATATCTTTTTAATAGGAACTGTAGTAAAATCTAAGGTGGCATACTACTTATAAAAGGTCAGCGTGTGTTCAAGCACATCTGCAGTATGAACAGGCAGCAACTGAACATCATCTCATCTTTTCCAAAGATTTCACCATTACTGTCATAATATGAGCAGGAAAAACAACCCAGGTACATTCTGTTAAATTAAACATACATTTTGATTATTGTAGCGCCTCCACAAAAATTCATCTAAGTCAATGCATAAATCAACGGACCTCTGACACCCCAAAATGATTCCAAATTAGATGTTAGAGCCATAACTAGTTTCTCTCTTCTGTTTCCAGGTGTTACATTTCCTGCCGAAGTGTCAAGCTGAGGAATTTGAACAGTGTTATTGATGTGTGAGAGCATCCCAGGGTCAAACCAGGGAGCTGATCTCCTTTTGGTCGATACCAGCCTGCCAGAAAGTCAACACATCGAGTTGTTTCTCTGTCTAGGCAGATATCGCAGCCCCTAAGCCCTTAGCCCTCACACACCTCACAGGCGCACACACACACACACACACACCAGCCCCTCCACCTCCCAGACGTCCTGCTAGTTAATCAATGGCGCGGTGTACTTAGCCAACATATTTTCTCACTTCTCCGGTCGCTTGATGTTAGGGGCAGAATAATACTTAAGACAAGAGGCTTTACATTATGCATGCGCATTAAAAAGCGATGAGGTAGGCACAGAAAAGGGAAGATGCTCTATGCGGTTCAGCAACTTGCAGTAAAATAGTGTCGTTACGGATGATACGGTATTATCATCAGAGGAGAGGGAGACTAGATGTAGGGCTGTAATAATGTGTATTAGTGGGTATCTTTACGTGTGTTTTACAACGCCTGCAGTCATGTAGGAATGGTGAAAGAGGAGTAATGATTTATTCTCACTTAGCAGCACACCATAGACACTATGTCTGGACTCCTCTTTTCTTAATTTATCTCCCTTTCTCATCTCTCCCTAGCCTCCCTCTACGTCTCTCCTCTTTCCTCCGTCTCTCTCTCCCTTTCTCTTTCCTACTACCCACCTCCTCTCGCCTCCTTCATCCCATCTCCGCTTCACCTCGTATGTTTCCTTCCTGACATTGCTTTATTACATCGACAAGATGCCCCATTTTCAGCTCTCGTCCCCTGTGCTCTCTGACTGTTTAACTATACGCCGTCCGTCCCACCCTGCCTCTCATGATGGGGACCACACATTTCACTGCAGAACGAGGCTGGGGGAGTTAGGCTGGGGGGATCACACGAGAGGTAAGGCACATTGGTGGATTCCAGGCCTGTGAGTGAGCTCCTCTCCCTCTGGCTTTGGAAGAGTTATGGTGGGGTCACGACCCCCCGGAGGTCTATAAAGCAGAGAATGGGAGGCAGTGGAAGGCAGTGCCTCGGCCATATGCCTGCCTGCCTGGCTGCTGCACTACTGGGACCATTACTGCATCCAATCACACAGACACAGAGCAACAACAGGCCTCGGAATAACCCAAATATCACTTACAGTACAGGCACCCCTAAAGCCCCTGCAATCAACATCCTCTTAATCACCGAATGCACGGCACAGTGGAAATTGTGTTGGCGAACCATTAAGGCACCTTAAGGACCTTCTGTTAGTCAAACTAACATACACTGGGAGATATTGGATACCACTGGAACACAAACAGAGAGCTAATGGTTTCATGGCGGTCAACTGAGAATGAGCTGAAGACAGATACCAAATGAGAGTAGGAAGAGAAAAAGCGAGAGGGAGAGAAAAGATAGAAGAGACTCAAGTGAAGCAGGACAGCACTGCTGCACAGACTCTGTTTATGTGACGGGGAGAAAAAAAAACAGACTTATTTCCATGACCTGTGTCTGTCCTCACAGCCTTAAAGGCTGTATCCCTCATCACCAAATCAGGGCCAGAAACAGCAAATGAAACTGTTCAAAGTGTATTTTTAAAGAAAGGTAAAGTCTCCGCGGACAAAACGAGGTCATTTACCATTTTATTAGAGTGACAACAAGTGAAATTACTGAGTGCACAAGAACACAATGATAAATTTTATGAATCATTTTAAATTATAATAATTAACTTGAGTACTTGTTTAACAAAATCATAACACCTTTACAAGCAGGCTCATCAATATTTTATGGGTAGGGCACTCTGCAGCAAAACTGTACTCCGTGTCTTTGAGAATATGTCATATACACACAAATCTATATTTCCAGGGAGGCGGCGACTTGTTTGGGTCAGAGGCAGCAATCAAAAAAGTTTTGAGTGGTACTGGGGTTCAGTGTGTTTCTCAAGGGTACTTTAGTACTTTGCCTAAATGCAAGGTCAACATGGACAAATAAATAGTAATAGACATGGGGAGGAAAGTGAATGACAGGCACAATAAGAACTAAAGAATTCCTGACTCACCCTCTTTGGCCTTAAAATCCAAATATAATCTCACACAACAAAAGTCTGAGTGTGCCAGGCCAGCTCTGACTAAACTTAAGATTTCTGGCTTTTAAAATATGGATTTCCCACTATTAGGATCCTGTGCAGTAAGAGGCATAACAAGTTGCCCCAGTCTATCTGTCATGTGGCATTATGTCAGGAACAGGAAGGTGTAGACCAGACTTAGCTTTTCTCCCATAAACTCAGATAAATGTTTGCATTACAACCTGCAAGGTAAACAAACAGTGTCTGGCTCAAGTTAAGTCCAGAGATGCTTTGTGGTTCTCTGTGGAATGCAAAGTCCTTCTTTGCTCTGAAGCAGCGAGCCCTCGGTCTGTTTGTTTTGTAGCCATTACAGCCACTTAGCCTGACAGAGCACTCTGTTTCCCTTATCTCCAGAACAGCTAAAACGCATAAGTGTTTTCAGCGTCTGTTCGACCTTGGGTTTAACTCCTATCACTGTGTTTACTCGTGACACAGATCAAAGACAGATTGCTTTTGAGCGAGTGGTCGTAAAAAAAAAAAAAAAAGGAGCGGCAAACTTCTGTCTGTGCATGACTTTATGGTTTAATTCCAATGGGGAAAAGACAAAAGGCATATTTCAGCACAGAGGGTCGCCTCTGACATGTGAGCACAGGAGGAAGATGTCCAAACAGAACTCGTGGAGAGTAATGGCAGCAGATAGTGCTGCCCAGGAGAGGGAGGAGGGAGAAGAATATTTGTCTGTTTGAGTGATTTGCCTGGCATGGCTCAAAGTCGAAAAGCAAAAGCCTTGTCAACGTCCTAGAGCAGCTGCTTGCTGCTATGGTAACTGGCCAGCAGGGCGCTGAGGTGTGATGGGCAGCATGTCATTAACAGCGAGGGATGACTCCATTCCCCCTCAGTCAAGATAAGGCTGCCCTGTAGGAGCAAGGAGGGAGTCGTAAAGGAAGCTGGTTATCAGAAAGGAGATAAACCTGTTGAGCTACATGTTCACGGGCGGTGCTGTCTCACCATACAGGTATTCAAGGCTCCGTAACACCACAGAAGAGTTTGATTTCCTTTCTAAACAATGCCATCTGGGCTGCATTACAGTCAACAGCAAAAGCTAAATCTGAGGTTGTTCCACCTGGTTTTGTTTTGGCTGTAGTGTTAAAACTAAAATCAAATCTGCAGTTCAAAACAAAAAAACTTCCAACACTGGGTCTATTCTTCTCCTAAAGCACAGACAGTTTATTGAAACTCGTATGATGAACTTGTTTTGCTCTCAGTCACCAGCAACAAATTGTATCTGAAAGCGCCGTACTTCATCTGTTTAGCCAATAAAGTTATTCCATAACGGTTTCGCTCAAAAACAGTCTTGTTCTTAGGAAATGACCAGACATTACTGAGGGGATTTTTGTAAGGCCAACAACCTAGACAGATAAAAGGGAATATGCAGAAAATCAGGCGGCGTCACACAAGTTAAACAGTTATGTTTCAGACTGAAATATGTGGAAGGGCGTTTCTAAGGCCTTTGAAAGTAGAGATCTTCACAGGTTGTCAACGCCTACATGCCATGAAATATATGTTCATGTATGTAGTGAGTGTTCCAAGTATGTGCATAATGGTGTGTTACTCAGCTTCAAGGGTATTATAAACTAGGTTCAGGGATCTGTTCTTTCAGAGTATCATGTAGCTTCATCAAGGAATGGGAATATTATTTAAACCCAACTATCAACAATTATGTTTGATAATTTGAGTCGACAGAGACAGTTACTCTGCGGGTCTTGATTTGAGTTTGAAAAGCCATTTGTGTGTGAAAGAGCAGAAGACAGGATGTGTGTATGCACCCATGTCTTTTCACTCTGGAAACTTTTTAAATGGGATTTTACAAAGCCGCCTGATAGAAAGGCATCAACAGGTGGCGGAGAGGAACACTGAAGACAGGCACAAAAGTGAAACAATAATGCTGCCAGGAGAGAGTCTTGAAAACCTTAAAGAACGAGTGCAGACATGGGAACTGAAAGAAAAAAAAAAGATAGATACACAGATAGATGGAGTGAAGGATTGAGCCAGCTGAAGCACAGAGGGACTGATTCACAGGCGTGGTGAGCAGTTGGCATGCTAATCAAGCCTGTATGTGGTTGCAGGCAGGGTGAGAAGCGGGTGCATGAAGGGGCTTCACAGGCAGTCATTTGCCAGCATTCAGCTCCCATCAATATCAGGACCGATTAATGAGGGACTAGAGGGGAGAGCAGGGAGAGGGCAGAGAGGACTGGAGGGAGGGGGGGGCAACGGCCAGGTGTCGGAGGAGGCACAGAATGGGAATAAAGAGGGCGCGGGCAGTGATCCGTGAGGAATTCCAGCCGGGCGGCAACAAGAGTGGTGGGGGGTGGCTGCTAGTCGTGCACTGCAAAAAATTATCATTAAAAGCTGCACTTGGTTCTATTTTCCTTTTTTTTTTTTTAAACAAATTCATATCATATCAGCTCAAATCGTAAAATGAAGCAGCAACACAAAAAAGCGAAACAAGCTATCACTGAGACAACAAAGAGCTGTTTCTCCTGAATAAAATGCTGTGTTATGCACATACAAATTTACTATGAACATTCCTTCTTAACAGCAGTGTTTGGTAAAAGCAATCACAGACTAGCTAGGTTGGCAAAAGTATCGTACTATGACATCATGTCACATGATATCTGGGGATTGAAGTTGAAATTTTGGAGGACTATGAACCTGTGAAAGTGCCAGGTGCAGTTTTAACAAGTCAATCAATCAAGTACTCCCACACAAAGCTTAAAAAAACATGTACATCTTTAAACAGTGTTCAGTGTTGAGTTAAAAACAAAGAATTTTTACTTGTGTTCTGTTTTGGTCAACAATTGTATCAAATCAAATAATGCTGTCACCAGAAAACTCTGTTTCTTCCAAGAAAATGTAATTTAAGCAAACCTTTGGATGAAATGAACAGATGAAGCCTCAGGTAGCAAAGAGGTAGTTTTATATTGGTTCTAGGAAAAATAAAGAGTGTATCAGATGATGTGACAGATTAAGGTTTTTTTTTGTGCAGTGTGGAAGATACTGTAGAAAGGCATAAGGAAGATAAAAGAAGGGGAAGTAAGGCTTAATGTGCATGTGTGCGAGTGTCTGTGTGAGGCCCTTTAATGTTTCGGGAGAGCAGTTTAAAGGCTAAAATCATGTTTCGACCTTGAATGGCGCGCCTCCCCCAGAGGAAAAGGTCCCGTATAGATGACAAAGGGTCGTGTTCTTTTAGGCATCTGCAGTTCCCGAGGTTGTGTTTTATTGTCGGTCATGCCTGTTGTGCATGTGGGTGGCCGCGCATTGGAAGCGTGCACTTAGAGTTATGGGTGGAGTGTGTATATGTATTTACACGTATAGGTGTATGCATGAGTGAATGTGTATGTGGGTTTAGTGCATGTGTCTGTGTGCTGAGTTGATGTGTGTGTGCCTGAGTAGACTTGTATGTGTGTTGGCACAACAGCAAGGCATTAGTGCAAAGTGGTTTAGCATGTGTGTGTGTGTGAGAGAGAGAGAGAACTGTGGGCCCTGGAGAGCAGGGATTTTGGGGGGACTGCGAGGGGGAGGGACAGCCCCAGAGTCGTCGTCCCCCCCTTCGTCCCTTTGCTCATGACTCGCCAGGTCATGTGACCACTGGTTCTCACAGGGGACAGTCGGAAACAAGAGGGCAGCGTGTTAGGGCCGCATGCCTGTTTCATTGTTTGTGCGGGGTGCCTCACTGCTGAATACAGACAAATCAATCCTGAAACATCAGCATCAACCCATGGAGCGCAAACTGGACTGGAAGAGGCAGGACAGAGGCAGCACTGTGCAGACTGTTTCTCTGGGAACTGACTCAACAGCAGCGGAGAGTATTTCCTCCTCATTTATCTGTCTGTATGCCTCCTCTGTCTCTGGCTCTTCATTTGTCTGTTTCTGTTGTCTGTTTCTCATGGCAGAGACAGAAAGGAAAGCATGTCTCCCTCTGTCTTTCTTTGTCTCTCCCAACAGTTCTGCATTTGCTCAGAGCAGGTTGTAAATCCAACAACAACTATAGGTGCTACATGTAAAAAAAATGCCAAATGGAGGTGTAGGAATACAAAGTGCTAATTTGATATCCTCCAGTTAGATCTCTGGTCGGACGCCCAGCGCTTGAATTCCTTCCCTGACTAAGTGCAAGAAAGCAAGAGAGCAGTATATCAAGACATGCAGTATTACCAAGGGTAGCATTAAAAACCTTGTGATATGTTATTAAAGGTAAATGTTAACCAAGCAGACACACTGCGAAAACACTCTGATTTAAAAGCCACCAGTCAGAGAAGCAGTTGGGGAAGGGAAGCATCCACGTATACCTATGGCCAATGTTATACCTTCTGTGGAAGGTGCACACAAGGCTCTATGTGGACATCCACATACCCAACAATTTGTTGTGTCTGCGCGAACCTGGAAGAGAACAGAATTAAAGCCTCAGAGCCTCCACTGGAGTCAGTGGATCAGTGCCTCGTTCAACAGGGCAATGAGGTGATAGTTATTAAGGAATAATGTCACTCATTTTCTCTCAAAGCCACACAGCCATTAGGGATCCAAAGAGATATGCCGATTGCAAACCACTTCTCCGACCAAATTGGCTTACCAGATGAAACATGTATTCTGTGGTTTTTACTACGATTAAGAATCCACAGAATAATTTGAAACCTTTGCTACTGAGACGCACTCAACCAGCCAAACCAGTGACAGCAAACTCTTTCATATTTTGACATACCGCAAGTTAAAAGATATCATAGATCAGTCTAGACTGGCCTTGTGATTCCCCGACAATGGCTTCTGATTTCTCCGGAGAGTTGCCGGGTTGTGATGGTGGTTATCGCAAGGTCACTTTCAACCATCAGCTAAATTAAAGAAAATAAATAGGGGGATTCTGGCACAACTCCTTCGGAAATAAATGCCTCCACAGCTGTGAGAAAACCGCAAGACACAAAGGTCGCCTTGATTTCCAGACAGCTCAATGATTCCCAAGGGTGGGGACTGGGCATGGTGAGGACAGTGGTAGGGAGGGAAGGAGGGGTGGGAATGAAGGGAGGGACTGACGGCGCGTCTCTGACAAGTCCTCTGTGGCACCGGGTGCCTCTCTCTCCCCGGTGACCTGAGAGAGTGTTAGGGCCTTCACTGAATAACCAGCCCCATCCGCCACATTCAGACGAGGGCTAAAAGGTTAATTGAACCTCTGTGCTGCGCCTTCCTCTGTGTAATTTACTGTGATTAATGCATGGAGGTTACTGTCAGACTCATTTACTAATTGTCCAAAGCAGTACGTAATTAACCACATCTGCAAAAATGTGTCTAGAACTGTATGGGCTCTGCAGAACACTAAGGCTGTGTCTGGGCAGCTATGTGCCACTAGGTCAGATTACAACTATTTCAAAACATCAGCTCTCTTGTTACACTGTCAGCCTGACTGAAAAGACTAATACACAACAATTGCTCATGAGCTTTTCTGTAAAAACCTGCCTCAGTTAAATCTGCCATTACTTATTAAAGTCTTTCAAACTGCTTTAGTTTTGATTTTTTGAGGACAAAGACTCCTCTAGCAATAAGAATCAGGGTTGCTCACTGTGAAGAAGACTTCAGAGAATTAGCACATCATCATTCCAAGCCCCCCCCCCCCCCCCAAAAAAAAACCTCTTCACAGAAGTTTCCTCCTGAAACTACTGACTGGTCTGACATGCAAAACTTTTCATCAAGAGAAAAAGTGAAGTCAAAGAGATCCCAGTGTACTCTCTTATAATGTGTTCCTGACTAACAATGTGATATCCAAGGTAAACTTTTCAAGTAGTCTTTTTTTTTTCCCCTGTCAAACTCAACCCATCTGGCTCTGTTCCCTGTGTCAATTATTTCTGGAGATCCTTGTAGCCAGACTGTCAGGCGGCTCTTGTATGCAAAGCATGCAGCTCTCTAAAGTGAGAGTGCCATGTAGGTAGCTAAACTCCTGCTTGTGTGTTATCTTTCTTTTGCTTTCCTTTTGTTATTCAAATGCTTGAAAAGTTACAGGGAACAAATTTTTTGTGGATTGCTTTCCTTGAGATAGCTGCAAATAAATACCAGAAATTACAAATATAATGTCATAGTCTATAAACCACAGCTCTTGAGGGGCTTAAAATTTAATGGAGCCTCCTTTTTTTGATGATATGGATGGCCAAATTCCCCTGACGACGTGCTGCCACAGCTTATCTCTAAGAGAGAGTGTGTGTGCGCATTAATTTTGCTGTGTATTCTCTCTACTGGGGTGTGTGCCTGCATACGTTGAGCACATTCTGCCAGCCCAGTGCTGTGACCTTGTGTCCCCGTGTGTGTGACTGCGTGTGTGTACTCAGCGCTCAGGGTGCCTGGCCTGTTCTCTCACTCTTTCTCGATAATGGGTGTATATACATTTTAATCTTGGATTACTCGGCCGACTCAGAGGAGGGCTTTCTGTCATGCCCGGCGCATGCAGACAGCCATTATGACGCCCTGAAGCTGAGTAACAAAATCATTACTGTGCGCTTTCTCCCGTTTTAGCCCCGCTAACTTAAGGCATCAACAAATACAAAACCATCAGGACGGAACTGAGACAAATCCGGGGTTTTATGAGAGATCTTCACTGTGCACAAAAGGATACAGAAAATAATTTTAACCAAACTCAAAGTTGTTCCTTTGAATAGAGAAGGACAATGCTGGCTCTCGTTCCCTCAAAAACCATCCAAAATTTTGATGAGTACACAAACTGACAATGATTACATTTACATCAATTAAAAACCACTTTCACCCTTAAGCTTTAATAAGATTTCCAATGTCATGTTTAAACAACAGCCTCCACATTTTCTAAGGGCATCGTTTAGAACTAATTACAGCAAAGTCAAACTTGCCTGCCATTAATTGTTATTTATGAGGGTGAATTAATTTTCAGAAAGTTGTGGGCTACTTTGAAACGTACACTGACCTTGGCAATAGGACGCAACACAGTAATGCATTCACACCTTTGGCAGATTTTATGCAAACGAACAGCAAACTGAATATTTGATCAGGTTTTTCCTCACCAAGGTTACATGGTTGGAGGTTTTCCCTGTGACTCTTTCATTCTGTATTCTTTGTAGACACTCCTATCATCCACCAGGACCACATAAGACAGAGTCTATGCCTTTATATAGCAAAAAGTATCATATAGGATTTGAAACATTCAGTAACCTGACAAAGTCTTAACATTTAGGCTGTTTTCCATGTTCACGGTTGTCAATGACATCCAGCCTTGGTGAATCTAAGAGCAAATGTGGTCAGCTCCTGAGGGAGTACACAGGGGAATGAGGGATTGTGGGTTGTAATTAATTTACTGCAAGATTACACTGGATAATGCCCGTATCATTACAAAATTAGGTTGACAGTGGTCTTGGTGTAGATAGTGTCAGGCACATGTCAATACACACCAGAATGTGCGTTTGTATGTGTTTGTGGAGGCTATTATGGCCCTTGAGACCCTCCCTAAGTGGGAAATGGTGTTTAATTATACGCAAGCAGATGTACACACGGGCAAATGGCCCGCATAACTCACTGAGACAAAACAGCTTGAGCATGATGCTGGAGACCCATTGTTTCATCTGAGTGCACGTGAGTCTTGAGTTTAAAATGAGATACTGAGAATTAAGTGGTTCCGCTCCACTAGCATCAAAATAAAGCTCAGTAAGGAGTTTTTTGTTGTTGTTGTTTTTACAGGTTTATGAGGAATACAGTACATTGCCTAAACATGTTTAAATCTGAATGAAGCTTCAAGAAATGGAAAAAGGAAGATGATTGGAGAGGTACTTTAGCAAAGAAAAACATCAAAATGTCTATAACACTACTGCAATATAATCCTGATTTTAGAATAGCATCTTTTATACTCAGTGCATCTGTGTAGTTTTGCTGAAATATTGTTAAATAAACCATCTGATGAAATCCTCTCATACAGCTTTGATGCTTTGAAATTGGCCACTGAACACAACCACATTATTTCTACATGGATCAAAGCATCTTGGGAATTAAATATTTCTTATTTATCTTCTCTAAATTCAAAAGCCATTTGTTTTATCTTCTGAAAGTTTGCAGTCGAGCAGCGAGGAATAACCCGGCTCTCTATCATTATGGCAGTTTTAACTGTTACTTCCTTTTTAGGTACAACGAAGCAGAAACGTGCTCTGAGGGATACATCCTTCATGAAAATTTGCACATTGCTTGGTCTGCAACATCACAGCCCATCCCTGCTGCTCTAACATGGACAAAAAGTTTTCAAGAGGAGCCTCCGGAAAACTTGAAAGCATCCCTACACTCTGTCCTTTCTTTCACTCTTTCCCTGTCTTTTGATTTGCATTTGCACAAAGGCAGTCAAAATGCAAAAATGCTTGACCATTCCACAGGCGTTCTCCCTCTGCATAAACTTCTCGGTTGCCCCTTTGTCCGATTAATACCTTCATGTCTTTCAGCTCCCCCGCATCCCCAACCCCACATCGCCATCCCAGACAAGCCTTAGTCCTCATTATACACAGCTTCCACTCTAGTTCCCAAGATTAGGCAAATGAGCTCCTAGGCGCAGTCTATAGACAGCACCGGACCCCACTCCCTTTTCAAAATCAATGCTGACATTCACCCAAAAAAATAAGAAGCATAATAAGTACTATTTTACTTTCTTTTACAATCTAAAATTGTAGTTTGACAGGATATGAGCTGCAATCACTGCAAGTGACTGTCATTATGTCATTATTTTTCTTTTATACTTACGATTCGCCATGATTCATTCAGAATGAGCATTCCTGTCAATAACAATAGACCATTCTTGAGCAGTGGGGCAAATCTCTTCATAGAGCACCAAATGAAGCCTCTTGAACAAAACACATCACAGGCGACGCAAACATAATTCAGCATCAATTGAATCACTTCCTGTCATCTCAGAAGCAGCATGCAGTCATACATTACTGCTCACTTATTCTTCAATGAACTCCCACACTTACTGTAGGAGGGAAAAGAAACTGTGGTTTGCAAGAAGATTACAGAGAAAGACAGGGGAAGGTTTTTCACTGTTGACCTATTAGCAATTTCATGCTATGAAGAAGGCTGTACTTAAAGTAAGTGTAGCTCATGCAGAAAAATGTGAAACACTAAAGCAACAAAATTACTATAGCTCATAATAAAGTGGACACTGAGCCAATTTTAGTGGCCCTTCTTTAAGGACTGTATTCTCTTTTCCTGTCTCTATCTGTATGTATAACCTTATAAATCAATGCAACTGTTGGTTTTTAATCCTTCTAATCTACAATACATATAAACCGAACAGTGTAAACAAATATAAACTGGATAACTGGATTAGAGAAGACCGTTTTGAATGACAGCAGCAGTCGGCAGCAGTCAAAAGAAAAAAGAAATATGATATGATTGACCATACTGCAAATTGTTGAGTTCATTTACTGTGGTGTAGGTTGTAAGCATACCATTTCCAATTTACTTCCTGAGCACAATAAATACATTTGCTGGGAAAGTCCAATCTTTTCTTATCAGATAATGAAATCTCATATTCGGGAGTCCCATAGCCCAGCTTGGACTGTGTCCCAGCTATGTGCATTTTTCCATCAGACAACTACACAACAGAGTTACAGGAGGACACAGTATGGTATTGAGCCTCAGAGCGATGTGAAGCTGATAATAGCTTCCCACCTCCTACTGCTCTCCGGGTCATCCAACAGTCTTAACTCTCTTCCACCTTTCATTCCCACCGGTCGTGACAAGAGGGACTGGGGTCAGCTGAGAGAGGGTTAAAGGTCAGAGCACAAACCAGCATACGTCACCAGTAGTGGGAGTTTGAAAATCATCCAATTCGATTTTCGTTCACTGGGGTCGCGATTTGACTCAAAATCCATCAGCGAAATTGAAAATTGATTTAATAAGCTTCTACCACATATATTTGTAAGTGTGTTTCGAGTGTGTTTTGCCTTTAGAGCTGTATTGTTCACATTAGTGCAGAAGCGTGCCTTCTTTTCAAATGACTACAGTTATGTCAGGTTTTTAAAAAAGCCTGAGGACAATGCCCAAAAAAGCAGCATATTTTATTCCTTGGAAGATTATCAAATCATAAATGCATTGAATTGCTAACTCTTGCTTAAGATTGAATAGCGTGAATACATTTTTCCATAGCATAGCATAACATTTTCCTCTGCAGCATAACAATTAACATTTACACTTGAATGCATTAATTGTGTTTCAGTGTATCATAGAGTTTAGCAGTGAAACAATATTACGAGCTTGATTTTGGGAATTTATTGGTGTTTTTCTCCCTCCCATAAACATAATGTACATGGGTTGTAATGTTGCCTCTGACTGCATACAAAGAAGTAAAGTAGTAAACACTGGTTAGAAACACTGTTTCCTTCATTTTCCTTCTTTCTGTCACACAGGAAATATTGGCCATCTGATCAAATAAGCTGTCACTGCCAATGGCTTAGATCTAAGGGACAACACAGTGCATCACTCATTGACAGATATGAACTCTAGAATGACAAAGTCAGTGGCAACTAACTAAAAATGCAGTCCTGAAGTTGATAAAACAACTCTCTCCATCTTCTTGGCATTAACCTTGATGTACATTCCTTCTCCCGTCTCCTACACACGAGAAGGACCACAGAGAGTTGTTGTTAACCCGGACAGTACTCACTCCTTGACACTTGCTCCCAATTTATTCTGCTTGTGCGAGCTAATCTGTAGAAAAGGAGGAAGGGAAAAACTCACAGTCTAATGGCTTCACCAACATTACTTTTCTAGAGGCATGCTTGAAAGAGAGATGGAGCAGAGGCTTGGGAAAGTAAGGATGGGATGTGTGTAAGTTGTCCAATAAATCCCTGGCTCTGGCTGCATTTGTTTGGTTTATGTTTGTCTGGTTTCATCCTTGTAGACTAAGACATGACATATAGTTGGCAGGTAAAACTTTGCTTAAATCCGCTTCACTACTGCTTAATGCAGGAAGATGCTGCAGCCCTTTCAAACTTGGAGAGAAGTGTGAATCCTGAGCAGGCCGCCAAGATAATAACAATTCATCATACATAGCTATTGGTCCGATCTAAGCTGGAAGACAGCCAAAACAGCACTTTCAAGAGAGAAAAGACACCTTTGCCTTTTAAAGCAGCCATAAATCCCATTGATTGGAGTTAAATGCTTTCATTCTGTGGATACTGGCTATTACACCAAGCAGCGTGTAAAAGGGGGGAGAGATCATTCAGAAACAGCAAGGTACTCAACTAATGTTCATTTTAGATGAAGTCAATATTAGACTAAATGTGTTGAACAGTACTGCAGGTCAGATGTTTTAGAAACCTCTGGAAACATGACTGTGCATATTTTCAATGAGCCGCAGGTATCTTGGGGAAACTGATGGTAAAAACGAAGCCCAAAATATGTCATCACCTTTGCTCTGACTGGTCGTATTTGTGGTACGATTAGTCAAATCCACTTACTACCTATTTGACATACACTGTAAGAGAAACACTAACCATAACCTTGCATAGTACGCCTAAACACTTTGTAAAGCACAATCTATAGTGGCTGGCAAATATCAGCATGTGGCAACAGCAGCAACAGCCTTGTCCTTCCATCTGCTATCTGCATTGTGTTTCCAAATGGGGAAAGATAGAACAAAGAAAGAGACAGAGCTTGTTTCAACTGAGGTTCTTTCACTGGAGGGAAACAGTATTTCTTGGCTGGACCACTGAGGCTATTTTTAGCATCGGCTTATTGCCGGGCTCTACCACAGCTTTAACCTAAAATATGTCTTTTTGCAAAAACCTTGACACCAAGACTCATCAAAACCTTGATTGCAATGGCGATTACGCTAACAGTGACATACATGAGCTCTAAGCCCATCCATCCGGTCTGACTGAAGACAAACACTGCGTTCAGAAGGGCCCAAGCCAAAAGCACTGCTGCCTGGCACTGACTCATACTCATACTTTAATTTGCAAGCTCTTTAGTGTGTAGGTTGCCGTATCCATACGTAGCCTGAGTATCAAGTGTGCTATTAAGCCAAATCAGCAACATCATGCTCTGGTTCGCCTGTAACATTTGTTTCACAATCAGACTCAAGTGGGGTCGGAGCTACGCTTCCCACAGGTCTCTCTCAGGGTCTGTGTTTATTTCACAATAAAGACAAAAGACAAAATGACATCAAGGACCTGCAATTTATCAGTCACTGAAACCAGGTTGAATGAGCAATTACTCTATAAAAGCATGATTGCCTTCAGTTGTTAAATGGATAACACAACAATCCACATTCATACCAGTCAGTTCAGTCAGTTCATGGCTGAAGAGAACGAGTGATTTAGCAGAGTTGTGATATAATCAGTGGTACTGCTGTGTGTCAGTAATCTCCATGACTATTTTACAATTTTTTGGTCTGTATGATTTTAGTTGCTATTTCATATGTATATGAAATTGTCTCATTTGTTATACAATTAGATCTTTGCATTTATGGTCATGTAAAACAAATTTTACAGAGGTATGAAAGTATCAATCTTTCACTTTTTGGAAAACAGGTTGGTTCACCTTGCTGAAGAGTTGCCTGGTAGATAAATAGTGAGGTGGTTGGTTGCCTGTTTTCTTAGCTAGATAGCTGAGTTGCTGTTTAGCAGGCTGACTGACTTGTAGATTAGCTGTCTGGGACAACAACAGTGTCCTGAGTGCAGCGACTACAGATGATCCCTCCCATCCCTGAACTGTACGGAAATCGGCACAACAAAGCCAGCAGCTCTGCTCTCACTAGGGAAAAATACTGGGCCCCTCTATAGATACTGTGGTTTACGGATTCAATCTCTGCAGTAATCTGTAGATTTCCTTCAGAGAATCATAAATATGTCAGTCTAAGTGTGCATATCTGTTCCAAGTGGTGCATATCTGTGTGGCAATGATTAAGCAGAGCTGGCCAAATCCCCCGCCGATCTTCTTGTAGCTGACATGAAAGCAGCTCTGTGCTGAAAAACAAGGTCAGAGTTCCTTATGTTAACCCAAGCACACATGTCACTTACTGTATTAGAAAAAAAAAGAACAAAAGGAAAAGAGAACAGGCTGAGGAGAAATTATAGAGCTATATCTTCCCTTGTGGTTTCTGTGCTATTGCCGAGGGATATTACAACTCTCTGAATGCTAATCTACCCCCTTTGTCTTTTTCCCCATCCATCTATCTATCTATCTATCTATCTATCTATCTATATGTATATATATAATGTGGAGCAGCAAAAAGTGGAGCAATTGAAAAACAACTCTTGCGTATATAGTCTTGCAGGCCAGATAGTCCTTAAGGGCTCAAAAATGAAGCTACCCTCACAGTCCCTTTGTTCCCCCTCTGGCCAAACATGTAGCTACCCCATACGTTTACTTTGCTGAGGCAAATAAAAATGCAAAGCACCACTACTTAGATATTCTCCGTTGAGGGTGCTGAATGTTTAAACTTGCTCAGCTGTGTAATACATGTAGATAATCTGCTTACATCTCCAAACTAATTCTAGAGAGCAGGAGGTGAGGTGCTGATCATGATGAAGTGTGATGAAAGCTACATGTAAAAAAAAAAAAAAAAACACACCCACATCTGCTTCTAGTGTCCAAAAACGACCTATAGCCTATAACCCAGCTGAGCCCATCTCCTTACACTGGCTGCCATTAGGTAATAAAGGAAGCACACACATAAGGACAGAAAATTACGTGCTGGCTTCTGCATTCTTAATTAGGAGATTAGGTATGATTTTCCTCGCTACAGTTCTTGTACCAAACTTCATCATGTCTGTATAATGTATTGCTCAGACTCCATCCTGCCAAGCCTGGCTTCAATAATCAGCACATTAAATACTGCTGCTGACAAGGAAAAGGCAGCGGGTTGCAGTCAATTCAGGATCTTGCAGTCCAACAAAAATATGTGATTATTGTTTGCAGTAAGTCCCTCAGCAATCCCAGACCTTAGTCAAGTATATTCAATCTGCTTGAGTCCACTAACCAGGGAGCTAAAAGGAACTAATGACTCATACTCTACGGTAGAATCACTCTGTGTGTGTGTGTGTGTGTGTGTGTGAGGGTGTGCAGTTTAAAGAGGACAAGGAGGAGGGGAGATGGGCTTTAAGAGTTAACCCCTCACTCTCAGAAAGTCCCGACCAAGATGGAGGACAACAGGGAGCGTGTCACGGCAGGTTAATTCACTCAGGGAACGAGCGTGTTTAGTGGCCCTGTTATCTACATACTGAGGCATACGCTGCTTGCACGAGCGAGAGATCCTCTGTGCAGATGGTCTTTATTTAGTCATCGACTCTTATGGCCCGTGTAAACTCTACTTGGCATTGGCTCAGGTCGTAAAGCCACACACATAAGTAGGGGACAGAAATGAGCAACATCTCAGTGTTGCATTGACTGAATTAAAAAAAAATCTGAGGATCACAGTTCTAGCTATGCCACTCCTAATGTCCTCTAAAACAGGCTAGTGCTAGCAGAGTTGTTCGGAAGCATAATCACCAGAATTAAGTATCTATTATGAGCACTAGCAATTGTAAAGGTTTCAGTTGCTTATTCTACTTTACAATTAAATACTCACTTAACAATTTTTATGTGAGTTTGTCCCTCATCACATTGAAAAAAATTATTAAAATTTTCAAATTATATTTTACTTCATTTTCTATTTATTTGGAAAGTTTTTGCCATACTAAATAATTGCTCAGCCCTGTTTCCAACCCTCTGCTTTGAAAAGGAGCCACCACCCCCACTGCAAAATGAATAATCAACCTTCACTTTGATTGGTCTGTAATTTAGTAAAATGGCGGTATAAAAGGGAGGAATAAACATGGAGGGCTGGGGACAACAGGAACTTCAACTAAATCAGTCAATTGGTATAAAGGAGATGAAAAGTGAGGGGGAGTGAAAAAATTGAAAAAAAAAATGACTATGTGGTGCAGGGTGCTATTTTCTGTCTGAATGGTGTTCTAGCTGAAATGTAAAGGCCTTGCTGTATGTTGAATATCATGAATGGGTAAAGTCACATCTTTGTAGAGCTCCTCTCCTGGTGATAGCTGCCTGACTGACAACAGAAAAATACAAAATAATCTTGGCTGTAATAGGATGAGTCTGACTGTTTTGCTAAGGCTTTGTTCAACACACAATAAAAGCCAGTTTTGTGTGCACCAACACAAATCCTCTATGTACTACTCTCAGAACAAGATAATTATTGAAACTGGAAACTAGCACAAAGAGAAAAAAGCTGATGATTCAAATAAGGATCATCTACTATATGTAGCTTTTGTCACTGAGATTGTATGAATGAACTCTCATGACTATTCATCCCATATTACATAGAAGGCTTTTTTGGCTGAATCAGACTGCATAAGAAGTCTGCCAAAGTAACTCTCATTTACAAACTGATTATAGAGCGAAAGAAAAAGCCTTGAAGGAGGGAAAAAAAGCTGTTATCTTTAAGTGTGCTCCAGAAATGAGAGCTCATATCCTCTACTAGCGCCAAATCACAGAGATCTGGACGCTGAGGTTAAAAACACTGTCTAGCCAGAGTGTTAAGGTTTTAATTGCAACTGGGTGATTAGGGCTCAATGCAAAACTTGATTAATGCCATCTACCTCTTTAGTGTTTAATCATCATTTTACTTTTCCCACCACCACTGCATATGGCGTCATAAAAAGATTCGTGACATTTTAGACAGAGGTGCTTCAAGGGCAATTACACCTATGAATTTTACAATGTCTACATAAGTATGTTGCTTTCTACATGCTCGAAAAAGGCGTCTGTTAGTGTTTTTAATGTACAACTTGTGTTTGAACAATTTAACATGATATTATGTTGTAGGTGCAAATTAACTTTATTATTCTCTCTTCTACCACAGCGAAACTGATTTAAATCCATTCTGTAACAATGTATTTCAGGTATAAGCTCTGTCCGTCAACTTGTTATATATTTAGCCATGATTTGCACAGAGCCAATTCCCAGTGGACCTCCATGGCCAGGCGCCAGCCACGGTTTTCAGGAAATATGTGATGCAGCTGCAAAGACTACGACATAATGGATGTCTGTTCACCTAAACCCAACCGCACTTTGCTTCACAGCACAACCTTGCACCTTCTCAGAGTACATCCCAAAGGGCAATTCACTGTGTCAGTGATGTTGAATACCTCCCCACCCTTCCACCCACCCACCCGCTCAACTTAGCTCCACACAATCTCTCAACACTCACACTTCTGCAGTCAAACAAGTTGGTGGTAGACCACGTTTACAAGACAGGTTGGGTTAAACTGAACAAGAGTGCTTTCTCCTATTTCCGTTCGAGATGCCCTTGGGCAAGATGCAGATTCCCAACTGCCCCAGTAGGGCTGCACAAGCTCCTCAGTACAAGTTCAATATAAAACAGCTTGTACTGAACATTTTCACTATTTGCACACAGTGCATAAAGAATCTTCACGCCAGTATGTTTTGGTTGGGCAGTTGAGTAGAACAGGGCTGTAGCTGCAGTGGGAGGAGGAACGAAGATAGAGCTTGGGAGGAAGGTTGAGACTACACGGGACTAAAGCCAGGCCTTGAGAGGAATAGGAGGATGCATGGTTAGGACGGGGTTGAAGACCCAGCTAAGGCTGAAAACAGCAAAAAAAGAATATTCTTAAGTTATTTATTCATGTCTTTTAGCACTTTTGGTGGAAACACATGACAGCATGATTACTTTTTCAATGTAGCCTTCAATGCCGGTTACTCCTTTGGGAATTTCAGTGAAAAACATGGCAAGAAAAAGATCAGTCCCTTTCTCTTCTGCTGGGGATAATACCACCAGATTAGAGAAACTTTAAACAAGAGGGCTTTACTGGGAAGCCAGAATTAAATTATGTCATCATATCATTTTTAAAGAGGGCATTTAATTTTTAAGATAAAATAGGCCTTCAAAATGGACATTTTGCCTGGGTAAGAAGTTGCCTGAAGAGGATGAAAAGCAACACAGAGGGCTTGAGCAGAAGAGTTTTGCAAGAGGAAGACAAAACAAAGACAGGCGGCAGCAAGCCATTAGGAGAGTGCCATAAATACTCCATATCTACAACCACAAAGACTTGGAGTGTGACATCATTCATCAGGCAATGTTTGCAGATTTAAAGTCCCCTATCTCGACAGTAGCTTGTCTTTGAATAAGAACCCTTTATCAGTTCAATTCAATGATAAAGGCCTCTCCACGTGGTGTGTCGGGTGAGTGATGGTTTCCAGACGGCCCGTAACCGCTTCAATTAGACCTGCTGCTTCTCCTCCTCCTCCTCCATGAAACGGACTTAACCCTTCCTCCGTGCAGCTGGCAAGTGTCTGACACACGCTCGAGTGAGGAAAAAAACCCTCAGCACTGTTCCACCGCACACATCTGGTACTGCCTGCCTGGCGCTGAAAAAAAACCCCCGGCACATATGTTTCTTTATGGCCACAGGCACAATCATGTCTCCCGACAATAGCTAGCAAAGGCCCTTAAATCATTTGGCACCAGTGAAGTCCTAATCCAGAGACAGGTGACAGGTAATGTGTTTCTCACGAAAGGTGCGTTTCTGTTCAAGCTCTTGGGCTGTTAATGTTCGCGTGTACGAGGATGACAGGTGGCGGATGGTCAGAAGAAATAGTGAGGGTGAAGCTGTTTTAAAGGAACCAGCCTGGAGCAGGACAAAGAGGGTAAAGATGGCAGCAAATGTGGTGTTTTGAAATGGGGCATGCAAGGGCTGAGGCGAGGCTGGTGAGAAGTGCCCTCCAGCTACCTAACGCAGTGTGGCGACAATGGTGAGAGTTTAGCACTTAACGACAGATGAAGGGTTGGGTGCTGTAGATTTGGTAGTCCATACATCCTGCCACAATTAAAAGGCAAAAACCTTGTGAATTACTGTTTTATTTTTGCCCTGTTGGTGTAAGGTAATCACCTTCGAAATGCATGATCACAGTGCAACATGTTCAAATGAACTGGCCCCTAGACCACTGCCAGTAACTGGAGCACTTTATCAAAGGGTGACAGTAAATACAGCAGGAATCAGTTTGAATCTTTCAAGTCACTGCCAGTCCCTTTTAAAACAGAGATACCATATATTTCCGTTAAAGAAGACCCCTCATTATACCGGCTTTACCTTTGTTTACACTGACCCAAACAAAGCCCAGCATAATGCCTCGAACATCAATTCATCACTGTGACCACTGCTGCCAGCTTTATAGTGAAAAACAATGCCCCCCCATTCTGCGCTCATACCTTGTATACTG
Organism: Lates japonicus; assembly: GCA_033238685.1. Classification (NCBI taxonomy): domain Eukaryota; kingdom Metazoa; phylum Chordata; class Actinopteri; family Centropomidae; genus Lates; species Lates japonicus. The sequence goes on from BRZM01000057.1 coordinate 35,202, forward strand.
AACAGCAAACGACCCACCAACCTGAACTAATTAGTAAGCGAAAGGTTAAAACTTATGTATCATTATATTCATCTCCATATTATTTGGAGTGCAGTGAAACATTTAAACAACATATTTACTGTAGTTTGAAATTGCTCTTCATTTTTCATCTAAAAAATGTTTGTGGGTTTGTCAGGTTACCTGCCTGGTTTTACAATTCAAATGCATCTAATTTCATCACTTCAGTAAATACACCGCTTGCATTCGCAGGTGCCCTGGTTTGTCCTGACATTTCACCTTTTGCAAATATGACGCATGAATTCGTAATACTTTCCAAGTGGTTTGCATGTGCAGAAAACTCGGTTCAGCTTCAAATGCCTAAAAACAATAATTATAAAAATGTGCAACCATGACAGCGTATAGTCCTGATCTTAAACAGTCAAAGCAGACCAGCCTGTGCTGTAGAAAGATATCCCAAAGTCTAGCTTTTGGCAGGGTTTGAGCATACAGCTCGATAACAAGCAACAATCAACAAGACAGTTAAGCTGCGCCAGTTACAATAATCTTTACTCAGCAAAGGGAAATTTTGGGCTCCTCAAAACACCTGCCTCGAGCTATAATATGTACAAGGAGTAGAAATTAACATAAATCTGTCAAGAATCACAATCGAAAAATACAACCACAACAGTAAATAGAAAAATGAACATTCTTTTTTTCTTTGTGGTAGGTTTGTCTGTCAGTAAAGTAGAACACCCTGATAAGACACTTACAGGTGAAATGTGACAAAGCAATAGCTGAAAGAGCCATCTTTGCCTGACCTTGTGTTCACACCTCGCTGCAACTAATCCAGCTTCAAGGCTCTGGTTTCCATGCTAATGCCATAATTCCGAAACCTGGCGGCCCAGCCCTACAGGTGTTGAATCTGAAATAGTGTGAACAAATTCTGTCTGTGTGTGTGTGTGTGTGTGTGTGTGTGTGTGTACATTATTGCAAAGTGCATGTGTGTGAGATATACACGAAGTGGAGAGACAAGAGAAATGAGCATACTAGTATCTGTGAAATAAGTTAGTACATGTCATGCCAGAAAAACTTTCTATCTGTAAGGAGGACAAGCACTAAACACTATTATGGAATCTCAATTTCTATTTTTTCCAAAAATGGGAAGGACATACTGTAGGCACTAGTCAAAGGAGAATCATTTTTTGCATAATGTGCTGTTTTACCAGGTCTCATGGTGGGAAGAAAAGTTAAGTCACATAGTAAAATGACCCAAAGCCTTTCCATTTTGCTCAGTGAGGCAAAATGAAGCGGAGTCAGAACAACAATTGCCTTTCTCTTTGTGTTAACTGTTGAATTCAGTGTGCCCAGGGGACTTCTGGAGCAAGGTTTTAAATTATCTGGCTCCATGTATTCCTATTAACTGCCAGCATGAACATACTGAGCCACTGAGTGTTAGATGTGTATGTGTGTGTGTGTGAGAGGTTGTGTGTCAGCAGAGTCAGGAGAGCTAAGGTCCAACTCTACCTATTTCAGTCACTCAGCACTATGGCAGGCCCAGAGAGCCGTGCAACCCCCCACATCACACACACCCCTGCCAGAGCGTCACACAGACGAGGACAGACGGCTAATCCCAAACATGCTTTTTCAATCACTTCAACAGGCAGGCCTCCTGACAGCAGCCCCATCAGCTCATACAGGCGTTACATGCATGTAGTGTGCCTGCCTGACCACTACAAAGTGTCAAACCATTTCTAAGGGAAAGCAGATTGCCAAGTGCTCAGAAGAGGTGTAATCAGGCTGGGCGGTGCAGTGGTAGCATGTGAGTAACTGTGCCTGGTTTGAGGTTCATTCCCTGCTGGGGCCACCCATGCCACAAATGTATTTGTTCCCTTATGGTGCTGTATGGCACTTTGGATAAAACATGTAAAATGGCATATGTTTAGTATGTGCTTTAATTTACAAAAGTTGTGTTTTACATGTAACTGCTTTAAAGGTTTTGCTCAAATAGCTATTATGTTGTATAAACCAACAACAGAGCAGGTGAAACAGAAACAATTTCCATACAGATGAACAGAAAAACAAACATTTCCAAAACATTACTTTTCTAAGCTACATAATAGACTTGAAGCTTATTACAAATAAGCAACTATTTTGATGATAAATTAATTGCTCAAATAGTTTTCAAACAAAACTCTCTTGTTCCAGCTTCTCAAATGTGATAACTTTGACTTTTCAATTGTCATTTTTCTTTTTCTGACATGTTATAGACAAAACAAATGACTGATTCGCAATAACTGAAAGATTAATCCAACAATGAAAAAAAATCAATGCTTGCAGCCCTGCTTTCTACAATGTATACAGTATACAGAATCTCACTTGCATGTGGCCTTTATTTTATCTGAGAGTGCCCCCTAACCCCGCTGATACTGAGTTTTATCTGCTGCTACTTCTTATTTGGTGATAAACTTCTATTGAAACACTATTAAAATAAATCGTCAATTTATTTAACTTTCTGAGCTGCTTATCTCTCTGTCTTAAGGCTAAAATGGGTCAAGAGACATGATGAATTGTATGTATAGTAAGATGTGTGAAACACAAGGAACCAATCTGTGGTGCCTTTTGTGGCGTCCAAGCCTGCTTATATTATCTACATGAAAAACCTATTTGGACTGTATGAATAATAATATTCTCATTAACCTATCATATGACATTCATTTCATTTAATGGTCTCAGCTGGATCTCTAACATGATTTCACAGGGCACAACAGGTCTCTTATTCTCTGTAGTTTTCAGCTGCCTCCCCAAGTATTCATTATGATTTCTACCCAGAGGCCTACCAGAGAAAGCAGGAAAGCAGTCATCATTTCACCATGTCCTTATATACCTGGCTCCCGTTTGTAAGCCACGTTACCCTCCTTAGCCATATTGTGATTCAGACATTTGTTTTATTATTTGAAGGGGGCGTGTATTGGTGTCTTTGGCGGCTCTAGGTGTGGGCATGTTTAGAATAGTGTTTATGGAAATCACTAACAGGTTGATTAGAATAAAATAACAATGAATTGTTAGCTGGAACAGAGGGGACAAGATATTTATTACATTTAGCTCAAGGAGCCTCTTAAGTGAGTGTGAGATGCTGCTGATTGCTCCCACTGATCCACTTCCAGACAAGTGATTGTGTAAATTCAGGTAAGCTTTCTCCATGCAAGCAGTTGCATTGTCATTCGGCTTTTGCTGCATATGGGCGACTGCAATGAAGTGTCAATTGATACGGCTCTATAAAACACAATCACAAGGGGTGTGATCTTTGCTGGAGTCTAGGTTATTGATTTTGGAGCAGGTAGACTGTTAAGGAGGTGTGGTATGAGGTCAGAAAAGAATTAAAAAAAAAAAAATTGAGGCTCTGTTTAGAATAAATAAGTCAAACAATAAAACCTGAGTAAGGTTCACTGTGAGCTCCACCTGCTGCCCCATATTAAATAGAAATCCATCATCTTTACCATGGCTATAACTCTGTTGATGAGACATATCCTCTAACCGTTTCATATAGATTAGTTAGTTAGTTACTGACAAAAATCTATTTTTATGGTTACAGGTGATATCATACTGCAAAATTGTGAAGACTATCTGTAACAAATAAAACAGCGATGATTGTTCACAAGTGATGGTATATGCTGATATTGAACAAAAGAGCTGTCCTCGGGTACCGACCACAGTTAAACAAAAACGGGTTTCTTTCCACCCAGGCCATCAACTCTGCAGTAGAAAGTAGTACTGATATCTCAGAGCATATTGTGTTATTCTGGTGTTCCTATTGTTTATTCCCCACAGTCCAAGTGGAATAGAGCAGGCAAATAACAGAAACACCCCTTTCAAGCAGTGTATTTCCAACAGCTATATCCTTGCCCTGAATCAGCAGTGCTCGACAGTTTCACCAAAAACTAAACATTATAATCTTCATGAAGGAGGTTACTGGACTATTGCGTTCATTGGATTAGTTTCATTTCCTAAACAACTGATTTTAAGGTGTATATTAGCCCTTAAAAGTTATTAAATCTTCAGAGTTTTACCAATGATTTTCCTCTAAAATATATTTTCATTTCAGGATTAGTCTAACAGTTTGGTTCACAATCTCCTTAATTCAAAATAAGCATTTTATCTGTTTGAGAAGGCTGAGTGTACATGTAATAATTAAATCAAATTATCAAAATCTATTTAAAAACAAAAAAACATGGCTTTTTGCAACTGAGTAAATATTTTAACTTTGTAAATCCTTCTTGTCTTTTCTCAGCACACTGCTCAGGTCAAGTTATGATATTACGAAAGTATCCAGAGGGTTATATTGCACTACATACAACAGATGACACACATGAAGAACCCCATTAAAACACACCACACTGGTTGGTTGATTTGGTGAGAATAATAATTGTAGCATTTTAAGCAGTTCCCACAGGTCCTCTAAAGTTGAAATGAAAGTACACTATGTTGGCGATTAGCCGCCATGTCCTAGCAGTCCTCAGTAATTGGACTGGTGATTAATCACTAAATTGTTTTCACCCACTTTCATTTGCTGCCTTTGAGATTCCTCACCTCTGAACCCTCAAGTCCTGCACTTTCTATCTTTAGAAAGACAGAAAGTGCACTTCTTTATTAAATAACTACAGCTTCTATTGAGATGAACCATGGCGGTTTTCTGCTACGTGTATAAAATCTATCCACTTATTTTAATGAGTTTATATCAGGATTCTAGGGTCTCCCATAACAAGGTTTACAAGGTTTGCATCTGATTGAATCACGATTTCTAGAATTAATCTGTGAAAACACTACAATGAGCTGCAACTCTCTAAAACCAGACCAAGTCACAGCCAAAGGGCAAATCATATTGCCTTGTATTTAATTCCTATTCTCTAAGCTAATGCAATCACTTGTGAATAGAAACCAACTATCACACTTTGGGACTAAAAGTCATTTCTCTCCTAATATTCCTCCTCTCGCTTTTTTAAATGTCATGCCCTATTTAATCTATTGAATTTATTCATAAAGCGTCTTAAATGGGAGATAAAAAAACTGTACCTTTCAACTTCAGTTATCATGTATAGATAGTTCTAACATCTGTTTCTCCATGAAAATGAAAATTTTATTTCACAGGATAAAGAATGAGTACGTTCAGGTCATAAAATATGAGAAAAGTAAAGACGAGATTTTACTGCAAAGTGTATGGGAAGCCAACATAAAACAATAATGACTAAATCTGTACATAAGCATAAGAAGATAATCCGAAGAGAAGCAGTCTATCTCTGTTATGGCTGCTGGAACAGCTGGGTCACTGGCATGAACAACGTCATCAGTTATGGAAGAGCAGAGCCTGCCTGCCGGTACACTAATCAGATAAACACATCTAACACTGTAGCTACCTCAGCTGGGGTGCTCTCTCTGACCAGTAGGACGATAGACCTGTGCAAGGTCTGACAGGAGAGACTAAGACTTTTGTCTGACGTGTCTGCATGTTGTGAGCTGAGATACAACTAATAGCCAGAGCCAGAGGGGGAAAAGAGGAAAAGTGAACAAATGTGTTAGTGGCTGTGGCCGAGGCAATGATGCCACTGAACACATAACTACAGCAAAAACAAGCAGCCCAGGGTTGGTGCAGACTAAGAGAGTGGTTTCACGCTGAGACGGAGTGTGGGGAGGAGGGGCTGGGAGGTCCTGCTGTTGATGAACCATGGTGGACAGGCCAGTGCGGGCAGAGAGAGAGAGAAATAGGAGGGAGACAAGTGGACAAAAACAAAAGGCAGATGTCCACACGTGGGTCCAGAATTTCGCTGATAGATGTGATGTGCAGCGTGGGCGCAAAGGCAGCAGTTCAGGTAGAAAGGCTTCCCTTTGTGATGCAGATGACAAGCGCAGTGGCCCAGCTTTGTCGAGCGATGGGCTCTTTTCCAGGGGACATTACGAGGCAGACACTAATCGGTGGGTTTGTGTTCTCCGGGCACTCATAAAGCAGTGTCATCTGGCCACTGGGAATTGTGTGTGGATGGGGCTCCTAGAGCAAGATTGACCCTCTCTCAGGGTACCTCTCCCTCCTCTCCTCCTCCTCCTCTTCCTTCTGTCTCTCTTTCTCCCTGCGTCTAGCTCAGTAGCTGGCTTTGCTGGGTTGAATATTTCCTCGCCACCATATTATTAATATGTGTGACTCAACGTTCCCTTGAAGGATGTGACAGGAGCAGGGTAGCATTGATCAGTTCATCTCCAGCTTCATCTTCTCTTGACAGCTCGATTAAGCGCCTTCGTAACTTCACGAACAACAATTTAGCCTGGATAAAAAGGAGAAAATATACAGTGACAAGACATAAAACACACTGATTCCACGTAGTTGAGGCTACACCTTGAGTCTGCAGACCTCACACAAAGAATTCATACTGCAAATTAGGCCTAGATGTTGCAGGGCCACCATTTTGATTGAAGGCTGCTTACCGTTTCCTGTTATAGATAATGTCAAATACATCTCACTGTCCCCTAATGATTTCTATTCCGACGGGTTTGGATGAATCAGGCTCTCTAATAAATATGACTTGCAAAGGACTGCACATTGCCAATTAACAGCATGCTAATTAAGATAGCAGGATATAAAGAACCCCATCCCTTGATCTGAATTCCTATGTGAAATATCAGAGAGAGGTTACAGAGGTAAAGCAAGTTACTTCTGTAATTTTTTATGTATTTATCAAACTAAGGTCTCCCCTAATACATAGAAAACACCATATATATAGCTTTATTAGATAAAACTTTGTTCCACGAATTGAAACTTGAACCTGATGACCTAAACTCTAATTTAGCTGCAGGTTCGCTCCTGGAATTAATTTATAGCATCTGCCTGCAAATTTGATTGGGTACATATAACAGATGCTCTCTGTAATATGTGAAATAGAGAGGTAACCTCCCTTTAATGACTGAGGTTCAAATCTTGTCCTCTTTTTTAGCTGTTTGGATTAGCAGCACTATATTTTGCTCTTTAGTATAATATGTAGTCATACCCTTTCACTTTTTTGACCACATTGTTTTCCCAACAACACTGAAACAATTATAGCCCTCAATCAAAAGGGCACCATCATAAAGCACTGCAAGAAAAACAAACCTCTACACCCATAATTCACCTGATCCTCACTAAATAATACATTTCTATGTCATGCATCTTTTGACCATTCATAGAACACAGAGCCTGTAGTGTTATATAAGAACTTAGTAAAAAAGTTCTATACTAAGTGGGATGGTTTGAAAGTACTGCTATTTTCTGAACAGTGACTGGGTTGTGTGTTACGAAAACCTCAGTTCTTCAATACATATGATAGATTTAATATAGCGATTGATATAAACCTTTTGCCACAGGGATGAAAACATAAATTCCAGAGAGTGTTTTAGTCAATCCAGCAAAGTATTTAAAAGTCAATTTGGGTATTTTTCTGGGACTCTAATTAACTTAAAAAGTAAGCCACATATCAAATCGTTGAGAGTTTTGTGTAACTATTACTTAACCGCATGCTTTGAACATAACCTCATACCTAACGTAAGTGAAAGTGAACAGGTGCGGCTTTATCTTTATGTGTTTTAGATTTGTGATGAAGTTGTAGATTAAGATATCTGTCAGACTCCTACAAATGAAACATGTACACACTTGTAGCAGATTTCCCTATTGTTTGAACCCATAATAATTTATATTGCCCTTGCCAGTATAAACATCTCAAACCTCTGAACTGATGTAAAACTTGTTAGAAGCATTTCTAATAAACTCTAAATTATGATCCATTTCATTTTGGTACCTAAATACAGTGTGATTCATCTCTTTTCCCCAGTGCATTTATCTATCACAAATTTTCAGAGCTGCAAACTTACAGCACAACATCTAATTGCATTAACACAGGACATAAACAGATTACTAGCACATAAATGCTGCGCCTCACAACAAAATAATCACACGTTAATTCAACACTGGCGGGCGCTTTAAATCAAAAACCACTGGTATCCCACAACTAATTCAAGGTTGGATGATACAAGGAATACATCACTAGCTGAACCCTGCACAATAGTTGCTTTTCACTTTTTCCCATTTCGTCCCTTTTTTTCTTGTACCCATTCTTGAGATTAAAATGTACCTGGGGGTCTCAAGGCCGCGTCATGTTTACTTTTAAAAGACAACTCTTCAGCTGCTAACAGTCACACACAGCATGTCGGAGGTTGAAACACCTGTTGGCTTGAAAATGTTCCATTTCCTGATAGCATCAAGCAGCAGCCATATCTGACCAGCAGGTCCCTACTGCACTGAATAAGCCTGATTATAGCTGAAAAGAGACAGAAAAGTTTAACACCTATTCGTTTTTTAAGGAGTACAAAAATACAAAAGTACTAAGGGAAAGTCACTCTAAATGCAGTAGACCTATGGCATATGAAGATTGCGATAGTTTAAGGTTTATTGCAAGTATAGCTTACTGAACAAGCATTATGAAAGCACACTAGTATACAACTCTAGTAATATTAACTAGGTACAGGATGTGGAGGTTGTGCAGTGTCATTCAGCTGGTGCAACTGCTTCTGAAGTTATTATTAAGTAGGTTATATTGTGTTTTTAATGTATAATGTAGTGCTTCCCAGTGTGGTAGTTAAAATCAGGAACTCAGTAAGCTGATCAATAGCGCCTCCCTCTCTGCTTACTCTTGGTACACTCATGACGCAGTGAACAAGCAAACTTGACTGTATATGATATAGTCAAGCTTGTAGATCTGTGGGGTTGTGCTGCAACAGCAGAACCAAGTCTTCGCTGGTGGATGTGGGTTTTCAGAGGTTACAGTGAGGGCGACATGGCAGCATCCCATATCGATGTGTTGTATCAGCCTACCTGCAGAAAACAGTACAGTACCACTCATGAGATTTCCAATTTGCTTACTTTTTATCAAACATATTACACTAAAATGCTGTTTATCACCACGTCTAAAGGCAAATATGTATAGATGCATGGAGGCTGGCTCCTGACCTTGGTGAACCGCAGCAGCCAAGTCAAACAAGCTGAGAGAGTATGCAAATGGTGTCGAACAGTCCTATCATGTCTTGAACTGAATCCTCACATAAACTGGCTGAACCAACTGCAGCCAGGAGCAACTTATACGCCCAGCTATTTTGCCCGTGAGCCAGCTGGGACAAAACCTACAACACTTAAATCCCCGTGGGATTTTTAACAAAGCCGACTTAGAAACATCCTCAAATATATTTTTTCCTGTTTAACACACATAATAAACTTTGTATATGCCTTACAGTGAATTTAACCACTGGCAATGTGACCAAGGTCTGGGGCTAATACATACTGTACAACAGCCGCGTAACAGAAGCAAAGCAGCTCCAGCACCAACATCAGTAACCTAATGCCGTTACAGAGAGCACTAGAATTTTCTTAAAAGCGGTGATACTTCTGTAATCTCACCCTAAAAGGTGGCGATGGATGTCTCTGAATATGACACCCCCCTCTTCAAGTGAAACAACTGGTACCAGCACTAATTGAAATTTGCATGCAAAGTGACAATGCCGGGCCTCGCTTGTAGTTAGAGGCTTGAATAGAACAGATTCTTTGAAAACCTACTGTGGCGGTTGGCGTGCGACCAACTCCCTGCATCTGCTCATTACCGTTGGAACTGAGAAAACACTGGATTATCACAGGCAGCTCATTGCTATCTAATCCCATTTCATGAACCCGCCTCCGTCTGTCTTTTATTTACTCTTCCACAAAACATGCTTCCATGTTACACTCTGCGTCTATGCCTTACAAAACAATTCGGTCAGAAGCAACTACACAATTTATATGAAAGCATCTTTACCAAACTTGTGGGATTCTCTAAACATTAACAATCATATGGTGCCTTGAACTGTCAGGCTGCCTTCGTTGTGCAAGAAAATGAATGGAAAGGGTTATGCAAAACTCTAGTAATATGTAATTTAGTAAATTAAATCAAAACAAAAATGGAAAATTTAAAACATCAAACTTGCTCAGTGTTTGCCAACTTTCAAATAGGTGGGCTCTAGTGCTCAACAGGCTGAAGGAATACAACACATATTGAAATGCAATCAAATCTCGAGACATTTTTTTAGACTCCATGCTGTGATCTCATTCTCTTACTTCACCATCCTCTTCTGTGGTTTCTGTCCCATTATGTTTTCCTTCAAAGAAAAGAGAGAAAATGCTGTATCAAAGTGATCTATCATCCTGCTGACCCCAACGACAACTTGCATACAAGTCTGCGAAGGCTGTTTTGCATCATAGCAACACCAATCATCGAAAAGCGTTTGCTGTGTTTGCACGGCACTAACTGTAATACCACAACAGAGTGGCACAATTCAGAAAAGCCAAATGATCCGTCTAATGCATTTCTGTCTCCATGAGAACAATACAGGCTGCTATGTTTATAGCCAGGATGAATCTGAGAATTTCCACTCCAACAAAATTATGGGTACTGTTGGTATGGCTGTCAACTGGCGCTGATGACAATGAATGGGTAAACTAATGAAGGATAAATCCACAGTGTGTTTCATAGACATATTTATAGCTAGGCTAATTTCCTTGGCAATTACTACCTCCATTAATTTTCAAAGCAGGCCTGTCTGTTCCTGTTGTAACCAATAAGTGGCATCAATGGCAGCTTACATTAACACTAATCAACAATTTAGAGTTGTTTCACATTCCACAGAATAATTAAATGCCTCTGAAAACCAGTCGAGAATACTAATGAATGAAAATATACTTTTATACTCATTAGCAATACTGACTACAGAGAGGGACATAGTGGAATAGTCTGAAAAGAGATAAGATGCAGAGGAAAAGGTCAAACTTTGTATTGGGCCCAATTGATGAGTACTACCTTGAACTTTTGTGGGTTGCAGTGTTAACATACTATTCGCAAAATAGTTACTTAGGCACAATAAGATTTTCTTAAGTTTGGCCCCTGTTTTAATCCTCTAATCTGCTCAATGTACCTGATTCATTGATTTGTATAACAAGTAGGCCTTTCATATGTTTGCCACTCAGAAAACAGATCCGGAACTTCCAGGAAAGTGGGACTTTATCTTAGTTACCATGGTAAATTTCTCACAGTATATAGAGTTCCTCTGCAGTTGGCGAATAATTTAATTCAACAGTACAGTATTATTTGGTCTTCAGTATCACAGTATTGGTTTAGTATTTAACCTTCATCAGTGAGAAACAATGTCACGAAGATGTCACTCTCTATTAAACAAAAATAACAATAGAAAGAAATGTAGTGTCCGGCACTAAACGTGTCAAAACGATCCATTGAAGGGTTCTTTTCTGTTGCATGCTGGGATGTGGTGTATTTTTTTTTCGGATTAGAGCTGCAGTAGGTGACCTCTTTTTCAACCTTATTTCTCAGCCACATAAACCATCCTCGCAACTTCATTGGACAGTGAGCCGGGTGATTCACAGGGTAAAATGGAGGGCTGTGAGTTAGCGGCAGGACTGGCGGTTTTCCCGAATCAAAAACTGAACCAACACACGGTCCCCGGAAGGCACTGCATTGTGTACCGTGCCATGTCATGTTATAATTGTAACACCACATATCAACAGCACCTTTCTCCATAAAAAAATAGGTGTATTTCAATACACTGGGGAAATAACTATTTGAGCCGTGTCAGAGTGGTGTTGGGCACTGTGTGCTCTCTAACCTGAATTTAACACAGTCGATTTTACATGTGAACCAAACTGTAACCTTAGCCATGTTTGCATTTAGATTGGGAGAAAACAAGGAGAGTAAAATACTGTGTAGTGTGTGAATCTGTTGTTATTCCTGGCAACTTTCACATCATGTTGTTCCTTTCTTGGAAAGAATGGCGAGGATAAAATGAAAATAAATAACTTCATTAGAACAACGATCATAGTTCCAGTAATTAAAAGAAATAAATCATGTGGATGACGTGTCACGTCGTTACACATTACATTTTACAGAATATATTTTTAAAATCAAATTTGGAATTAGCATATATTGACATTAAACATATATTTTACAAACGGTATAATTTATGCAGTTTAATATAAAAATGAAATGAATTTTACTATGCTTGCAAATTGTCTGAATTGCAAAACTATATCCCAACATAGTACATTTAAATAAAAAATATAATTTATGGTGCATAAAATGTATCTTACAAATGATGCTATGTATTTATAGAACCCCAGTTTACTGCTCCAGACTAAACTGCACATATATTTTCCCAAACTAACAATGTTATCCTGGAACCAAACCTTAAATAAGTACAAAGCTATGACACAGATTGTAAGCTACAACGCAGATGTTAAAAGCTGCTACTGGTAATGTAATATGAACCTTGAGGACTTCTTTTTCCAAATCTTGGGAAATGTCTACACTGAGACCATAAACAGGAGCAGTCAAAAGTGATCTGCTGGAATACACACGACATTGTCCAAAGTCTGTGCCAGTGCCATGGACAACAGGTCCCTTCAACATTTCTATACAAATTCTGGGATGTTCTACATACAAACTACAACGTTTTACTTTAAGCAACTAAGTATTCACCCTTGTGTTCCTTGTTGTTATTACAGTGACTGTTTCATCCTGTAGTTACATTGGTTGAGATTTTCCCTAGTTTCTCAGCTCTGCCTGTAATCATGAGGTCTATAGTTAAACTGACCAGAGAAGAAGACACGTCTGTTTTCAGCAGCATCCTCAAAATAACTTGGCGGAATAAATGTGGGACTGGGGCTGACACTTTTCATTCTTCCAGTGTGGTGAATGTCTCTGTCCATCACAGGAAAAACTGTGTACAGCTACTGAATTTACCTGCAAATTATGTAAAGTACAGACTGAAAGCCTCTAAATTCAAAGGGAGGAATGAAAATTTGTTTTTATAATCTCAAATAATTTTTTTAGAAGATTAAAAGGGAATTAAATATGACAATGATATAGTCCCTCTGAGTACCAAAGATGTTACAGATTAGAAAACTGTAGCAACAAGTATGATAACTTCACTAGACAGTTTTCAGTATCTAGACACACGCTACTGTAAACACATATTATAGGGATTATTTTCACCATTCAACCTGTTTCATTGTGCATTAAGCCACGCTGCCCTGCTGCCCATTGCTGCTTAATGACTTTCCAGTTCTTATGACTGCATAACGACCAAACACCGTCTTTTATGGGTTAAACTACAGGATTTACAGAACGTTTAATTTGCATTTTACCCTCTGAGTAGGTTTAAGAAAAACACGTCTCTTTTTGGTTCGCGTTTTTACCACCAACTGTTTTGACAACACAACGACACACCTCCACACGAGATGCGACCTCTACCTGGGGGTTAACGTTCTCTATTACGGTGCCTGAGCTGTGCAAAGACAAAAGCCGTTTTATTAATCCGCAGTCGCGCTATTAACAGCATCCGTTTACCTGCCCGGAGATGCGGGGCATGTTTTTGTGTCCCACCATCATCCCTTGCCTGCTGTTTTGAGCTGACACTAAAGCACCGAAAACGCCACGATGTAACAGATTAACAGTATTAAAGGATACGAAAAGTAATTTATTTAACATTAGCCATTTTAATTAGAAAGCGCAAACGTCATTCATTACGCTTTGTCTCTCAAACTCAAAGCCGACAAGAGGATGCGGCTTTAACCGTTGGGGATGCAAACGTTAGCTTACCTTCAACTGCTATTACGGCCATTATGGTCCGCAATATCCGCAGAATATCCATTATTGGTCATAAAAGGGCCCCAGACATTCAAATAAAATACGTCCCGAAAGCCATTTTGTAAAGGCAGAGGGACAGAGTCCTTCACCTCAACAGGCGATCCCAGATATGAGAAAGCGAACTCAAATCTGAAACAAGTTTGAAACCAAAAACCACAGATGAAGATACCGAGCATACAAAAGCACATCTTCGCATATTTGCGCTACATTAATCAGTCATTCTCCTGTACAGAAATAATAACTTTATGTATATAATTAATATTCACAAGGTTTAATTTATGTAGACTATCAATTTCCAGCTACTTCAAGAGGATCCTCCATCGCTTCAAAGCCAACTTTAATTTACCCCGCTGTCAATCACAGAGAGGAGGACAGTCACGTGCCTTACTGCTTGATAATTAAGTGTTTGGACCATGGGGCATTTATAAAAGATGGAGCAAGTTATTCTCAGTGCCACGTCGCTCGAAATGGAAATATTGGTTATTCAATAATGAACAACGATGAAACATGTCAATGGGCTTCACCATGAAGCTCCTGGATGGGCAGTAAAGGGACTTTGGCGCTGTAACGAGTTGCGGACACTGGAGAAAAAAGCAAAGTAAGTTTACATTTTCTTTCCATTTTTTATCCTCAATATTTTTCTTATCTTTAATAGTTTCCACCGTATAGTTTCCAGTAACTTTTCCACCAGTCTGTGTTGTTGCTGGTAAAAATGTATGCACAACTATACTATATATATATATATTAAGCTTTATCTGTTTTATGTTTATTATATTAATATTCTAATTTCAACTATATCTAATAGAATACTACTATTGTTAGTTTTTTGTATGCATACAATTCTCAACGATGATTGATTCACGTATCCTACTTTTTTTTTTTGCCTATGGCATTCATGATATGAATTAAGACTTAAGTTATTGCAATTGTTGAGCATTCTAAAACATTAATTAATTAGTTCCGTAGTTACTAAATATGCTATATTTCATGTGTAAATCGGACAAAACCTTTTCCAATTAATAATAACAATAGTAGTAAATATTATAACAATATATTAAAGATCTAATTCAATGTTTTGATTTTATAGCTTTATACATAATTATGACTTTTTCATCATTTCATAGTTTACATGGCAATCAGTTTTACAGCTTGTGTCACAGTCCCATAGAGAAGAGCATGAAACTGTAGTCTGTGATTCCCTCAGCTTTCTGAGGTCTGCGAGCCGATATGACAAACTATGGGAGCTGGTGTAGTTTATGGCTCTCAATGTTAAAATAATGCACAGTCTAATATAAAGGTCTAAAAAGAAACATGAGAAGAGGAGTTTATATTCATTATGATTGATTATTGTAGTCTGGATAGTGGCTGCGTTTGTGTCCACTCACTTCCAAACAGTCACTAGTGTTCAAAAGAGCTGGTGGGTCAACACCAATGGCTAGAGGTTTGTGTGAGGAAATCTAACCAGTGAAGGATAATCAATAAGTGTGGGTTACAGATTTTGCAGTAAACAGTGCTGACATTTGCATATGTAATACTGCTACATGATGAGTTCCTTATGAATTTGATCAGTAAGCCAGAGGTCCTTTAGAAATCTACTCAAATATTCAATTTATTCAGCTTGTTGTATAAGGCGGACATGCATCACATGGAGGGCATCATGTGACTGAACAGTTGTCAAGTAAGTAGACCTACTTGAGCAGTTGTTTTCCAATAACAGGCCAAAAGAAGCAAAGCCAGGTGAGAAATGTTACTTCCTCCAGGGTAAAACTTTCCTTCCTGTGCATGAATCATCATAAAACCATAATCAGTTGATGTGAAGTTGGCGGAAACTCCTCAGAACTTTAAAAACATGTCACAATTAATCTTCCAAAAATTATTAACATTGAGCTGTGTTTGCAGTAAATTGATTTAGGCGACGTAATTGAGTCTGGCTGCAACATTATTAGCAATCGTTTTCCAACAATCAATAAAAATTCTATATGTAAAGTAAATATGAATATTAATAATCATAACATTCAACTTTTATGAGATTTCTGCTGTTTTAATGGGATTACTCTCTTCCTCAGCAGGTCCAAGTTGACAGTGTTATTTGGCATAAAATGACATCTGGATTTATTGTGCATCTCCCAAGCCTCACGCCATATTTTGAAATTTCCTTGAAACAGTATGAAAACTATTTCCTCGCCAGAAGCTGGTAGTAAAATTCCAGTATCTTTATGCGTGTTGGGTAAGAATAAAACATAAAACAGACTGGTTTTTATATCATATTTCACGATGACGAGCACGGAGACCGATGCCATAGGGATCTGCTGAAACAACGAAATTACAGATGTGCAAAACATTACTCCTTTGTTTCAAATACAATGATGACATACATGGAAAGATACCGGAGAGAAAATACGATAGAAAATTTCCAATATGCTGAAAGTATCAGGTGCTTTTGGTACAAAGAAATGTGAACTTGTCAGAGGACAGACACCAAAAATAAAGAAAATTAAAAAAGCGGAATACGGTATGCCAGTTCACACAGTACACAAGATAAATAAACAACATACACAGGAGGATTCCTCCTTGGGTGTGATATACAGTCACTAAAGCTGGCTGAGAGAATTTAGAATAATTATTTGTCATCAAACATGTCTTTCTGATTACATGCTGCACCAATGTAGCCATGCAACAGGACTCTGTGGTTAAGTGGGCGGGCTGATTTATTTACTCCGCTGGGTTGTGTATTGATTCAGGTCACTTGACTGGCTGACTTACAGATCATGTTCAGGTATTTACAACACAGAATGGAACAAAGCAACAGGCACTGAGAGAGCAGCTTTAGCTCACCATAACCAGGGTTCATACAAAACAATATTGTTTGAGCCAGAAGAGAAGTGAAAGATGTTGGAGAAATGATATTAATACTCCTCTGTGTGCCCAGAGATCTCTCTGTCACATATCATTATAATAAGCTTTGCATAGTAGCCATCCTTAATAACAATGCACAAAGCAGAGATGTCTGAAGGTGGCATAAATCCTCTCATGTTCTTCTGCGACTCTGATCCAACAAAAAGCAAAACATACAGTGCTGCACCTATAAAGCTCAATGTGCAGCAGAACTAAAACCAACGAATTTTACAAGGTAACATTGGCTGCGGCAGTCTACAGCACAACACAAAGCTCATAACACATGCAACAGATTGCGTAAATGACACACAATAATGTACACAGGATGCACCAAAGAGAAGCAGTTTTAGTTCAGACGTGGCGAAAAGGTTGCAGGTCGGTAGAATGATAATTGAATTCTAATGAAAGGGCATTATATCTGGGTGCATGCTTTAGAGCAAAGCTACATAGCAGCATTATTCAACGTGGTATCTTTAAAACTGCCATATCAGTCATTTTTCCTTTTTTTTTCAGGGTAATCAATTATATTTTTACATAAAAGTAACAATGTAAGTATGAAATAGAAATAGTTTCACATATTAATAGGAGACAATTTTTTTTAGCATTGATTCAACATCATAAGCAGAATGAATTTATTAATTTATTACATATATGGTGTAATTTAACCACATACATTTACAATGAATTAAATTACACAATAGATGCATATTATTTTTGATATAATCAGGCACATAAACTAATAAGGATTTTTGCTGCAACAATGAAATAACTTTATGTTACAATAATTTTTAATAATCATAATCAAACAAACTGCTAGTATTTCAAACATTTCATATATCCACCATCAAAACTGCATTTCAAAATGTTCAGTGTAATTCATAGCAGCCTTTGTGATATTAATTTCCTTATTATTATTATTATTATTATTATTATTGCATTTAAGTTTTAAATGTATAATTTAAAAAGGTTTTCCTCCGTATTTCTTTTACAAATGTCTAAAACTTTTTCCCTAACCGTATGTGTCATTTTGTGTTTTGTGATGTTTAAATTAGCCTGGTTATCAAATAGTAAATAGAAAAACTATATATGTGTGTGTGTATAAGCATATTGGAATAAAAACTTTCTTTATCTATGTCGTTCACTATTATGTCAGTTTGAATATTTTATATGAATGAGAATGTGGATAATGGTGGATATTAAGCTGTTTGGTACAGATACTGGTATACAAATTTATTATCTTAGGTATTATATACCTCAAGAAAGTCAAAAGCAAATTCTCAGTGCAGAATTTTTGAAATAGCGATTGAAATGTATCATATTTTGAAAAATTCATGTAGCAGAATTAATGTCCACATTACCTGATAAGACAGAAAAAGTTGAAAGCGTAAATGTTTTTTGTTGAGTATCAGGGGTGAATTTTTTCTTCCATGGTGGTGTAACATGTCATTTACCATCAACACACTGCCACCCAGGTTTAAAGATGAACATTCACAGTTCTCTTATTATTGAAGACACACAAATTTCCCTAACAAACATTAATCAGAGGAATACTGCCTGAGTTTAGTCAAGGTCACTGTTTTATTCACGACAATTAAGTGAAACTTTTTTCTTATTCTGTAATAGTTTGGTATGTTGCAAAACTAGAAGAAATCATTTGATAAGTTTAATCAAATTTTAAAAGCAGTTTAGATGGCAATAAAGACAAAACTTCAAATAAAATATACAGATGCATCTTGTAATAATTTCATAATTAAATTCTGCTTATAGCACATTTGTATTAAAGACCTTTAGTTACATTATAAGGAGGTAATTGCTTGCTCAGAGAAGTGTTATATGACTTTAGGAAAGTTAGGTTATTTTGTTTTACATAGTAAACGAAAATAACTCTAAATAAATAAAGTCACAGTTGTCCTATAATTTAAGTGTGGGTGTATATGATACATTCTAATAATATTATTACTATTATTATTATTTCATTCATTATTTCATTACGTATCTGCTTTGATTCTTACCTAAATGACTTTCAACTTTAAAACAAAGCCCATTATCTTTAAAAAGACACTGTGCTGTTTGCTTGCTCAGAAGGATGAAATAAGTTGATGAAGTGCAGATAGGTTCCTGCAGTTCATAAGTTATTACTTCTCCTCTGGAATATTTGGCTTGAAGACTTACACCCGGTTTCAAAAACGTCCACTCCAGGCTGGAATCAATTTCACCTTGAGCCACGGAGAACTGCAGTGATATTGCACCCTGTCGGCATCAACAGCTGGATAAAGAAGCGAGGAAATGACCTGCTCTCATAAAAGTTGGTGTGTGATCCTGACCTGAGCTGAGAAGAGCCATGGACTCCTCTAATCTGAGAGACACTTTTACGTGGTTAACCTCCACTGAGACCACGTTTTCACAGGCAGGCAGGGGAGGTCGGCTGATTGAACTCTAACCAGCACAGACCAAACCCAACGGGTCGTCAGGTTTTTTTAAAGTTTATTTGTTGGCACCCAGATAAAATGAAACCTTGTCACTATCTATTCCTTTTCTAGAATTAAATGGCACCACAGAGGACTGAACTTTCTACGTTGTTTTGAAAGAAAAGCATTTATTCAGTAGAGCTGGAAAAAAAGATGGGCTCCTGCTTATCTTTAAGATAGTCTACCCACACCCACTTCCTCCACCCACCACCACTTACCCACCTTCCAGCGTATTGGTTTACTCCTGCGAAATTCAATTCAATCCCACTAGTTGCTCCAGCTTTAATTAAAATAGACCAAAAGCCTTGGCAGGATTTCATTTACTTTCTTGTTAAGTGAACTTTGAACACTGTAGAACTTTCACTAGTGTACTGTGAGATCTGAAAAAGAGCACTTTTGAAGTCCCTGCCTTTCACTTCATGAAATTAAGCCACAGTTTTCACAAACTAACCAATTTTCCCAGACAAACAAGTGAAAGGTGAGGACTGAAATCAAGCGTCTCCCTCTGTGGATTATGGCGGGCCACCCGCTTTCTTGGTAGTTAAAAAGAAATGTGCCATCGGAGGGCGATTCTTTTTATCATCATAATAAATCTAAGCACTGTGCCATAAAACACAGGCTGATAAGCGATTCGTGGCTGGTGGCGTGAAATACGAACACCTTGATAAATGGCGAGTCATCAATCGCCAGCTTTGGTTTTGGATGCTAACATCTCCTCTAAGCTCTCTACTAATTGATATGAACCGTTCACGCCGTCAGCAGCCATGTTGATGCTGCGTGCTGTTGTCGGCGGTTTGCGTTTCAGAACCACAGATAAATTTTCCCATAACACATACAGGCGGTGGTCTACGTGACATAGTCATTCCCGCACAGTGTAGATGGTTTGTTGTTATAATAGAAATAGAGCTAGAACTTGGCTAGCGAAATCTTCTAAATTGATTCTTTACATAAGTACTCATTTAAATCTTCACTGCAAGACTTACATTGCTCTGGGGAGACGTTCAAAAATCGTTGAGCTCTGGACTTGAATAAGTACAAAAGTTAAACAGTATTGAAATTGAAATTATGCTCAGCAGTTTTCATCTGGATAAGGAGCTGGACTCTCTAGATCCTGAAAGCAGTTAAGATAAACTCCTTTTCTCTTGGGAAAATGAGCCTTCGGTGGTTAAAAAACAACTGTAACCCACGATGGTCTTGGGACGGTTGTGAGTTCTCAAATGAAAAACTCATTACCAAAATAAAAGATATGTGAACATCTTGTACATTCAGACCATAGTAAACACTGAGTTGTGGCTGGTTATTATTATATATCCATGATACCTTATGTAAATATATACTGTATATATTCACCATTCAGCCACAACATTAAACAGTAGCTGGTTTTCAGTGTGTGCCCTATTTTAATTTACTCTTAGTTTACAGCTTTCATTATACAACAAGGAAAATCAACTTATTCTTATTAATTCTTCTTTTTCACTTAAAGCTTAATATCAACTGTTTTGACCAGGTTATTATTAAAAGGTTACGATACAATTCTTTAAAAAGATTAGATTTGTTGTTCATCATTCATCGAGTAGCAATTTTGGCTGGTTATGCCAGTCAACAAATGCTTAAAAATTCAGTCCTTCCATTCTCTGAAATGTTAAGATTTATTTATTTATTTTTATTCTCTATTATAAAATAGATCTGTTTTGATTTCTGACATTGATAGTGGTAGACGATGCAGCTGTTTCTGTGGGCTCTGAGAACATGTGAGGTAGGGCCATTTTATAGACAAAACAATTAATTGGTTAATTGAAATGTCATGTAGATTGGCATAGTTTAGCAATTACAAATCTACTTTGGAGACACTGTTATCTAAACCCCATAAATACATTACACTAAATATAGAGGAAAATGTTGGCGTTTAATATCCTTATCTGTAATTCCTCTCTCTCCATCTAGACTGTGGGCCATCACAGAGCAACAGATGGAGGTGCACAACAGGATATTGCCACTAAGAGGATTCCTCTTTCTTTCCCTGTCTCTCTGGACTTTTTTTTTTTTTTTTTCTTTTTTTGTGGAGACTCTTTCATCGTGACCCAGCTCAACTGGCTTACTGGACGTGGTGTAGAGTTGTCGGTTAAGCCCTCTGAAACCCGCCACTACCCACGTTGACCTGCTTGGCAAACAGAAATCTCCGATCAGGTCTGCTGTGAGTAGCGTTAAAACAAGTAACCAGGTGGGATTAGAAAGTCCTCGTAGTGTTTTGAGTGTCTGAACTCTGACCTTTCACTCAGAACTCTGAGGTATGTGCCAGCTCTCTGTGTGTGAATTGTTCGGTGTCAAGTTTACTCACCTGTAGTACTACAGTATCCGTATACACAAAGTGCTTGCTTTATCATCCCAATCTAAATATTTATTGACATCTGAATGTGTGGTAATAAGTACTTTGTACAACGAGTTGTGTTTGTGACTGTTTTGAGCTGTACTGTCTTTTTGGGTCACTTTATTCCTTCTGTGTTTATTTATGTTTTTTTTTTTAGAGTTGAGTGTTTGTCCCAGCCATAGCTTACTGGCTGGACTTTATTTTTTATGTGTCATATATCTTGATAACGGTCTTTAAAAAGATGCTGGCACTAAATTGCTGGGACTTTTATTTTTTTATACTATTTTCCAGACCTTGGAAATAAGTTGCACAGAAAGCAAAAGGAGCCAAGGCAGCAGTTCCTTCTATAAACTTTAGTAACATTCAGAACCTCTTTCAGGCGCGCTTTAACCGCTGACCCTCTGTCTGTCTGTCTCAGGCAGGCTTGAAGGGGCTGTTTTGTCCGTCACACAAACACAGGTGAAACTGTTTGTATGATTGAGGAGTTACGGACCACAGTATATTATAAGGGCTGCAGTTTGGTTCATTCATGCTTTGGGTGCAAGGAGAGTGTTCTTATGTTTGGCACATGTAATTCATTTAAATACTTAGCTGCGTCTTTTGGTGCAATAAGCGTTTGCATTACTGTAACTGCATTGTGGTAGAAGTAGTCTGTTAAGCTTATATGACTCGGACCTGCTTGCAGCTGGGGTTTATACGGCAGTATTTTTTTGTGAAATCCTTTTAAATAACAGATAATTTGCCGTGATCCATAAACCATTGTTTGGTTTGGTTCGGCGTTGCTAGGTTTAATAAAACCATACAATTAGCCCAGAGTAGTGTAATTCAGAATTATCACAGGAATTACACTGATTTCCTATTAACTTTGTAATTTTATGATTCATCTACCTTTGCTCTGATATTGTAGCATTATTATATTAATTATATGTCTTTTATCAGTGTTTTCTAAACTACAGCTTACTGATTCATATTGATTTCATACAAAGGTACAAACTTGGCCTGAGGTACAAAACTACTGTAAAGGTATTTCACATGGGGTTTCAATAAAGATCTAATAAAAACCTGCAGTCATGTAATGACTTCATAGAGATCTAGATGTAGATACTTTGATATTGGAGAGCATAAAAATGGTTAATTTAACTTAGTTTGCTGCTCAGGGGATATTACCTCTTTGTTGTGTTCCTTTGTGTTAACTTATAGCCCTACGAGGGCGAGGCGAGGTGGAGATCTCGGAAGTTCAGTTATATTTTCTCTCGTGTTCACTGCAATATAATGACTGCAACAAGACCTCTTTCTGGTTTTTTTTTCCCCAGATTTTATCTCTCTCAATAGACTTGGGAAAAGAAGTTATTTTCTTGGGGAGTCCTGCTTGACCTCTACGTTTGTTATCTCACAATTTCACCCTAATATGAACAATGCAGCCCTAGAATTAGATCACTTGCAGTCTATGGTAGAAGCTCCAGTTTGTAGTAAATCATCCCATTCAACTAAAAACAAAACAATTGCTTGTTGTATTTTAGAGTTTGTCTGGTACAACCGATTCAGATATGGACTTTTTATTTTGAAATCACAGATCATATTTGTATTCAGCCATGAGTTTCATGCAATCAAGTGAAGTTTCATTATGAACTGAACACTGTGCTTTCAGGCCAATAGCATGGCCAGGTTTTTCTTTGGAGCTGCTGATTTGTCACTACAAATCTGTCTGGAAGCTTAAGGATCCTCAGATGTCGTTCAGCTGAGAGGACTTGCAAAAGCGAGTTAAGACTGGCACTGGTTATAAATTATTTAAAACAGCATGAAAGATGGGGAGTGGCAACACTTATGAGTTAAACTTTTGTGGAAATCTAATACTATAATAAATACTAACATTTGCCTGATTTAACAAGCCAGTATATAAATGTCCTCTGGTGGAACATCCTGGTTTGATTAAGACAAACTGAGTCACAATAAGTGATGTATGTGTGTATATGTGTGTTTGCAGGATTGGGGGATGTTGTCCTGTGTTCCTGTGTGTGTTTGTGGCTATGTATACTCATGTATGTGTCAGCATGCATGCAAGTGTCCAAATGCCACTGCATGTAAAGCGTCTGTGTGTGTGTGTGTGGAGAGGAAACAGAGGGAGCTAAAACTGCACAGAGGAGAGTGAGGAAATAGAGCAGAATCACAGGACGCCGAAATCCTGGATAATTCAGCCTTAAGATGTGTGAGGGCTGCAAAGAGCAGAGCAGAGCAGAGCATCCAGAGGTCGTTCCCATGGCAACCTTTGCCCAGGGAGATCGCTGACCCCACACCCAGTACAAGCGGAGCACAGATTGTAGGTCACATATGGCACCAGCGATCCAATCAGGTCTAATCTGGCTTGACTTGTGGGTCATGATGCTGGGCTGGTTTGTGTCTGTGGACAAAGATAATGGCCATGTTTATGGTAACTTGATGAACTGACCCATTAAATGTATATGTCAACAGATTTATGTTGTGTCTATAAGAGTGGAGCAAAAATAGCTCAGGAGCGAATTATATCCCACTGCTGAGCATTAAGCCACCTTCATGAAGATTTATAGGTTGAAATGAATCAAATTACAAACAGTAGTCACCTCATTTATTCCAATTCCCTTAATGTCTAATATTTTCTCCTCAATTGTTAAATATCTTAAACAATTATATAAATATATTCACAAATGTATAATTTCACTACTGGTACATGTGACAAGAAACTTCTCCTGACCCCCATTACAGTAAAATAAATAAATAAGTAAATGAAAAAAAATTCACACACATTTTTGCTCTACCCTTTGCTCACCCTAAATCTAGATTCTAGAAACTTCAAACCTACAAAATATTGTCTCAAAAATGTTTATTTCTTGACATTTTTTTTTCTTTTGCTATTATTATTAAACCATATAATACAGTATTGTATTTTCTTAACATAGGCTATGCTACCTTATTGTTTGGGGTCCCAGAGATCCATCGGTTGTAATAAGATTAGTTGAAATATCAACTATTTTCCTTCAAATATTTTACACATTTATTCAAAACATATAGAAAAAAAATAATGTGACAAAATACATAAATTATAATAAAGCATTGCCATTACACTGAGTAGGGGAATATTTCATATTTAACATGTAACGTGTGTTGCATGAACAAAGAAATTTATTTTGTTTGCCAAAAAAATTGGTCATACACAAAAATAAGCACAGTATGGTCTAACTACTTGTTAAACCTCTAATGAACAAACAGAATAATAAAACTTTTTTTTTTAAAACAATAACAGAAATCAGAAGTACTGCTGAGTACAATTTTTTGTACTTGTTATGACCAAACACAGATATAGAGCATTATGAAAATCCATTGTATTTAACTCTGGGTCACAGCTGGAGTCTTTAAGACCCCAAACAGAAGTAAAGCCTAATTTTCTGTCACAGACTTTTGAACATGTCAATTCAAACTAATGTTTATGAGTGATTCTTATAAAATTAGGAAAAGTTAAGACGTATCAAGATGATGAAAAATATTTTAAGTATGATCTGAGAGCTGGTCAAGAGGCCTTGAGTCTCGAGGAGCCCAAACTGAACACTAAGGTTGAGGGTTGTCCAAACGTAGCATATTTAGACTATTAAGGTTCTTTGTGTTTTATCTGGATATTAAGTGAAACATAATTTTGATATTTTAGTAAAATGTTCATGCTGAACATCTCTGTACAGAGATGTAACTTGATAAATCCAAACACAGAGTCATCAGTGCGAGAAACTCCGGGATGTGAGATATAGAAGCCGGCAGCCATGCAGCAGAAACACAGATATGATTTGAATGATTTATACGCCTTGTTCTGGAGTATTGGGATAGCCAACCTCAGAGGGGCCTTACAGTTTTATATGCCTTTAGTAAAGGGTTTCCAGATACACTCTCATACAACAACGTGGGAGCTTAACACAAACTCACATTCTCTGAGGTTCAGAGAGCTGTTAAATCTTATTTTAGGTCAAGTCAGCTTCAATGTCTGGATCATCTAAATTCTTAACACTCACTTATGCATTAATAAAACTTTGATTTGTATATGGAAGAACCTTAATATTCTGCAGCCTTGGAATTTTTTTTTATCAGTTATGTGTGATTCTCACAAACACTCATGATTCAGCTTGGTGTGCACTAAAGACAGCTGCACACTGGTAAAAACACTGAGTCTAATCTGGATGTAATAAACACAATGCTGGGGGAAATGGAAGTCTCTGGAAAGGCTTCTCAGTGGAATATAAATATTTCATGTGTGTGAATTTTAAGTAACACAGTATTGGTTGTGGAAGATGGGAATGACTTTGGTATTCTACATTTGCATGCATATTTTCTTTTCAAATTTTAGACTTTTTTTCTGCTGTTTGTGAGGTGGTGAGGCTAAACAAGGCTGACTTGAGCCTCAGTCTGGTAGAAAACAGCTCCTGATCTCCGACTGTCTTGCTCCATCACTGCCCCGTGGTTGGCGATTTCATGAGTGAACTGGTAATAATCACGGGTGACTGAATTCTCACCTTTTTGCTGAGATCTATAAGAGAAGGCGCAGCTACTCTTGTGAGATCCTCAGCGAGCCATATGGGAATGCTTGGGGTCTGAAGTCAGAGGAATCTTTACATCTGCTTCTCATTGCTATATCTGCTTCTTATATGTTTCCAAGCTGAGGAAATAATGGATTACATTAGGTTGAATTGCTGCAATTATTATTATTTTTTTAAATGTGACTTCACAAATTCAGTTTGCACATTGTTTTGATGATGCTTGTTGGGTCTTTTTGAACATATTGGAAAAGAATAAGCATTTAAATGGTAGGACCACAGATGCAAATATAATTTTGCACATCTTGAAATATTTGAGAAAAGTACTTGCAGGTGTTAATAAAATTATTCAGTGTCTGGGATCAGTCTGGGGTGAAACATTACTTCACTTGCATATTTCTTTTCTTTCCTGCAGGCAAAATATTTCATAAGCAACAGAAAATATATTGCAGTAAAATTTAAGTGGCTTAATTAAAGCACTTTTGGTCTATTATGAAAGCAATTCAACAAACTGGAGTGCATTATCAGAGAATACAGCTCCTGTGGGAATTACACCCATCATTTTTTGCAGTGTTGGTGCCTGCACCCAAACAACTACACATAATGCATGACCAAAACTATACACTGCTGTAACTTTAACGCAACGTGTCATCCTCTTTAGACCCAACTATCTTCACCGGTCTTGACATCTGCCTACACAAGAATAACTCATACCATACACCACCCAGTCTGAGTATAAAAAAAGAAAGAGAGACAACAACTGAACTGTCTGACTGCCTTTTTCCCTCAAAGTCTCCCAGGGTTCTTTTACACTTTTCAGTCTTTTTCATACTTAAGCTAATCTAAATATAGTTGAATGAATTACCACTTTCTAATGTTTCACACATTTAATGGTCTAAAAATGACATCAGAAGTATTTACCCACTAGTTAGTTGATAGATAGCAAAATGTGTTCCTCCTAAAGATTGTAGTCATTTTTAAAATCATTCTCTGCCTAAAAAACATGGTAATCAAATGTAGACATTTTCTTGGCAGTGAACTCTTCAAATATAATATTTATGAATGTAGTAACTTATTTTAAAAAGTATGTTTAAAATATTTAGCTCCAGTGAAATCAGTTATCACTCACTCCGTCACTAAATTAGTGACATTAGTTTGGAGATTTGATTTGAATACTGTTTTTTAAATTATAACTTTTATATATTTTATAAAAATTTGGATTAATTTTGTTATTACCAGATTCGGTCTTGCATAAAAGTCATTTCTCTGTGGTGTACGATCATTTGCACGATGTGTAAAATTAGACTTAATTAACATTTTAATTTCAGAATGAATTTTATTTTGAATTGTTAAGTTAAATAAAGTTTTTTTTTTTTTTTTAAACAGAACGATGTGTTATACTCAGTAGCCATCAGGTTCAGTCATACCACGTCAGTCCAGACAGTTTCTAACTCTCATGTTGCCCTTCTGAACTCCGCAGCTGTATCTTTAAAATGTCTTCAAGGTTCACTGAGCTTGATGGAACTTTCTGGTACAGTCAAGTGCACACAGCGTGAGTGATCAGGCCTTTTCTTGTTACTGAATCATGCAATGTTCAACCTCTCAGACTGCTTGTTTTAGGAAAGGAGTCTTCCCCGCCCGGACGCAAGGAAGAGAGGTACGGGAAGGAGGAGAAAAAGGTGACAAGAGCAGAACTGTGACACTAATGCAATCTGAAATGGCCTGTAATGCCCCGTTTCTAAATTGGAAAAATTGACCTTCCTCGAAGAGGTGACACAAGCCTGCATTCGGAGACGTTTCGGGGCTAAGTGGAGGTTTCGGAGCAAGCTGCAGCAGAGCCTGGAGGCCAGGCAAATATTTCATGAGTAATTTAATATCTGGAACATGAGAGCGCGCTCCACTCAGGATGCTGGCCCGGATATAGACAGTGATCTGGGAGGAAGGAGGGAGAGAGAGGCAAAAGGGCAGACCAACGAGTAGTTAATGTTGTACATCAACTTTCCTCCAAGGCTTCTCAAGGGATAAAGCACCACCACTACCTTCAATGGCTCTGGCCTTCGCCTGTTAACACTTTTGCAAGTCTCGTATTGAATGGGAAATCCTACAATTTGTTTACATGTGAAACAAACTACTGTCCAAATGTTGGTCTCAAAATTATTACCACTTCATAAGCAGAAAGAAAGCAAAATTAGTCTGCATTGTGCTCCACTAAGTGCACCAAACATTTAAAAGCACTGGAAATTATTTGAACACAGCAACAAGGAAAAGCACCAAAGACCCTGAAAACAAGCCAAATATGACTCACTGGAAAGAAAAAAAAAATCTTTCTGTTAGCATGAAGCAATTTTGGTTTGATTTGCTGTCTACTCACGGATGGATTACTGTATGTGCTGTACGTTCACTGCAATGAATGGACACCAGATTTTCTGAAGTGGATCCGGTATCCAGTTCATAAAATACCATAAACTCAGTGTTGCACAAGACAGCACTGCTAGCTAGATAGCTAGCGAGCTGCACACCAGTACAGAGTTAGACAGAATTATTCTGGGATTTTTCTGAGCTTATATTAGCTGCTGTTTCACTGAAAACTATGGAGAACAAAGGCAGGTCTTCAAGCAGGGTTTATAGGACATTTTTCAGAGCAAAACTGAAAGGGAGTGTCAGAGGACCTGTTCATGGCAGACATTTTGATTTGAGACAGCAGGAAAAGCTAGTAACATTGCTAATGTGGTAAGTAATGTTACAGATACTGTAGATCTGTTCCCTTCCCTGGTCCATCTACAGGGAATGCAGTCCTTATCAGGTGAATTAATTACACCTGTTGTTTTCCTGCTAAAATAAGTTAAATGGTCAGCACTTACAAAGGCCTGTAGAAGAGGATACATTTTCCGAGAAGAGGTGCTACAAAACATATTATGTATTCAAGTTTCTGATATATTCTGACACATGTAAAACCTGATTTAACCTGATAAAGTCCTCTATTGTGTGTCTAATAAACAGTAGTGTAATTTGTAGCTGTAGCAATGAGCTGTAACGTTAGCATAACCACGTCTGTCTGGTATAGCTATCAGAGTGCAACCACAGGTTTCAGTCAAAATAAAAAAAATGTTATGTGAAGAATGCTGAAAATACAAACTCTCCGGACAGTGGACAGTGAGGGAGAAAATTGTTATGGTGTAAAGTGACAAAATCACCAGCTCTGTGTGTCATCTCTCCACACTTAGTGCAAACACATTCAGATTGTCATATTAATTCTCAAATTGTTTTTGTTGATTATGAAAAAAAAAGCTATGATTCGATCAACTCACAATAATACCATGAAAACTGGGGGTGCTGGATTACTAAAGTGGCAGGGTTTTCTTACATGCCCGGTAGGCAATACTTAATAATGTAAAATAATACCCAAATAAATGCCAGACTTAACAACATTAGATATTTCACCCCTCTTGTACTTTAAGACTTTATAAAAACATGCTATTTACAGAATATGGCTGTCATAATAAATTATTTCTGGGTGGTTAGGTTCAAATAGTTTTCTGCCCTACAGCCACTAACCTGCAGGTTTCACAGCATTAAACTTGCAAAGCCTTTTGCAATGCCTAAAAATCATTTTGCTGATTCTTTGATCATTTAAAGGTTACTAAGGCCTCTCACATGCTTTAGTTTATATGATTTACCACATAAAAAACTATCAATGTTCATGACGTGAGGGCAGGAGCAGAGTGTCAGAGCTGGCTCTGGTGGGTCTACTGTTGCTGGATGCCTTTTTAAAGAGGAACACAGTGATGGGAGGGTGGTGAGTTTGGTAGGTTCACTCTACACTGAACATAGTCAAGTGGGATAAAAACCTGGGGCATCATCTGTTTCTGCTAGCACACACAGTCAAACTGATGTATTATTGAAAGTAACAGAGCTCCCAGGACACAGTGAGGGAACATGTCGATGCCTTGTTGTTGTTGTAACTACACAGGCTGGCTGATAGGCTGTGTGTAACACAATATGAACCTGTGATATAAGTTAGAAAATCAGGACTATTGATTTTATAATAACACCATTTTGAGCTACAAAAGTTGAGCTCTTTGGTCCATAGTTGTTTTGATATTTTCCCCAGCATCTATAAAATGTATTTTTTAAATCATTTTAAATGTAGTTTTTTTTATGTATACATAGGCAGTACTGTGAGCTGTTCATTTTGGTACTATGTGGAGGCACTGGTCTCCAATACAATATACTTTATTTATTTTGACAGCTGTTTTATGTAAAATGAATGTAGATTGTGAAATTAAAAAATAAATCTTCATTCATGTCACACCAGTTCAATACAATATAATACCAATGTCTATGCCTTTGTAGTAGCATGTGAGGGACTGAGCTGGAAGGCACGAGGAGTCACAGGTAGATTTTGAAAATAAGGGCTTTATTTACCCAAAAAATAAAAAAAATCACTTTACAAAAACTCAAGCAATAAAGCCTTGGGCCCATAAACTGAAATAAGTAAACTACAAACAAAGTATCCGAGTGAACTGATGAAAATACACAAAATATCTAAACTATTATTGTATGTGCAATACTGGTATCAAAAAATCTGAGGCTGCAGGTGTGCCTTTCACATAGCACATAAAGACTGTAAAGAGTTTAGATTCAAGTTTATAGTCATTTTTACACATATGCTTGACAAACATCAGTGCTTCAACAATTTTAAATCCACCAGCAGAGAACAGTCTTTGTGCGTAAACACAGCTTTCGTGCCTCTTTCTTTGCGGATATAACCACACAGTCCACTGCCCTGAGTCCCACCAGACGGAGATGATGATTCCCTGTTGTTTCAGGAGCAAGTCAGCCCATCCAGCTCGATGGCTGTGTCCAGGATGTTGCTGTGTTGCCACGTTTCAGTGAAAACAAAGATGCAGCAGTTCTTCATTTCACACTGGGTAGTCCATCGTCCTTACTCTGCCAATCTCCAGAAGATTCTGGCAGCTGTCGCTGAGTTTCACTGCATGAAAGGTGCTTTGTTATTTACAGTTGAAGACATGTACAACAACAAAAGCACTGAAAGTGAGAGGTTGTATTTGCACACACTGGTTACAGTTTAGGCTATGTTAGAAAACCAAGACACTATTATATTGGAGTTTAGAGTAACGAGTGGCTAATGTTACACTCTTTGTGTGGTTTAGGGAAGTACTTAGACCCCAGCAACTCCATCCAAACTTGTATGAGATATAATGATACATTTGCCAAACTCAACAGTTACTAATCCTCAAATCCTTCTCCCTCGTAAAAGTTAAGTACAGTGTTTGAGAATTAAAGCATTATTACATTTGTATTTTTAATACTGAGACTGTCCCTACCCTGCAGTACATAAGCAGGGTTGATCCTTATCATGAGCTGTGAGGATGTTAACTTTTTTCCTGGGACATGTAGCTGTAGTTTTTATGTTTTATCCTTTACCATGTATGCAGCAATCATCTGCATTTAAGGCCCATTTATAGACATTTCATTGAATCAGCTGAAAACATTAAAAAGTCAGCTATCACTAGCTACTAGCATTAGCATAGAGATGGGGCTTAGCAAACACACAATGTAGTACCGTTATTATATTTTTGCCACTGTAGGTTACCATAGATCAAAAAAACAAATTAGTTGGTATTACATTTATAGGAAGGTTTTTTGTGAAGCTCACTCCAAGTTTAACTGTGAACAACTTTGCAGACTCTCTTGAGCAAGCCATTTTGTCAAAATGTGAATTCCAGGATTAGAGCTTTTCTGTCTTCACTAAGTGGCGCCACAGTCTGTGTCTCTCCACAAATCATGTCTTTTTCTTCCTCAGGAGGATGCTGAGAAGCTGCTGACATTAAAATCGATTGCTGTCAACACGCTGCCATTCTTGATACCACAAGGGACATTGACAACTGTGGCCGGTGTGACGACCTGCAGACGAAGACACGTGTCTCTGGTGAGGTGGAGAAGACAAGAGGTGAGGAGAGTGTAAGAGAATTTGCAGGTCTTTGTGCATTTAGCTGTCACTTCTCAGTCTCAGGTGCTTCCTGATGTAACTTAATGGACATGGTTGGTTCATGGCTTCCAATGTAAGAATGTGGTGAGAGAAGTAATTACAAGTAACAACTACAGTATAGGTGTAGCTAGGATAGAATAATGATCCTTTACCTTTGGAAAGCTCAAAGAATGATGAAAGAGTGATCTTATATTTATTATCTAAGTTAGCCAGTTACACGAGGAGGGGAAAAAAACTGGATTAATTTCAGGCTTGAAGCTTTTCTTTCCTTTCCTCCACTAATTATTGTACAATTGATTATAATTGAATTATTTGAAAGTGTACATAAGTACATATATAATTGTATTTTTTTGTTTTACCAGTAGATGTCTTGTTATAGCTTTAATTTAATATGTGTAGGACAGGCTAACACAGAAATAAAAGCTAACCAACTAACAATATTTCATTATTATGTAACTGAGAAAAAGGGTTGAGGCAAAGAATTACAATGAATATACTGTGTGGTGGAGCGTCTCAGTGGCTTATCTGAAAAATGAGGAATCATAACATAGTTATATTTGCATCAGTAATGAATCCAAATACTTTACAACTGTGTGTGTTTGATCTTAAGCTTCCAAAATTTGGTTTTGCTTATTTGCCACTAGAAATGATCAAATATGCAAAGACTAGTGTGAGACCAAGCTGTGTGTGTGTGTGTGTGGGGGGTCTCATAGGGTCTGAAAACCAGGAGCCCACTATACTTGTCTATCTGACAGCTTCATGGGGATCAAAATGATGAACCTGATAGGTTTAAAGTGCTGTTTGAGGGTCAAGACTTGGTTTTTGACTTTTGGCATTCATTTGTAATGGTTAAGGTCAGGATAAGGGGTTAGGGAATGCGTTATGTCAATGACAGGTCCCTGCAAAGATAGGTGTACAAGGGTGTGTTTGCGTGTGCGTGCGTACGTGTGCACATGCTTGAGGTTATGAAATGTGTTGACAGCCCGCGCTGGATGGTAGAGTGATTGTGCTTCCCCAGCTTCGAGCCTTACCATAAGCCACGGCTGGCTGGATGAGGAGTGTCACACAGGGGTCATGAAGAGTTTGGTTCTGTGAACTCTCCGATGTTAGCTGAAGCATGGAAGCATCAGTGCTCTCACCCCTCGAGGCACTGCTGCCCGCTAAATCTGTGTCAAACTGCATGAACCCGATACATCTCCTGTGCAGTGCAAAATCATGAGAGACATCAGTTGTTCGCCTCTGTTGGTAGAGGCTGATCAATGGGCCACCCACAGTTATTAAGCTGTGTAAATGACAATCGACAGAGTCTAGCAAGTGTGAAACCGCGGGGATGGGACTGGGATAGGACAGGCACAGAGATGTACATTGAATGACCTCTTTGTTGTATAAGCCAGTGATACTAAACAATATATTTTAATTCTAAAGCTGAAATAAATAATTTTGTGCGATGTAAATGAATTGCTAGTATTCAGTCTCACTTAGAATCAACACCACTGTCTGCAGCTCTCTGCAACTTTTTGACACTGACATCAGTTTTCTGGAAAGGGCAACTCAATTTGGTACTAATAGTGATCACTTGACACAGCTTCGATCGCTGGTTCCCAACTGGGGGTCAGAATGCCCACAAGGTGTCACATAGAAAATTTCAGGGGTCACAAGATAATTGGCAGGATAAGAATGTGGATAGCAGGACAATTTCAATGTTTAGTTGAATGACAGACAAATTCAGTGATGGCAAGTTGACATACTGTCACTTCATTTTAAGGGGTCAAAAGCCATAAAATTTGGGAAACACTGGCAAAGATTATGTTTGAGTTTTTTAAGAAAGAAACAAGAAATGATGAGTGGTAGCTTCCAGCACACAAGGTCACACAAGCTGGTTTTATACTAACTGAACAGTGTGAAATGTCAGATAGGAGACCAAGATGTTTTTATCAGGAGGTGATGGATTAATCCAGAGTGAAACCAAATGACTACTGAACATAACTTTAAGTGGAAAGCAAAAGGGATGCCCATGATTTCTGCTTTTAATTTAAAACTCTAATATAAGCCTTTCTGCCTCGTGCCAGTCAAAAATATTTTAATGCTGCTTTAACTTATTAATGTCTCTAAAATTAATGTTTGCCTCAATGAACATGTCCATGTTTCATGTTCTAGGCACTCTTGAAGTATAAACAGACTGGCTTTAAACAGCGTCCAATAATATAAAAGCCTTTATTAGCGTGAATAACATGTAATGCATGTCAAAAACAAATAATTATACAAACCATATGAATGACTAAACAAGCATGAAGCATGAAGAAGCATTGGCAACAGATGGACTTTTCCCCCACTGCAGCAACATCCCATGAAATGCACATCAACTCTACAATTAGTTAGTTGTACTCCTATAGCAAACACATACACACACGCACACATACACACACGCACACACACACTCACGCATTCTTGATCTGTTGATAGGTTGCAAGTGACACTGAGGGCCATTTGCTGACCTACATAGACCCCAGTGTTTGAGTTGCTCTTAGTGGGAACGCTGTGTCCAGATGCCCTTCTCTCTGCTCTGGAGTGAAAATAGGTCAGAGGTCAGGAGAAAACCAATGAAAGAGGAGGACTCACCCTCCGCAGCAGCAGGCTCAATGGAGAAGAACAAAAAGCCCAGACTGCTTGTTTGTGCCATGTTTGCAGCAGTCTCAGCTTGTCTGAAGGCACACATTAGACACTGCAGGCGTGAACTTTCAGATCCATATGCAGGAGGTGTGTGGTGGATGAGAGAGCAGTAAAGCTGAGTGTTTCAGTCACATGGGGCTATAAGCCTTAGAAATGTTAATTAGTAAGTGTCTGAAGGTCTGACATTGAAGGTATTATGTTGGACTAGTGGTTACACATTATGAAGTGCGGCTGGCTAAAGGCTTAACACCATGTTCCAGTTTCACACTACATGCTAATTCTACACAGGTTTCATGTTCACACTGGAAATGTGACAGAATGAAGTGCACTCAGAGGTGTCAGTATGCATACTAAATGTATCTAATTTACCTCTATTTGCCTATAGTGCAATTCAAAAAGAAGACTTAAGAACTTCTCACAGCTGCATAAACTGTAGCTGTTGTTTATGGCACATCCACATCATATCACTAAGAACCTAATTATGAGCAGTTCCGCTGGAAAATCTGTTCACATTATTATTTCCATGTCTAAGATGTTTAGAATTTCTGACAGCTACGATATCCCTTGGTGAAAAGAGCTTCAGCGTCAACAAACCATTGGCAAAATGGCTGCAAAGCCACCAGTGCTGGAGGTTACATCTAAGATCCAATATCAACTTTAATGCATTAAATTAATCTAATTTAAAAGGAGCTACACATGTCAACAAACTACTCCAAATATGTAACGCAGGAAAAGTGGCTAATTTACTCATGCCCCGAAGAATAACAGGAGTTTTTCCTCACATTCTGCCAATATTGCATGAATGTAGTATTAGGCAGCTCTAGAAAAATCAAATAAAAAATGTAGATATCAGATTTTTGGCAAATCACTTTGTTGTCTGTTGTTTAATTGGCAGGGTTATCTCAAACTCACACTTGCACTGACATCTATTGGCACATGAATAGAATTGTTTCCTATAAGAACAGAACAGAAAACTACATTGGTTTCCTAATACTAACACTGATACTTCTTATGCTAATTGGAAAAACTGTATAAAAATCTGTCTAGCATTAAACTGGGACACAAATCAAGATCAGAACAAATCAACACCCTGATAGGCAGCGAGCAAGCTAGTTTTTTCCCTGATGGTGTTTCTCACAGATGAGGAGAAACTGTATTGTAAAATATTGTAATAATGTTGGGTTTTCACTCCTCGCATTAACATCATACAGCTGTGGGTCGATTTTTAGATCGTTAGGGAGATTCAGTTCACCTGGTCTGACTGGCTACTGTGCACAGCTTCACCTGACTTTAACCCTTGTGGTTTGGTTTGCTGTATTTGGCTTGACTTTATTTTTTTCATTTAGTTGGGTAAAATAGCAATTCTAATAATTCACAAGCCATATGTGGTCATCCTCTTGTCATTCCTTGAGCTTGTTTGTAACAGTGTGTGGAATAAGTGTCAGCAAAACTGATAGTATGGAAAGAGCGAGATAGCAGGGGTTTTTCTAGCTGGCAGAGAGAGAGAAAGATCCAAAAAGCTGCGTTTCATTTTGGTCTAATGAGGCTACTGCTGTTAGGAAAATGGGTTATCTCTGGCTCCTCTGTAGTGATTGCTAATAGTTTGTCCAAAAATTTTGTTTAGAAGGAAAGTCTTTGCTCTTTGAAATTGAAGTTTTTCAGATGGTTGTTAGGGTGAATTTCGTCCCTCTTAATAACAGCCCTGAGACTCTCTGTAATTGTTTTATTATCATATCTGACCCTTAGTGTTCCTGAGTGGATATTTCACATAGTTTGTGGGGTACCAGAAGAAGTAAAAAAGGAAAACACAGAGGATTTGTGCGATAGTGTAATTGAGTGTCACATGTCAGTGCATTTGCTGGAATGTTCCTCATGCAATACCATCCTTAACATCGCTCCCATGTGTTGCAGTCACGTGAATGTTCTGGCAATTGGTACCGGTTAATTTTCCACTTTTCCCTCTCTAATGCTCCCGGCTTGACATGCTGGCAGGCAGCACAACAGTTTGTTGCCATCCACAGAACATCACAAACCGAGACGCCGAACCCCAAGTTTCCCCCCGGGGACCTGACTTGATTGCAATTTTGTATCAAGGATGGAAAGTCCTGTGGGTTTTGTGTTGGTGGCAACAGTTGGCAAGACTGCAGAGACTTGGAACACAAATATCAAATAAAAAAAGCAAAAAAGAAGGGTGGGAGGCCAAGATGCAACACAAGCCACCAGTGCTATTTACTTTAATAGTGTTTTCCCTCTCTGCTGGAAAACAGATGACAGTTAACAGTACACAATCAGAGGTTACCAGTATATTTATAACAGCCTCATGACAATTAATCACGCAAGTTTTCTGTCAAACAGTGTATTGTTATTTTCCCCTGTATTTACCAAAAGCATGGTGATGTAAGCCAGTGCACTTCAAGGTATTTAGTCACTCAAAACTCTTCGCATGTGATCTGTGCTTCAGCCGAGGGCTGCTCAATACTGCAGGGTTAGAGAAGAATGAGCCTGAATCAAAAGCTGGAGAGTTTAAAAACCTGAGTGGAGCACCAATGCCATCTAGTGGAAAGGACATGTCACCACATACCAGGATTTCATTTGATGTAATTTTAGAAGAAAGCAAGTGTTTCATAATGATACATCAATCTCTGCTGGGCAAACACTCATGTTTCAAGTTTATTTGAAGCTGTCCAAAACTATACAGGCTTTTTGACTTGTCATAGAGGGAAAAGCACAAGTGTTACTAATGACATTAAAGAAACTATTTGTATCACTACATAGCTAACAACAGTAACAGCTGTTCACTTTCTAGTACATAAGATATGTTAAGACTTAAGCATCAAACTTCATTCCTTTACTCACCAAGAGCTGTCTCCAGTGGT
The DNA here is from genome assembly GCA_033238685.1 of Lates japonicus. NCBI lineage: Eukaryota > Metazoa > Chordata > Actinopteri > Centropomidae > Lates > Lates japonicus. The sequence continues at coordinate 72,775 of BRZM01000057.1, forward strand.
GGAAAGCAACTCCAATGTTTTGTTTCTAGCTCTAACACATGCTAAATAGCTAGCCCTAGCCCACCCGGTCCATCTCGTCACTTTCTGATAGTGACTCACTGTAGCGTTCAGACTGTCCTGAAGTGCTGCTCAGAGGGCGTATTCTAACCTCTGTTATTGTTAACACAACGATGGCCAAATTGTTTGGCAAGTAAGCATCATTACCATCCGCTTCCGGCAAGAAACAATGTTCCTTTAATGATGACTCAGATCTATTCAGGTATCCCAGTAAGACCTGATAATGAGCCAGCATGCACAATACTAGGACCCTGAAACTGAAGCAGACAAATGCAATACTACCGTCATTAATTTGATCATTTACAACTGTGACATGGTAGGATATCCTCTGTGAAAAATGCCTGTGAGTGAGTATTTCTCTTTCTTCCACCAATGTTCAGTGAATATCACCTGGGAGAGTTTCTGGGTCTTAATGTTGCTGTTGCTTTGTCAGTGATGTCTTAATAATGTGGCATTTTTTGATGTCAGCTCTCATGTGTGTGTGTCAAAACATGTCAGTCTTCTATCTGTGGCTCATCTCATTTGACACAGTGATCTGATGATGACCTTGGCCTGATGTGACAAAGATTATGTAACTAATGGCACTAAATCAGCTCTGAAAAAGTTGACGTAGAAGCATAACTGAGTACTTAATATATAAAATTAACTATTACATTCATGATGAATGATTAAAACATAAAACACAGAAACATCAAGCACAGTACTTCCAATTTGTTCTCTCACTAATGGATAAAATGTATTCATATTGCTCATTTGAGGACAAAAAGTGCTTTTCAAAGAGAATACAATAGTTCCAGGAATAGTTTGACTTTTTTTTTTTTTTAATTCACTGTGCAGACACCAGAGAGGTATGTCAAACAGTTCCCTTAAAAACAATTAGAAAGAATGCAAACTATCATTTAAAATAAATGAGTTAACAAGAGTTATTTTAAAAGATAAAAGGTCCAATATCAAAATATCCAGCTATTGAACAATAACAGTTGTGGATCAAATGAATATTTGCTTAAACAGTTACATTCAATATTTGAATTAGATTCTGTTTCAGAACATATTGTTCATTTTTTTAAATCTTGTCTTAGAAATGACATTTTCAACTTCACCAGTTCAAGGTGAGACTGAACATTTGAATGTATTCAGTTAGCAATTTGTGTCCATAGACCTCAAAGAGACAAGACACTGACTGGCAAGCACAAACAGAACCCAAGCCAATCAGTTTCTACAAAGCACAAGCAATTTCAAAGAGATGAATCCTCACTAGTTCTGACATTAGCTTTGAAGTTCATCAAAGTCACCACAGGGATGAGATCATTAAAGCCTTCTCAGCTCAGTCATCTTTTTCAAACCTTTTTTCGGACAGGGAATTAAAATTTATCCTGAGATATCATAGCATGCTGTTGTCTATATTTCTCTGATCTCTCAGAAAAAGTTGCAGTATGCACATTGTCCACTAGAGACCACTATAACCTTCTCAAAACAGTCTGGAAGGCCAGGTCAGTCCTGGCAACAAGTGGACTCTCTTCCAGAGCCGTGACACTAATATTCTTCAGCCCTGACTCTGTTTGTAGGAGCACAGTTGTGCATTGAGCCAAACACACTTTCAATATGGGTTGAAGACAGAAAGCTGAGCTCCAAAGTTTTTGCTGGAAGAAATGGCAAAATCGTGAAAATAGTATTGGATTAGACACATGCATGAATTATTTACCAGATTAACAAGAAGATGTTACTGTTAAGTGCCAAATTTGCCACATAGGTAATTTTCAGAGGGGACAGAGCTAATGGATTGTGAGGGTGATGGAGGCTGAAGATCTGCTCTCACCTGCGTGTTTCATAGGTCAGAGGGTCTCTTGTATATTACACAAGGGGTCTTTGAAAAGCAGTTCTCAAGTACTGGGTGCATATCAAGAATATGCCAGTGTTCTTTGATTACGCTCTCTATGGTCTTGGATAACCGGTGAATACTAAATAGCATAAACAGTTCTTCCCCTTCCTTACGTTTCCACAGCTCTTTCCCCTCTGGAAATTACCCATGTGGCTATTGCCAACAATGTCATTTCATGCTCAAAACAGACTCATTGAACCATCCTCATATGGGAAGAAAATACAACATTAAAGGGCTGATTTCATTTTCTACTGCCAGTCTCACATAAATGATTAAATGTCCATGTGGGTTTAAAAACTCATATTGCTGAACACCGTAGTAATATCAGAAACGGTGTAACATCTAGTCTCGTGGCTGTACACTTTTCCAAGGTGAAACACAACACTTCCACTCTTAGATATGTGGGAATTGAGGTAATAAAATATTCATGCAGAGGGGGGCACATAAACTCTGTCCTTCTAAAACGTGAACTCCTCTGAATATATATACTGGGTGCTTTAGCTCCTAAAGGCCTCAATGAGGATTGTTCTCATTAGACCTTTTTTGTGACTGTATACCCTGTATCATGTCTCCAACTTGCTTTATATGTTGTTGTTCATGTTTTGAATGTTCATCTTTACCTTTAGTGTTACATTTTCTGCACAAACTCTTGGGGGGCTGGAGCCAATCCCAGCTGATACTGGGACCCTGGACAGATCACCAGTCTAGTTAGATGTTTTTGTTTCAGTACACGTCCTGTTGGACTGTCTTTTTTTTTTTATCATTTCCAGTTAAACTGCAACTGCTGCAGACCATTTGTGCTGTACATGTTGATTTTCCCCAGACAGCCAATGATGTTATGACTAGTCACTAGACTTTACAGTGGGTGTCAGGCTGTGTCATCAACAGTCTGCTGGTTCTCATTGATGAGTGAGACCATTCTCGAGCCCTGACCTAACTAACCTTTAACTCCTGCTCTCACCCAAGCAAAGAGCAGATACTCATCAGCTTGACCCGTGGCCTTATATCATCATTTTATCTGCTTAAGCCGTGGTTGGCCCCACTTGCTTGATAGGCAGAACTATCTAAGTCCGTACACCCACTCAGTTGTTCAGCCATCATCCCAACTTATCCAGCTCCTCTATAGTCTAACAAATAGGTACTAAATACTGTATATCAGAAAACATTTCATATCACTCTCTGATCTAGTGCACCTTTAAAGCATCCATGCATCCACTGAATCCTATCTTCACCCAGGCAGAGAACAGACACTTGACGGCATGACCCAGCCTTATCACTGGTTACACTAGTCTTACCAATAGCCACTCATTAGCATCCTGGTATGAGAAACCTTTCCTGAATTATAGCCCTTGACCTGTCTTTCCAAATAAAGGAACATGGTATTAAAATGTACTTGTATCTGAATGTAAGAGTGTAGGCAGGTCACCTTCTCAATAACTGGCGTGTTGTTGAGTTGGGCCCACAGCAACAAGAAGGCACAACAGTGTGTCCCAGTGTGAATAAAAGTGTGAATAAAAGACATGAATAAAATCCCAGGATAAGCTCAAGTAGAAACATTTGAAGATACATTCCATTGACTTTACATGCAATCATGTTACCAGCCATTCCTCCGCATTCTCTCCAAACATATATTAAGACAGCTAACGGCTAGAATGGTTAGCATTTAAATGATTGCAGAGAAACTAATTCAATTATGAAATGACACAAAATTAGCATGAAAATTTGTTCACTGGTAATGGTCCAACAAGACCATTTAGTGGGTGGATAAGTGGTCACACATTTGGCAAATGGTTGATCCAACAATATTACTTAAAATGCTACTTAACTGTGACATGTAGGTGTTTGCCACTAGCATTAGAAATCTAACAAAAACAGCTTCCAGCCACACAACAATTGGTAACAAATTAAAGGAAAAACCAGCCTAGATTGACTTAGTATGGACACTGAATATTGGCTCAAACATGTTGGCTTAAAACCTCCCATGGGTGTTCAACTAGGTTGAGATTAGGTGACTGCCAAGGCCCTAACAAAACTACAAACCAATACCATCCTTGCACATTTTTTAACAATCATCTCTTTTCTTTCTTGCTGATACCACAGTGATTTTTATGAATGACCCCCCCTGACTTGATGCCTCACCACATAATCCTGTTTTATCACATAATACATTATATTAAGGAGACAAAATATTTTCTCAAAAATTCTCATAGTGACTTTAAACTGAAAAGCAACTTTTGAGTTGAGTTTGTGTTTTCTTTTTCCACTTGAAAAGGTCAAAGTATACATTATGTTATTAATGCACATGACCACTGTCTCTGATTGTTGATGGCAAACAAAGGATTAGATTTTCCATCTCCAGTAGCTTAATGCTGAGGATTACTGATGTCGGCTTCAGAAATGTTCGAAAGACTGGACGGTAAACATACATTATATATAGAATTGATTAAATGGACTAGAGATCAGAGGTAGACATGATTTTTTCACAAATACACTTGCAAAGAGGATGTGAAGGGGATAATGATAACGGACTTTAAAGTATTTCATTTTTAATTCTAGAATTATTTATTGTGCAACACTTTTAAAAAGGTCAAAATGGTAAATGGCTGTAGTACGTGTATATTTCTGAATCTGCATTGAGTAAACAGAAATATTAATATTGATGATGTTGCTGAGATTGGAAACAACACTTAAGAAGTGCAAATAGCTTTTTTAGAACCTATTTGTGATTGAGTTTGTACTCTTTGTTTTAGCAGTATCAAGCGCACGGCAGGGCAGGACTCCAAATGTAGGACTCAGACACAATCACAGTTCAGGTTCTTTATTACGAGCAAAAGTCCGGTACACTAGTAGGCAGTCCAATCAGGCAACAGTATCAAAAGGCAACAGGCAAAATCCAAAATCAGGTACTCAGGCAATGGTCAGAAACACAAAGAGTCAAAACTGGAAACAAGGCTGGAAAGCTGACACGAGGGACAAGACAATCTGGCAACTGCTAAGAGGAAGAGACACTGACTAAATACACCTAGACAAGGAGATAACGAGACACAGGTGAAACACATTAGGGCGGGGACAGTAATCAAGACAAGGAAGTAAAGACAACTGGAATAACCAAGGAACAGGAAACAGGAAGACAAGACAAAATACCAAAATAAAACAGGAAAACATTCAAACCCAAGCAGTTCAGACAGTGCATATGACATATTTTGGCTTGTTAAAATGCACCACACCAAGTATTCTTAAGTCCTTTGTCTTTGTTCAAAACTTCTGATGTGAACAAATAATGAATACGTATGGTATTCGTGTAACTAGGGGATTGTGTAACACTCATGGTAGAGAACATTTAATACAGCAGGCCCCTTCATATCACCAGTGATCTTGTGCATAATGAAAGCATCAATGACCATAGCAGCAGTGTGCAATAAACCTGCAACTCTGTGCAAGAAGCCATATGCACTAAAGAGAGCTGCCTGCATATTTATTCTCACACCATTTCTGCTCTAAGTGCCCCTCATTATTTTTTAAGATGTACAGATCCAAAGTGTCATGCTCCTTAATGATTGTAGGCATGAAGAGACGTAGCATGTCATCCATCTACGTTTTGGATTACTGTTGTCACAGACAACAGGCCTGGTCTGAGCACTTATCTGGGTTCATCAGTCTGTATTAAAATGCATGTGACCTACAAGTAGTAGATGTTTTCCATGTTCCTATTCAACACAAAACGAGAACATTGCGGATAATTAGGTCAGATGTCTTCTATAAATCCAAAACAGAACCAGAGTATGGGGAAAGAGGTCTAGTTTGGGCATCTTTTAGATTCTTTAGCTTCTGCCAAATTGTTTTGTGTGTGTTCCAAGAAATGGCTCCAAAATCATAAGGCGAAGGAATATGCATCTAATGTGCCAGGAAATTTAAAGAAACCAGAACAATATACATGATTAAACCACAAAAGGTTTTTTTTTAGACCTGTCTTTTATCTCCTACTCTATGAGAGGATGTTCTCTTTGTAAAACCAACAACCTCAGTAATGGGCTGTGTAATCTTCTCTGTCTGTTAGAACTATTCTCAGCCAACCAGTTGGTATTTTGCTTTGTTGAGTGACCTTGTCCTCCAAAAACCTCATGCCATGCAAATGCAAAAGCAAAAATAAATAAATAAATAAAATACAAATGCACACAAAACACACACCGCACACACTGACAGGGCACACATTTTTGTGCCATGGCAGATGTGGCCATTGGCTGTGATGGTTAATCCAGAACGCTGGGTTTGATACAAGCAGGATTTAGCCATAACCATGATACTAACATCTGTCAGGATTCCGTTTTCGAGCTCCCAAACCCGCACGGAACAAAAGTGGAATATTTTTGTCTCACTGTCTTGGTAAAGAGGAGGGAGAAGCAGTTAATAGATTCAGAACCTGAGGTAAGTGTACAAGGAATTAATCAATGTAGAATGTTTCGTGGCCTAGAAAAGAGGTGCTTGATTCATTACAGCTTATGTAACACAGTTTTCCACAGTCTGGATGCTTTGTGCATGTGGCGCATTACTTTATTTTGCAAATGTTCTGCATTTCATAGGGGCTTATAAACATAATTTATATTTTGAAAAGGTCAATGTCATAATAGACCTGTTTTTAAAAATATGAATTAATAAGAGGGTTTCAGTAATTATGACTGGAGTTTATTGTTCCTTATTGTCACAAATGCGCCCAACTGAATACATATGAATTACAAATATAGTACAGGAAATTAGTGTTAGTTTGGTCTGAAATTATTATGTTGGGAAAAAATACCTCTTGCTCTTATTTATCACTACATTGCTGATATCAGGGAGAATCACATACACTCATTGCCAACAACATATTTTAGTGATAAAGTCACTTTTTATTTAGATTTTTTGGTGGTGTTGTTGATAAGAGGTTATTTAGGGTGATGGACTAATCAGGTAACTTGTTTGTTAAAACTTCTATCTTCTCAGCCTCTGCTGATTACATGATAACACACTGTACTGAATATCTGCTTTTAATGAATAGCACCTTTGAGGCAAATGAACACAGAAGTCATTCGGGATTTTCAGCTGCATAATTAAATCCAGACAATTTTAAGCGTGAGTGGTTATCTTAACCTAACAGTCTCTGTTATAATTCTACAAACTTTTAGATGAAAACCTCTTCATTATGTGATGCTGATAAAGATATTTAACCTTTACAGTCACATATAATGAGGCTAAGTTTTCTCATCACACAAAATTCATAACTGATATTTGAACCTCTTTAATTCTTCGCAGAAACAGATTTCACTAGGCTACAGATTAAACCCTCATTGCCTGTAGAAGATGTTGCCTGCATAACAATATGACAAGTTGCTTTGTGAATGGCATAAATATGACAGGAGTGAGAACAGCGGGGGACATTATGATTTTAGATTGACTGGTGGAATCAAATTTTAATGATCCTTGAAAGAAATTGGGTCATTGCAGCAGCAGACAGCACAGAGGACAGATCAAGAACTGAGCAATTGACAAAAACAAAGTAAAGGGCAATTAACCATTTCATTATTATAATGTTAAGTATAATAATCGGTACTCAAGATTCATAATGTCCTAGCACAATCAATATGATATCTTAATCACACAAAAAAATTAAATGGGCCCATAAAGTCTCTAAAGGTGTATTAATTAGTTACCTGGTGATCCTCTTCCTTTTTAGTGTCATCATGAGGTCAAAGTTGAAATTTATCCAATACTTTGGTTTATGATCAAAAACCTGTTTAAGTAATGACACTTTCAACAGCCTCAGCTACTGCTATTTAATAGATGTTTGCATGCTAACAAGCTAAAATAAGATTATATCAATGTTGTCATTGTGAGTATGTTAGCATGCTGATTTTAGCATCTAGCTATGCCTCACAGAGCTGCTAGCATAGCTGTAGACTCTTGTTTTACCCAGAATTCATTCTTTTCTAAGAGCATTTTTTGTTTTAGGAAATTTGCATTGTGAAAAACTCTCCATGCAGTGAATTAACTTAATGTATAATCAACTTCGTTAAAACAAAAAAATCTTACGTTAAGACCATCTCTTCCAACAACAAGCTAATAACACGGCTGAGATGATGCAGCCTGGTCAGCACATTTAGAGGCTGCTCTGTAAGCAGCAACTAATTTCAACTCCCTGGCACAGTGAACCAAAGTCCCAAAATGCCAGGTCAGGTTTTAGCTTGATGCTGAATATCTGATGGAAGTTTAATTGGGTTTTGGAGGCTGAGAAATGTAGGGCACACTACAACCTGTTTTTTTCTTTTGCTTCTGTGCATTAGGATTAAAGGTAAATGCGTATAATGCACTGTGACTGGTTGACCTCAGAGTCACATTCATTTTTTGTAAACCTGAACATCAGTAATCATTTCAGCAACAAAATTAGATCTAGTGAATAAATACTCAAGTTGTAAATACTCAAGTTGAGCATTGTGTTGCACCTGCTTCCCATAGTGGTTCATTCATCAACCGACACCTGAATTTGTTTTTAGTATTTTTATGAATAGACCTTCATGACCTGCTGATATTGCGCAGTTTGTACTTTTGAACAAAAACAGAAAATCCTTGAGTGTCTCGGCCCATTTTAACAAATCAAATGATCAACTGACTGGGCTGTATGTGGCCTAATGTTCCATGGTGATCTTTTTTGTTTTTCATTTCTGTATTTCATGTTGCTACAATGTGAAACACCATAGGAAAATCAATGTACCATTAACTGTATTACTGTAAATATAAGCATTAATGTCAAGTCAAATCCAACTGAAATTTCTATTTCATTTTCATACTCAGTCATTCCACCTTTTTCAAGTCTTTTGAGTTAAAAGTATCCTCTATTGAGAATTCACTGAATTCGTCAAAACAAGTATTAGCAGAGCCGTCTTTCCTTTAGTTTGAAGAAAAGTTATGTCTGAGACATGTCTTATTCATTTTATTCATGTTGAGGTTGAGTCATGGTGATATTAATGAAAACAATGCTAGCCATGCCGAAGGTTAGAATCCACCCCCGTATACTTGGAGTGTATCAAAGGCAGCATCATGTGAACTCTCCTTGTCTCTCTTTGGTGAAGAAAATTTTTTAAAAGTCTTTTAAGAAGAAAGAAGAAGAAACAATATGAAGCAAATGATAAAAATGACCCTGAATTTCCTTCACACTCAATATAATACAATATAACTGCAAGGAATGCAGTTCACCATATGACTCAACTCAGCAGTAAATAGTGGCTGATGAATGAACATTTTTCTGTGATCTTAACCGAACAAGTTTCATACTGCAGCCACTTGAACTAACTGGTCTGTACCAGTTCTGTTGGCTTACATTTTTGAAGCAGCAGGCACCCTCAAGTTTTTGAGTAGTTTAATGTTTTACGAAGTGGTCTGTTGTTTTGTGGTGCTTCAGTGACTGGGGTTAAAGGGAGAAAGAGAATACAAATACACCTGGTTTATTGAGAACTCACAGTGATACCTTATCTTAGACTAAAGACTTCATTAAGCTTTGTCCCAGGACAAAACAACCACCAAGACTCTTAATTTTCACAAAGAGGACAGCAAGGAGCAACATCATAAGCTAAAAACTAAGCTAGTTCAGCTGTCTTACTCTTAGCTCCCATACATTCCAGTGAAGAAGAAAAGTGATGCACAGCAGTACAGTCTGTGGAAACCTTAAATTGAAACATTGGTTTCACCTCAGGCAAACATTTCATTTTTATGGGCAGACAATAGACATCTGGGGGATCATAAAGATATCTTTAAAGATGTGACATGTTGCTGGATGACAAGTAAAACACAATATTTTCACTTTCCCCCTAAAGTTTGTGTCAGGAACAGAACTACAATGAAAGAGTAACGTACAGAGAGAGTTTGAACTTCTCTTTAAAGCTGTAATCTTTCATTCTTAGTTCTTTTGTGTGCACATATGAAGGCCATCCCAAAGAGAGTGTCTGACAGTGTGCACTGTTATCTACATTTTTACGAATCATCATGTCTCATCCCTCTGTGAAGGCAAGCTTTTCACCCCACCTGTTTGTGTGGCCATTCTGTACAAGTATAAAAACTTTTGCCTTTAGAAGTGGTCAGACAACACTTTGTTTGCACTACTTCATTTCAAGCATATTAGGACCTTAAGGCAAAGTGTGAGGGATGATGCTGGTTAGCCATTCTCAGCATCCAACAAGACCACCACAAAGACTCTTGGATGTCCATCTCAGAGTGGTCCATCACATCAGACACCAAATTCACTCACACACACAAAAAAGGTGCATATGTGGTCTCTTTTTGGGGCAGCTGAGTCCATCCCTGGCTCACTTGTAATTCAGACCCTTCTTTTCCTGGGTCTTGTTGAACAAGAACACTCTGACAAACTGGTCAGAGTGAGCAAGAGCTGTATCGTGTTCCCCTCCTCTTCCTCCTGAACACTGCCAGCAGCAGTACCACTGGTTACCTTGCAGTGTGATGTTTGCACAGTGTATGTAGCAGGTTTTGGTCTCTTTTCCCCACCACTGATACCCTCTATCACTCCAGTGTCTGGCTGTCAACTACTGCTCCACATTGGACAATACAGGGCTGCTGTTTTGCTCTTGCTGCAGTTGTTGGTGTTCAAGAGGTTGGCAAAGGAGCATAAAAATATTTATAACTTCCGGAGGTTGGCACAATACAGTTTTTGGTAATTAGTTCACTATGAGTCATAAGATGTCTGTCGGTCTATATCATCACCTTTTTATATGTCAGAGTGTTGCAAGCTGCTCCAGCCATAAGAAAATGGGGTTCTTGGCTGTTGTTGCCATGCCTCCTCTTGCTCTAATTCAATATCTGTGGGTGTTATATGCAGAGAGAAATGTCACACAATGCATGGTGGCTTCCTTTTATGATTTTAAACCTGCCGTCTTACAGTAAGATAGAAAAGCAAAGACGACAGATTTTGAGCAATCTGTAACTGCTTGTTTTTGTTTTTCATGCAGCAGCTGGTGCAGCAGAGCCATGGGCAAGGCGGGGAGCAAAGTCCTGAGAGAGACCTCAGTGGATGGGGTTCAAGCACAGGTACCTGCCTGCAACACATCCTGCACAAACTCTCAGACACAAGAAACACATGAAGGAACTGAGCTTGAAAATACACAAAAATGTGTATTAAACTGAAAATACATTAAACTACTGTGTGTGGTGTTTAGAGGCTGTGTGTGCATTTGTGTTTGTGTATCCTGACTCTGGTGAGATGGGCCAGCTGCTGTGCTGCTTTACAGCTATCACAGGTTATGCAACCAGGATCAGCCACAGCTTGCTTTCACACTTAATTTTTCCACATAGCATCATCATACCTACAGTGAGCTTTGGACAAACCATTAATATCTTATGCTTGAGCTGACTAAGGGAATGATACTCACCAGATGTACGCAGTGATGGATACATTTATTGCCAAGATTTTCAGAGTATTTTTTATTATTCATATAAGCTAGCCATCAGGAGGAGATAGATCAAATCTTCCATCTGATTAGATATGATTTTATGTTGTGATACTGTGAGAAAGAAATAATTTTTAGATGATATAACCAGATTTTATCCTGCTCTGTTTTTCCAGCATTCCCAAAGATCTGATATATGTTTTGGGGGTTCTGTAGTTTTAAATAATCCAGTGAATTAAATACCTATAACATCAAGGTACTCTATCGGATCAGTGCAAAACACTATAAATCCAATACTGCCATCAAGTTTTCCTACTCATAGGATTTTTAGTGTCCCTTTGCTCCACATTATGTTTTCACTTTGCCTCTCCAGTGCTCCCATTAAATCATTAAATCTGTTACACACACACACACACACACACACATACGTGTTTGTGTATATATATACACACACACACACACATATACATTTTAACACATGTCCTGACAGGATCTTGAAGCATTGCCTGCCATGGCCAGTGCTGAATATTAAAAGTATAAATATAGTACCTGGTATAACCAGTATAGCAAATCTCATCATCTCATGGTATATCTCATCATATCATTCAACTCCACCGCCCACTATTTGATAAGAAGATAAGACGAGCAGGCTTAGCAGCCATAGGCATTACTCTTGAATACAAAAGTCAGATGGGATGATTTTTTTGGTAACACTGCATTACTGGTCAGTTTATGGACTTAATGTTAAACAATGTTGTTTTCCAGCAAATAAATAAATAAAAATGAATAAAGAATTTAAAAAATGGTCAGTATATGAGCCAGCATGATCTTATCACAGATAGCAGCATCGCCATATTTTTTGGCCAAAAGCAAGAAATTACAACAAAGTATGTCATATTCTGATATTTAAAGATTTTGTAGTAGCCACAAAGAAATCTAGCATTAAACAGGCTCTGCGTTAAGTGTGTCAGCTGGCAGTGGTTAGAGTGAAGAAGTTGGAGCACATCTTATCTGTGCTCATTATCTAAATTCCCCTCGACATCCCAAATTGTCTGCTGTTCCCTCGCCCAGCTGATCCAAATTCTCTGCACCCAAGTGATTGTACTTTTCAGCTCATGCTCTAGCTAAAAGGCGCACCCTATCACCCCATCTCAACTTGTTTTAGCTGAGTGGGTGCCATCTTTGTCAGCTCGTGCGGCTCGGCGGTGGGCTCCACAAGGCGATAGCCGGACTGAAGTGAATTGATTCACTGGGATTAAGGATTAAGATTTCCCCCTGCCGCTTTGGTGGAGTAAATCTGGGGATTATGATGTCAACAGCCTGTGGCTGCAGGGGAGGAAATTGAATTGTAAGGGACGGGAGCGCCGATGGCCCAGAATTACAGCACAGTCAGTGAGAAATCAGAGCTGGGAGTCCATATCTATGCCTTTCACCTGCTCAGGAAAACCTCCATTGGACACCATTTACTGCCTTTGGGATCTAGGAATCACTCACATAGTAGAACTAACTCTGAGTAAATGTATAGGATGTTGGTTGAGTGATAAGAGGATTTCTGTGTCACTGGTAATCCACCCTGCTCTGGCCTGTGAAGCATCAGGTGGTGAGTACCGTTGTGCTACAGAGATCACTTGTGTAGTGAACAAGGTGACAGGGATTTCTGACTTCTTCTTTTTACAACTAAAGTCAACAGATAATATGAAGCAGAGCATGGGGAATATTTCTAGTCAGATGCTGTAAATATGGGAAACTTTCAGACGTGTGCAACCTAACAATTTTACACATTCAATGCTATAACCTGCTGTATGTTATTGCATGTTTGTGTGTCTGTCTGTCTGTCTGTATCAAAGCCAACCCCTGCTGTGGCTGCTCCTGCTGCGACCGTTAAATTAGAAGGACTCACAAAAGCCGGCAGGATGAAGGTGAAATGGACCCAGCTGGGTTTGGTATTCTTCCTCATTCTGTCACTAGTGATGACCGGATGCTTCTTCTGGCAGTATCAGCTCCCAAAGGTTCTGCCAGGTAAGGCCAACACAGGTGACAGATGATGCACCGTGCTGTGTGAGATGTTTTTTTTTCCCTCTGAAATATTGTTGCTGTGAGGGGAATAATGTCTTGAAGCCAAACAATCTTCCTCTTATCTCGATACTTTAATGTTTGGGGTTTTCCAGAAGACTTTTGATGTATTAGATCTCAGATTTGATAGTTTTTCAGGGTTACTGAAACATGAAAATTGCTAATAACCCAGTGCTCGAGACCTGGACTTGAGGCAAAACTATACAGTATTAAAATGTGAAAATTTAGTTTTAATAAGACTGTGAGCTGTGCTTTATTTGAGAGTTAGCTGCCTTCAGGTTTGACCTTTCTAAAGACAAATAAAATAAAAATATCTGTTGAATTTTTGAAAAGATCGCTGCATGATACGTTTTTGCCTGTTTTTGTTTCTGATACATAGTTAGCATTTCCATTTCATTAGCACACAGTTTATCATTTGGTAATTTTGGCTTAAAAAACAATGCAGAATAACCAAACTCCTGCTGTACATTCTCACAGACAAATTAACCATTTGAATAAGCAGTGGATCTCTGTGTCTGTGATGCTGTGAAGCTCCTTATTTATTTCATTTGCCATTGAAATATAGCTGTTAGCTTGCAGCTAAAATTGTGGATGCTCCTTTTTATCTGATCTGACTGCAAAAACAACAACAACACAACCTCAGTTCCTACTGTGACGCTAATAATCAATAGATATTTTTTTCCCTTACTAAGAGATACATATCTCATAATTAAGAGTGATTAAAAAATCTCATAATTGTGCGATCTTTATCATGTAATTATGCGATAACGCCTGAACCCGCCACAGTTGTTGCTCCTGCTGGTTGTGTGTATAATTGGCAGTATTATAACAAGTTCAGGTTCTCAGGAGGTCAGTTAAAACTGGGTAAACAAAGTGGAACTTGACAGTAAGTTGATCATTTTCATTTTCTTAGACAATACAAATTGGATTTAAAAATCACAAAGACAACATTGGAAACAGTCAGAGACAGTGAAACGCTTTTAATTGTAGTGCATTCAGTCCTGGAAAATCCATGTAAATGTCAGAGTATGTCATCCCTCCAGCTGCAGGAGTAGATCGTAAGTCTGGTTTAAACATGTTGACACTTAATTATAACATTGCATCAGGTTCTTAACTGATATTTCTTCAAGCTGAGTGCACAAACAAAATGCTTTATTCTCTGAAATACTGCCCATGTTGGTAATCTCTGTGTGAGTCTATGTGAGTGAAGGGACATCAGGTGATGTTATTAATGGGAAAAGCAGGGTTCCCTGCTGGTTCTGATTCATATTTCCAATATGCACTGATACTTCTCTTTATATTCCAAAAAACTCATTTTTCATGTATGTTCTTTAGAATGGAAATGCAAATGGTGGCCTGAAGCTACAATGAAACATAATGAAATACACCCTGCGTTCACAGTGGGACCATGCTGCATCTGTTTTGATCAGCGAGTTGTATATTATGCATCCTGTTAAATTGTATCTAGTAAGATCAACGGGGTTCATTGGGAAACAGAGAGAATCAATGAAGCCCAAAGCCACCAACTTATGCTATAGCCTTTGTGTCGTCAGTACATTATTCTATCAAGTATCAAGTGGGAATTACAAAAGCCTGTCCCCACCTCCATCCTCTACTTTTTCTACTTTCTTCCTTTCTCTTTTCTCATTTTCTACCTGTCCGCTCAGATGAAGGGATGGGTCGCAACGCCAATTCAGAGATGACGTGTCCCCGCTTCCCTGAGCCTCTCCCGCTGGAGCATCCCATCCCCAGTCTGAAAGAGGCCCTGGAAAAGGTGAGAGGAGCCGTTCATCCCCGCACGGATTTACAGTAAATCTGCGGTCGCATTTCCATCACGCGCTCTCAAGTCAGGGGAAAATTTACAGGCTGACCAGTGGTAATCCTTCACACCAAATGCTGTTGTAGTTGACAGAAGGAGATTAAAGATATAGCGGATGAAAAAAATGTGAGTGTCTGTCCGAGCAAAAGGTTGTGTTTCTGTACACAGGGAGCAGCCAGAGACAACAACACTTCAGCTCCTCTGAGGATGTGGAGCAGTGGGTGCACATTAGTAATGAAGATATTTGGTGAAAAAGATAGGTGAACATCAGCAGCAAAATTCCACTCATTAATTTAAAGTCAAGCAAAAGTTTTCCAGTTAAATTTCAGTTTGCCTGTTCTGAGAAAAGATTCTTTCACCTCTGCAGCGAAACTGATAATGAAAATCAAACATGAGAACTCTTCGATATTTATTACAATGAAAGACTGTCCTGTGAAAAACTTGAAGATAAACAGAGTCTTTGTTCAATTAATTTTAAAGAATAACGTTCTTTTACCTGCAGATTTCACTTCGCAAACAAAGGCCACTGATTTCTCTTAATGAAAACAGAAATATATTTTTATAGACTGTTCTCATTAAACTAATATCTTTGGCAGAGTGGAACATCAAAGTAATTGCTGTGGGGTTTCATGTTGCAGTTAATAAGGGACACCAAAGGGATGTAAAAGTAAAAGCGCACAAAAAAAGTACACTTGAGCTGTGGTGCTCATTTCATAAATAGATACCTGTAGGTTCAATATAAACAGCATGAGTGTCAGTATTGGCAGTGCCGCTTAAATACATGTATAAATGTTTACAACATGTCTAAGCACCAAACCATCAACACATGGCTTTGAGTTATTACACTGTACTTTGAATTCACTTTGTAGTTTTACTTGAGTAATGAATCTGTATACCTCTTCCATCACCGCAGAGCAAAGTAAAAATACTTCGATACAATTTAAAGTTCTGTTTTTTTCTTCTGAAGTTCCGCTTCAATAAAACTATCAGCTAAAGCATCCAAATTAAAAATACCTGTGCAGTAAATAGGCCCCTGTGAGTGATATATTTATTACAAATGACATTATTAGATCACTAATACTGATACATCATTGTGTAAGCAGCAGTATTTTACTGTTGTAGCTGGTCATGGTGGAGCTAGTTTTAACTACTGTGTATATACGGTTAAGTAGTTTGGTTCAGTGGCTTCCAAACTGGGGGTAGCGTCCCTACAAAGGATCACAAGATAAATCAGAGATAATTAATGGGCTTGGGAAAAAGAAAAAAAGTTCTGCTGCACAAATTTGCATTAAGTTATTCATCTACTCTCTAATCTTTATTTTTTTATTGGATGTTGGATACTTTTCTTCTTATTTTGGCCTCAGAAAAGTTTTTTAAATGGCACAATCAACAAATTCTGAGAAATTTAGAAGGGAAATTTCTCTTTGAGGGAGTGAACAACTCATTAAGATCTGAAACATGACAAGAAGCTCCAACTAGACACTGCTTTTCTCTAAAGGGTGACAAGCGAAAAAGATTGGGAACCACTGGTTTCATTTTTAAAGATACATTGTATTTTAGAAGATTATTGTGTTTATGTAACTAGTAAATATGAAATATAAATGTTGTGGAGAGAAAAGTACAACCATTTCCTCTCAGATGTAGATGAGTAGAAGTATAAAGCAGCGTAAAAAATGTATATCAAATGGAAAGTCATGTTGAAGTACCTCAGATTTATACTTGGGTACACCACTGCTGTCCTAGACCCAATTACATAAAAATGTCTGAAATTGTGCAGACACTGTAAGAGGTGTTTTATAACATTTATTGCTTTTATCTAAACTCTAACATTAGGACATGTAATGGGTCACACACATCTCTCTAAAGCATACTGTTAAAATACCTCAAGGGCATCTGTTCAGAGAAGATGGCTTGAGTTTGGAGTCTGTTTTTTCATTTGGTTGTTTAACCCCGAGTGCTTCACTGGCAGAGGATTAGTCGCAGACATTTAAGTTTACCTCACCATTAACTCTCTGCCTTGTGTCTCTTGTCTTGATGAATTCAAATTCCTGCACAAGGTAAGAGCGCTGAGAGCAAATGCAGCAGCGGTGAGAAAAGTACAACTTGTGAGGCATTCAACATTGAGCAGTTAAAATAAATGTGGCTGTGATCCATTGCCTTTTGTAGCAGCTCATCTGAAATGCATAAAGCATTTAACATCATTCAGCCACAGTTTCAGGCTAAACTTCTTTTCTATATAGGAAAGAAAAACAGGTGATCTAAATGAACATAATGGCAGAGCTGCCGCTAGACAGACATATTCATTTTATATATAGACAGCAGGAGGAGAAAAACTGTCTGTGTCACAAGTTCAAGATGCAAAAACAGCTCCAAAAAATAAGATAAAAAGTTACCACTTTACCACCTCTTACTTGAGGTCTAACTGTATAATTATTTTTGGCTGATTGCTTTCATAATGAGGGTGTTGTGAGGCCAGTGATCGAAGACTGCAAACACACTCAACTTAATCTGACACAGGAACAGTTTATACATTCTGGCAAATGACACTTTTTCGCTTCCTTGCCAAGAGACTGATGAGAGGAACGGTACCACTCTCACATCTGTACAGTAAATATGATGCCACAGCCAGCACCCAGTTAGCTTAGCTTAGAATAAAGACTGGTAGCAGGGGGAAACAGATAGCCTGCCTTCATTATTTATGAAATATCCTACTTAAACATCCATCTAAACTGGATAATATTTCAGAATAAACTCCTCACTTCCTGCTCTGTCTCCTTCAGGTGGACGTTTTGCTCCGGCAGAGTATCAACCCCATCAGCCTTCCCGCTCTGTCGGCCATTGTGATTTTAAATGACACCGTTTTGTGGACAGGCAACTTTGGAAAGAGGAACGGCAGTGACCCTCTCTCAGGACTCCCCAATGAGTACACAATCTACAGGTTAGTACTGGGCTGAAACTGTTCATCTTATTTAACTTGCCTGATAAAAGTGGTAACCCGCAAGACCCTTGAAGTTGTAGGAAATCACAGACAGTGTGTGAATTTTTAAGCAGTGAATGTAAACTCCCTTCAAACTTACTAAAACTGCAGAAGCACCAGAAATAACACTGAGGACATGAGCTCACTCATCAAACACCTGATGTCTTTCTTGGATTTTCTGTCAGTAAAACTTGCCTTTCTTCAGTCGTCTTTTCATGGTCTGCGCAGTCACAGTGTTTATCACATCTCATTCTCACTGATCACTTTTTCTTCTATTGATTCTGTTGCTGCAGTCAGAGGCATAAAGCCTTCCTGTGCTGCAGAGGAAGCAATGTGTTTTCATTACTGGATGAGTATTGTTGTATCATCTTGATTTAGTGTAATGGGACCATTAGCTGTGGATGTAAATATCATTCAACCAGTGCACATCTGCCCAGTAGCCCCTGATTTTGATGTGTAATTGATGTTGCATGATGGTGATCCTGTTTCTCCTGAAAGTGATTACTCTAAAAAGGCAAAGTAACCACTCAGTCTGTGTTGCAGCTGAGGTCTCTGTAGGGATGAGTAAGCTACATAAAGCCATTTGGAATTGGCAGTTAAAGGTATTTAACTGCAGGAACAGATCATTTTGATTAAATTGGATTTAGAGTGGGTGTTGCCTGTGGGTGTTGCCGAACCCAGGATTTACAGTAATAATTACAAAAAGAGAACTCTTAGCTTAGAGGTTTTACCTTTCTCTAACATAAAGGGAAGTGAAAAATAAAAAGTCGACTCACTGAGCTCCTCTGCACTTTCCTTTCTTGTCTGAGCAAACACCCATACTCTCTAGTGTGTCTCAGGTGCAATCAATTGGCATTAAACAAGAGACACATCGACTCAAAGCCACCGTGAATGACAGTCAAGCTGGTGTATAAGTGCCTCACCAGGTGGACTCGGTGCTCCTCCAATGTGTGAGTCACAGAGGGGGAACTACAAAACAATATTAATAAGTCACACTCTGACATCTGTGTGAGGCTGTTGCATTATCATAACAATGAGTTCAGCTAAAGGCTATATTAGCATGCTAATATGCTCATAGTGACAATGCTGGTGTTCAGATGTTTAGCATGTTAACCATCTCTGATTTTTGAGATCCTACAATTTCCTTAATGCAAACACATATTGTGTTAGACCTTCTCCCACATCTCAAACTCCACTTAATGTTAAAAAAGTCTTGAAGTCCAGCCCAAGAAAACCCCAATGATCCAAGACTCAAAAAAAGCTCCTCCATAGCCACAGAAGACATGCAACCATGCCTATAGACTGAGTAGTACTCCTCAGCCCATGTTGTTTATGTGTGAAATTGGTGGAACCCTTTGACACTTGATGATTACTCTGCTTTTTAGTAAGCAGTGCCACAACTGTATGTTGAAAATCAGCCACAAATTATCTGTCTTCATTAAATTGTACTTTAGGTTGAGCTTGTAACAAAAATGTCAGTTAGTTACAGTTAGCTACATAATGGTATTTAACATGAACACACACACACATGTACACACACATAATTGGCTCCAGTCAATCCGCAGCCAAACAAAACTATTACTCATAACAACAAGCTCCAGCACTTTGCACACAGTAGCTCACATTTAACTCTTTCAAGATGTGACATTTAAAAATAGGTGCATAAAGATTTATTGAGTTCTTTCAAATGTGCTCTAAGTGCTCTGACACATTCACAGCTGCTCCTGAAAGGGCTTATGATCCATTTAAGTAAATTTTCTCCAATTAAACAGTTTTGCCGCAGTTTGCAATTTCGTTCAGTGCAGGCAGACACAGTCAATGTTATGTCTATGGGCTTACAGCATAAGCGCCCATCTGTGGAATCAAAGCACTGCACACTGTGACGACTAAGTTTCAAGTTTGTAAAAACAAAAAAAAACAAAAAAATGGGATGTCTGCTTTGAAAACTTTTGGCTTAACATCATCTCAACATCAACAGATTTTTTTGCTGTCAGACTTCACCCATCCATGTGCTTCATTTGTGAAAAGCTATCTGCTTGATAAACACAGAATAACTCTTTATGTAAGCTCCTAGAATAGGAGTTTTGTTGTAGGTGTTTACACACACCTAGGCCAGTCTAGGTTGTGAAAGGCGGTATTTAAACTTGGAAAACACAGATCAAGGAGTATGTTTTAACTGTCAGCTTTTATAGACATTTATATAAATCACTAGGCTTATTTAAGATTTAAGTTCAACGCATTATTGACTTACCTCAGTAAAATCTAGAATGACATTTAATCCTCTGGTACAGAAACTCTAAATTCACATAACAATGTACAATCAGTGAAGTCCACAGGGAAGCAAGGAACAAACCTCCTCCACTCAAAAATGTGGTTTTGTCAATGTTACTTTGTCATTACTACCCTTTGTTATGTTTGAGCTCCACTTAGCACTTGAGCACGGTGGTGCGGTGGTTAGCACCGTCTCCTCCTTCTCCCTGTGCCTGCATGGTTCACTCTGGGTACTCCAGCTTCCTCCAACAGTCTAAAGACATGCAGGTTACTTTGTGACTCTAAACTGCCTGTGAGTGAGAATGGTTGTTTGTCTCTATATGTCACCCCTGACATATGATCATATGACTGATGATCTGTCCAGGGTGTACCCAGCCTCTCTCCCAATGTCCAGGTCTGAGCTTAAGGATAAATGATATAGCTAATGGATGGATGAATATACAGAATGTCAGTTTGGCACTAGAGGGCTAGGTGTTTCCTACTGTTTCCAGTCATTATGCTAAGCTAAGCTAACCAGGTGCTGGCTATAGCATCATATTTACCGCACAGACACAAGATTTCTTCTTCTCATCTAACTTTTGGCAAGAAAGCTGATGAGTATATTCCCTGAAAAATGGACAATCGATTCCTTTGAGTCTCACTTATTAGAGTGATGGCCAGGCATATGGTAAAAGACAATGGGGAACTGATGGAAAGCAAAAAAGAAAAGGAAAAAAACAAAGCCAGGAAGTCAGATGCAAAGGTGACAGTTTGCAGTAAACAAAAACTGTGCATCAGTGTACCAAACACAAAAACACTCCTGAAGTTTTCCTTTTTTTTCGACAGATTAAAAAACAATCACATTGCTCTGTTATCTGCCTCACAGAATTGCCAGTCTGTCCAAAATCTTCCCAACACTGATGCTGTACAGACTGTGGGAAGATGGAAAGATCGGCTCACTTGATGACCCTCTGGAGAAATATGTGGAGAACTTCACCATCAAAAACCCTCTTGGGAAGTCGCGAGACTCTGAGCTGAAATACGTGACAGATGGTCTGATATTTCTGGACAGCGGGGAAGTTCAGATCCGCTCCTCCTCTGTCACCCTGCGCAGGATGGCCAGCCAGCTCTCAGGTACGAAGATACAGTGGATTACAATGAATGGATTTAATTAAACTCCAGTGTGACTTACCTGCAGTAAGTTTCATTTATAATTCTCGTGTTGAATATGGACATGACTATACCCACAGAGGCTGAGCAACTTGAGTGTGGAATAGAAACAATAAAAATGGTCCTTTTTAACCAAAAATGCCAAACGTAATTGTTACAAGCTTCTCAAATGTGAGGATTTGCTGCTTTTCCGTATCTTACGTTACATTAAATTAAATATCTCTGGGTTTTAGACTGTAAAAAGCCACTTGAAGGTTAGTTTGTTTGTCTTATTGTGGATTATTAAGGATCTGAAAATTTCTTCCATCGCTGAAAATCACAAAATACTAACAGATCAAGGCAGCAGTAGTCTAGCAGCTCCTGTGTTCTGCCCAGTAAAATTACTGGTTTTGTCTATGGAGTCTGGTCGTGATATATAGCAATGTTTCATGTTAAAGAAAGAGAATCTTACTCTTAAATAAAGAGATCTTTCTCTATAGAAATCCTATCCATAATGTCAGTGACAAAAACAAGCACTCTAGTGGATACTGACATGAAAGATTGCCCATTTAATAAAGTTGCAGCAGCAGTTTGTGGTTGTTACACCCCAAACATGGGAAAATAAGGTTCAAGTTAAAAAATACCACTTATCCTCAAAAGCTACTAACATGCAAAGAGACATTAGACATGTTTAAAAATGTTTCTTGTTGTTTCTTGCTGTTTGTAATTGTATTTAGAGATTGCAGACAAATCTGCATTACAGTTGTTATGTTGGAACTAAAGAGTTGGTGTGATCCTGCATAAACAGGCTCCCGTTTATCTGAAGACAGTTTTAAATTTGTAATACTTCACTCTTTGTAATGAATTAAAATAAAAGATGAAGAGAAACACCTGAGGCAGGAAGAATCATAAATCTTTGAATATCCTTCCCTGTCTCAGTTTATCATCGAGGTATCAGGGTTGAACAATAATCGTGTTTGGGGAACTCTGAATTTGTCACGTACCAATAAAGTGTAATTGTAACCATCAGAAAGAAATAGAGTGGAGAGGAAAGAGAGAAGAGGAGGAATTGTTTTGTGCACACAGATACAGTTAATCTGTTGTTGTTGCTGTTTTCAGTAGTTTTAATTTAACCCTGTTTTACTGTGGGCTGATTCAGGCCTGCCCAGGAGACTCCGGGCCACAAATCTGCTTTGGAAAGGAAAAACACAGTCTGCAATCAATCTGCTACAAGATGATGTCCTCGTCGCAGACCCAGGCACCAAGTAAGATCTGTTTTGCTGTGTTGGTACCATTAACTTGTACATTAATGTGCAAGCTAGAATTGAAGATTCAGATATTAGAATAGAAGATTTGAGGCATTTTAAAACAGAATTCTGATTGTTTTACTGATGCACTGATGACAGCAATATGATCAACAGTCAAAATAGTCTGGCAGATAACTTCCTGTAAAATCACAACTTATTGTTTTTCACACTTGTTTTGTAAAGACGCTGGTTGGCGGATTTTGTTACCTTCCAGGCTAGCTGTTTCCCCCAGCTTCCTGTTTCTCTGTTAAGCTAACCTAACTGGCTGCTAACTGTAGCTTCATAATTCAACTGGGAAAATAACTTTTTCAAATTTTCTACATGAACCAACTTCCTTTTTAAGATGTTTTCCATCTCTGTAACTTGCTTCCAGATGTCACTACAGCAACCTCGCCTTCTCTCTGCTCGCTCATGTGATGGCCGAGCGGGTGGCCGGCATGGACTACCAGCGCTGGATCACAGACAACATCCTTGACCGGCTGGGGATGGAGGACACCGGCTTCGACATCACCCCAGGGCTGCAGAGTCAAATGGCCGTAGGTGTGTACTCCAACGGGAAGCCGGCCCCGCTCTATGACCTGGGCTGGTACCGTCCTTCGGGTCAGATGTTCTCCACGGCGGCAGACTTGGCTAAGCTTGCCATGATGCTGCTGGGCGCTTATCACCGCAAGCTGCTGGAACCAGACTCACTGAAGATAATGCTGACCCCACTATTCAGGTGTGATAAGGACTATTTTGCCAACCGTACCGGGACGCCATGGGAGGTGAACGAGCTGATGGGCTATGAAGTGTTGCGTAAAGACGGTGACCTGGACGGTTATTCTGCCACCTTCTCTCTCGTGCCTAGACTGAAGCTTGGCCTCGTGGTGCTCATGGCTGGCAGCAGGTCTCAGAACCAGGATGTGGTCACCAAGGCCTACAACTATATCGTCCCAGCCATAGAGAAAGCCTTCCGGGAGGCCAAAAAAATCCTCTTCGCTCCCCCAAACCCAGACCCTTACATCGGCTTCTTCACCTACAGCAACATCACCTTCTATGAGATCAAAGCCGGACCAGATGGTGTTCTGATCATGCAGCAGTTTGGGCCTCAGATTGAAGAGCTGATCCCAGAAAAGTACAGGACAATAAAACTCAACTACCTGGTTGACCGGGTGTTCAGGGTGGTGTTTGAAAAAGAGTACCCTTGTGTTTTGCGAGTCGGCACAGCCTCAGTGTCCCTCGAGGCCCAAGATGGCCAATTATTTAACTTCTACACATTTGACAAGAGGGGTTTGTCCCCTGGTTTTGACGCCCCGGGACTGAATACGTATAATGTGGTGAGAATAGCCCGCAAGCCATCCTTCTCAAGCTGATCTGCTGCAATGCCGTGGCCTAAAGACAAATGGTACGTCCTTGGGATGTGTGAGGGACTGTAAACAAAAAGGAGGCTGTGAATATTGAAAGACCAAATGAAAAAGTTGGGAGTCATTCTGGCGGTCACAGATAGGAATGTGCTCTTGATTTACAGAGAGCACAGGGAGGGGATGATGTTTCTTCTACCCAGTTGTATAATGTCTTGCACAGAAAATGAATTTATTTCTCTTCTGAATGATATATCTAACTGTCCCTCTCGCACTGGTCCTTCATTATGCCTCCTAACTGAACGTTCACATTATGCTGATACAGTGCTTGTGTTTTTCCTGCCTTCATTTAAGCCGCTCTCACATTGTCTTGGTCTGCTCTGTCCTTGAGTTTTCATGAGTGAGAACAGCAGAACACTGGCTCACGACAAACACTTGTTGGGATTACATGCGTGAATATTTAGCCACATCTTATATTCAGTTCATGGACCATGATTGCAGTTCCACGAAATCATCATTGTCTCATGTATATTTCATTTCTTTGTGGTACTATCCTTGTGGAAGGTAAAATCGGGACATTTTCATGGCAAATGTGAATATGCATCTCTTTTAGTTACACGGGGATGTTGCCACGGGTATGGAGCTGCTGATTTAATAGCAACAACCAAGTGCTTACATGTGACTAAAATGCAAAATATTTTGGCTCCTCAATAAGCGGCGATTAAGGACAGAGAGGCTTTTGGTTGTCTGTGTGACACTCTCCTGTGTAATCCCAGAAAATGGACTCCAATTCATCCTGACCTCTAACACCAATATTAATAATACACTGCCCTGACTGCTGCAGGAAAATGACAGATTCAAGTGTACAAAAATAACCCTCAAAATGCAATGGCTGATATTTTACCTTTTATGATAGATTGAGTGTCTGGGGGGGATGTGATTGAAATGGAATAGAGATTGAAAATGTTGCTTATTCCTGAAGCATCAGGTGCAACGAGTGAAATCGAGGAGAATGTGAATGCAAAGCTGCCTAAGAAATAAATCTGCTGTGTCCTCTATATCCGGCTATGGGTACAATACTGAAACTGGCATTCGATTGTACAATCCAATGTTGTCACGGCTCACAGAACAAAGCTTGTTCTGACTGATTGCGGGAAGGAAAAAAATCACTTGTTG
The DNA here is from genome assembly GCA_033238685.1 of Lates japonicus. Taxonomy (NCBI): domain Eukaryota; kingdom Metazoa; phylum Chordata; class Actinopteri; family Centropomidae; genus Lates; species Lates japonicus. Next base: position 98,230 of record BRZM01000057.1, read on the forward strand.
AAAGCGAAAAGCCATACTGAAGCAAAACTATACCTACATGCAAATTATGCCATGTGTGCTGATTCTCTGCTATTGTTCAGGTGCGTCGTACCAGGTAAGATGTAACATGAGGCTTGTGCAGCCCTTTAGAAAAGCAGCAATCACACTGATGAATAAATTCTATTATTATAAAACATCAGAAAACACCAGGCAACAACAATGGTCAAAAAAAAGAATAATGGCTTTGTGTAGATAGCTTAGACATTTATTTGTGAAGCTTTTAAATTAGGCATTTCACAATAGCCATAATCACTTTTTGTATCTGCAATCACAGTGAACAAGAGTTTACCAATCAATCACATCACGTACATGATGGCTGACCGCTCGACAAAAGAGAGGCGAAACAAGATTAGGGAAAGCTTACAGTAAAGCAGTACATTCTTTGTTCCACAAGTTCCACTGAAACACTGGGAGTGAGTTGACCTGTTTTTGCTGCCCAGCACAGCAACACAACAATTTTCCAACAAAAAAAAAAAAGAAGAACAAGATAAATCAAGTACAACATATTATCATTCAGATCAGATTTTGATTGTCCCACTTCCCCACTGGATTCACCCTATAAGGCATATAGCAGATACAGCATAAGACAGCAGGTGGAATATGCAGGCACTGTTGAACAATATCATCCATAGTAACAAAGAAACCAAGTCAAATCAAAGAGTACGTACAAGCTCTTTAATGACATAAATACGTTTAAAGGAATAGTTCAACATTTTGAGAAATTCACTTGTTCAATACCGCTCTCACATCTGTAGCCTATAGTAAATATGAAACCTAGCACAGTTAGCTTAGCATTGTATAAAGACTGGAAACAGTGTTAAAATATGAGATATGCAGTAATGTGTTAATTAGTGTGCGTTAGATGTGCTGGTTAGTGGATTTTGTACGTTTGGACAGAGCCAAGAAAACAGTTTCCCCCATATTTCCAGTATTTATGCATCTTTATGCTAAGCTAAGCTGCTGGCTCTAGCTTCATAGTGAACAGACAGATACAGTGTGAGAATCCATTTTCTTGGCAAACTCTCAGCAAGAAAGCAAATTAGTGTATTTCACAAAATGTCAAGCTACTCATTTAAAGTGGTTCTGCATCAGCTGCTTGTTAGCTTATTCAAATCAAATCCCAATTAGAACACAGAGGTCTTGCAGGTCGTCTCTTTACATGCGCATGTGAGGATTGCAGTGTCCATGCTCAGCGTAATTTTGGGAGATAGCAAAGGGATGAAAGCGTTAGAGTCCTTACCCTCGGCCCCGAGCTCTGGAGCTTGACACAGAGGGATCCAGTAAGATCTTAGGGAAGGGTGGCGAGTCTCTGACAGAGCTGCTGTCATCCGTCTGGGAGCACACAAGTTCTCGGAAACACTCCCTGAACCGCGTGGAGAGCAGGCTGTAGATGATAGGATTGACCGCAGAGCTGAGGTAGAAGAGGACGCCCGACAGGATGTGGACGTACTGATAAATATTGTGCATCATGTCGGTCCACTGGCTGATTGAACTCCACAGGAGCCGCTCGATGTGGAAGGGCGCCCAGCAGACTCCGAACACAGCAACGACAATCGCTAGAGGATCAGGCCAGAGAGAAAGCAAGTTGTTTAAAAAGGTTTCATTTCTTACAGATTCAACAGTTTTCTTTCTTGCTGCTCTTATCCATGTTATTTATTTCTTCAATGTATTTTGATGACATTTTTTCCCCTTTTACTAGACCAGACAAGCTGTTCAGATGGAAAGACAAGGATGTACATCTCCCCAGATTGGACATGTGAAGATCCAACCAGTGGTTTTTGTATATAAGTACAATTTGTGTTACTTGGTTCTTGTTTCTACATTTATTTGGTAGCTGTGCTCACTGGCTACTTTTCAGAATAACATTTAAACAAAACAATGTCAGATAGGCTTATTGAATTCAATGCAAGATGAATCCAGTGGTTCCCAACCTTTTTGGGCTTGCGCACACTTAACAAATGAAGAGAGAAGAGATTCCCTTCAAGGTAACCTTCTAAGCTTTAATAACTGCTCTAAGACATCACATTATCCATTATTTTCCTAAAAAGCAAACATTAGAGAAAAGTGAAAAAAATATTACCGATTCGTGGAGCAGAACCTCTCCCACCCCATTAATCATTACACAACCCACTAGATTTATCCTGTCACTCTTTGGAGGGGCTGGAACCCTAAGTTGGGAACCACTAAGGTAGCACTCAGTGATATTCCTTAATAATGATGTTTTTTTTTTTTTTTAAGTAAATGACTTCTGAAATCTTGAAAATGGAAACTCAGTGTGCCATTATCCAGTAATTACCATTCTTGCTGGGCAAATATAAAAAATATATAATTTAAAAGCCTGTTTTAGCAACACACACTTACTTAGACATGGCATGTCTAATATTGTCCCATAAAATTTCTCTCAAATGGCCTAAAAGATAAAAGTGAACACAAAGTCATACAGGTGTAAAACCCCTTTAAAAAATTAGTGTTTTATAGTCTTTTCATTCATAACCATTTGTAAATGTGTCACTCTGAGCTGCAGAGGATGGTTAACATCATTTGGTGGTGGAGCACTCTTACATGCCTCTCCTATTAATCCATGAGTAATGCTCTCAGGATGCTCTCACTGAAGGATGTGCAGCAGACACAGGCTGTTTACGATGGTGGACATATGGCATCCACTTAACTGACGTGGGCTTTTCTTTTCTTTCTTTTTTATTTTTTTGGAAGGGGAGCTTTGTTGGCACTCCACGCACTGACTAGATATTTATAAATGTGAGAGTGGCAAACATTTGACAGTTAGTTTCTCTTTCCCCAACAACAGAGTTTATGATATTTGTCTCTAATCCCTAAACATACTGTTTTGTAAGTAAAACTGAAAGGCTGTAAAATATATATATATATATATATAATAAGTCTTGTTCCACAGTGTTTGACAGCCTCAAATTTATATTCTGTATCATCTTATTCCAGCTCTTCACTGAAGCTATATGATGTTTACACCAAGTGAAATATTGAAACCCATTTCTCAATGAACATAGATCACATATAAATATTCTGTATATCTTATAGTTTTGGTTTGAATAATGTTTGGCAGTTTGACTGCTCCAAATCTCCAGATCTTAAAGCTGCTGTGATCAATACTGTTATATTGACAGTGGATCAGATGACTATATGTGATGTATGTGCACTATTAGGGACAAATCTCCATATACTTATCACCCAACCCTGCAGTTCCTAACAGCTCTGTGGAGCATTTTATAGTCATTTCAGCTTATCGTTTTGGGTTTTACAGTCCCCCTCACTGCTTTTGTTCACTCTAAGAGCTCTCAGGAGTGTTGTTTCTAGTTGTAGCAAGCAGCTGTTTTCATCAAAAAACCTCTTGAAAACTCCACTGTGCATGACCTGCTCAGCACTAAATGGCAGACAGACTCAGTCAGTGGCTATCTGGTAAACAGTATGGAGCATTTAGCAGCTAAAGAGGCCAATGTTTTCCTCATCAGTTAGTGGAGAGAGGACTAGAAGAAGTCATATAATGACACCAGATGGGTGTGTAAATAAGCAATAACTAAAAATATTAACTTTATGCACTGATTATATGTCAGTGTTGTGTCTTGCTGGCGCCAAGTGGTCAATTAATGCAGATTGAAGCATTTCAAATTGCCTCAGGATAAATATTATTTGAATATTTAACATTATTTGAAGTAGATGATGAATATGTCAATGAAATGAAACCTATTGTACAAACACATCTATTGTCTGTAATACAAAAAAAGTAGAAAGGGTTTACACTGTGGAAGATGAGCCGTATACTGTAAGAACTGTACTGACACTGAACATGAGATCTCTTGAAGTCCCAGAGCTTGGCGGATGTGAAATAATAAGACTCCCTTCAGAATACAAATGATCCATATAAAGAATGGACAATCCCCTGTCATTACTTGTTCTGTCTTTGAGAAACATGTCTTGGCATCGATCGACCAGATTAAAGTAGATCTGCTCTCATATCACAGCAGCAGTCTGCATGTTTTCTGAGGAGAGAGAGAAAAAACTCACAGAGCATCTTGATGACCTGTCTCCTGCGCCCACTCTCCACGCTGATCTTCCTTCGAGTGTTGCTGCTGCACTTCTTTCCCAGGCTCCCGCGGGGCTGCCGTGTTTCTCTGCCCAGGTGAAGGCCCATCACCAGGTACAGCATGCTAATCACCATCATGGGGACAAAGTAGAAGCACACAGTGGTGATCTGCATGACCATGTTATAGATCCACAGGGGCTTCAGCACAGTGCATATGGCCGACTCCTCCTTCCTCTCCGGCAGGTAGAAGATGCCGTGCAGCGAGGTGTTGGGGATGGCGCAGATCATCGACACCACCCACACGATGGTGATGACCTGCTTGGCGTGCTGATTAGTCGACAGGTATCGTGTTTTGAGCGGGTGCACCACAGCTATGTACCTCTCCACGCTCAGAGCTGTCACATTGAGGATTGAAGCGAAGCAGACTGTCTCAAAGAGGAAGGTCTTGAAGTAGCAGCCGCCCTCGCCGAAGGGGAACGGGTAGTTCTGCCACAGGTCGTAAATCTCCAGGGGCATCCCGAACAAAAGCACGAGGAGGTCCGACACAGCGAGGCTCAGCAGGTAGAGGTTGGTGGGGTTTCGCATCTTCTTGTGCTTTGCTATCACTGCACATGTGAGCAGATTTCCGGACAAGCCAATGAGGAAGATGAAAAGGTAAACACTAGTCACCTGGAGGAAAAAGGGAGATCTTTTGGGACCCAGGATTTCAAAGAGGTTGACTTCAGTGGACTGGTCGTTGGTGTAATTCCCGGTGCCGTTTGGTGGCATGCTGGTATTGGGGAACAGTTTGGATATGTTTGAAGAGGAGCCCTGCACATAGAGCTCCATTTCAGAGAGGAAAGCTGAAGAAACAACAGGAGATGTCAACACATCCTGTGCTGATGTCTGAGCTTGTTCAACACCAGGGTCCTGCTATAAACAGAAACACAGGAAGATGAAACAGAAAGTGCCATCAGAGGAGGATTTTATCTGATTAAAGGCCCTATGATGATGCCTGTTGGGGTCAAACTTCAGTTTAATATTTTTTCCTTGTTTCATAAGTCACCTTTTCAACTGAAACTCAGTGATTCACATATGACCATGATTAAAATGGAGGATAATTTTCACCAAACTAGTATGGAGGGCTCCAACTAAATATTATTTTCTTTGGTGATTAATGTGCTGATTCTTTCTTGGCATCTTTAAATTCCTCGTTTTATCCAACCATCTGTAGGAAACCCAAAGGTGTTCAGTTTAAAATCAAATATGACTAAGAAAAGCAGCAAATCTTTACATCTGAGAGACTAAAAAAGAGAATGTTAGGAATTTTTTTGATGGAAATGATTATCAAAATAGTTGTGGATTGATTTGAACTCTACTACTAATCCATTAATGTACTGATAGTTTCCATTCTACATATTATCCCTTAGATAACAAATAAAATTTGGCATCCCTCCCATTTGAAAAAAAAAAAGATGCTTCATTTTTCAAGGGGAATAAGCACCAACAGGCAGAAAAGGAGCCCAGCATTTTCATGTGAGGAATTGAAATTTTTTGAAAAACTAAACGATTGCCTGCCAGCTAAAGCAGTTATACACACGTCACAGGACATAATGAGACTATAACCTGCAGCAGCAAAGAAATGAAACCTGATTTTCACCAACTTATGTCTCTTTTTTTCTCTCCAGGGCATCACTGACTCCTAGTGACAAAAGAAATTTCCAGTTGGTCATGGATGATGAAGAAACAATTTAGCTGAAAAATACACATTTGCCTCGCACTGAAATGGCAGATTCCCCCTATGGGTTGAGGGATATTGCTTTTACTGAACCACTGATTCGGTTCAAATCATTCTCATCAGCTGGTGAGTGTTGAGGATAATTGGCATTACACACACGGTACTGATAGATGCTAATGACTTCTTCTAGAAGGTTAATTAACGTTGCCACATCTCGTGCTTCACGCTGTAAATCCAAGGTTATGTGACTAATTCAGTGGGAGCCCCATTGTTGGAATTAACCTTAAAGACTCAACATAATATTCCTGTAATATGTCTATGCTTCGTTATAACCTGGCTGTGATGTACCAGGCAGATCTAATGGCATTCAAATTGGTAACTTTAACATTTGTGCGTAAAATGTTTAATATTACTTATTCAGAAATTAAATGTTAGTTACGCTTTTGCAAACAGCTAGACAAGGAAATAAATATGAAAATACAACGATATATGCAGAATATTTCAAACTTGATAAAACATTAGTAGCTTCTAACTTTTGTTTAAAATATTTACAATAGAGGTAAATCCTCACCTGGACGCTGCTGCTGTTCTGCAAGCCGCTTCTCACAGCGCGCTCCCTGTGTGGTCATGACTGAAGGTGAGGTAACAAATGAGAGCAAACAAGGCAAATAAACGTATTACTAACAAATGCAAAAGTTGATGGACGCGCTTCAGCTTCAGGTCAGACAGCAGAGAAGAAGAGGAGAGAGGAGGACCGTAACTGCGCTGTAGCCACGTCCCCTTCAGACAGAGATCAAACTGCTGAGATGTAAAGAAGAGGAGAGAGAGGGAGGCACAGGGAGAGGGGGAGAGAAAGATGGAGAGAGCTCATGAGACCATGCATTTTCTTAATTTATGTTGGACGGCACGGAGGAGCTTTCATTCACAAAAAAACAGAGGTAATCGGCAAATAAAATTTCTGTACAGGAATAAGCCCTGTAGCAGTAGCATTTTTTTTGGTTTTTATCTTTTAAAAAGTCGTGATAAAATACTATTGTGTAGGAAACATCAGGGACTGTGGAGACATGTTTAAAGGGTGACGGGAATCAGAGAAGGGGCAGGGTTATGTATTTTAATTTTGCTGGAAGGAAGGTTGTCTATATTTTTGGGTAGAGCAGAATTATGTGTTCCCCTGCATGCATGACTGGATCTAACCCTCTTTGGCGATCCCGAGGCAAAACTGAACTACTGGTCCCATATTATCCCCAGTGCTTTCCACTCGTGCACTTTGTACAGCTTTATGCGATGCTCCCTGTTCCCCCATGTTCGCTGTGTGGTAATGAGATTAAATACGCTTTAACATAAGAATATGCAGCAACAACAAGCAAAAGACTAAAATAACTTAGCGAGGCCTTGAAACTAAGATGTAATGTATCTGAATTCCCCAAACTATTTTCCATAGAAGAAAAGTTCACAGTATTTTAAGTCTGTCTTAAACCAATAGTGAAGTGCCCATGTGATCACCGAAAGTTTTTGCTTGTAAGCATTCCTCCTGTTTAAAATGGCAATCCAGAGATCTTCTGATGGGGGACACAATCCAAATCGCTCTGTACAAAATTAGATTCTAAAGTAAGAGGCTCAAATTGATTCCTTCCTAAGTTTTTTAATATAAAATTCCCTCTTCATCTTACTGTCCCTGCAACGCAGCTCAGCAAGAAAACGAGGGAAATGCAAACGGGATTGTGTGCGTGTCGTCATTAAAAAAAACCCGACCCCATAGGTCGTCTGTGTAGCAACCAGCCACAGTTACATTTTATTGTTAGTCGAGCTCTTATGACTGTAGTAATAATGACAGGAGCTCTATAACGTACCATAGAGAGCAAGAAAGTCTGCGTTAGCAAGAGCTTGGGGTGGATGGATGGGAGATAAAACACAGGAGACTGTTGTTCATTTCCCATGTGAAACCTGTAGTCTCTGTTCTTTTATCATTCCACAGCCTTATCCACATTTTATTATTGTAACATGACAACTTAGGTCATGTAATCTTAGGGAAGTACTTATTTCAACCCAAACAATGATCCTTTCCAAATTAGTTGTCTTTCTGCCAAAACCTAACCATGTTATTGTAACCATGGCGACCAAAATATGGCACTCTACCACCTTTTGGCGTGCTGTTTCAGGAAACGCTCTTATGAGTTGTATCAGAGAGTAGGGACAAACAACCTATATGATCGTTCAGGTCGGAGGACTTGTTGGGATTTAGTCTCTCATCACTCACCTGTAAACACAATAGGAAGGGATCTCTGCATGATTAAAGAAAGTAAAAGCTGTCTCAGTGTCAGTGACCACTGGTTAAACACAGAGTTGAAAAACTGTGAACCTCTCCTTTAAATTAGCAGAAGTTAGTTGATAACCCTGCTTTGCCAAACTGGTAATCTAGCCCTGTCTGCATGTATGGACAAAGGTTTTGGAGCAAGAAACATCAAAAGAACTGTTTTAGCTGCATCAGTTTGCCCTCCGAATGCCCTCCAGATGTGACATTGACTAAAAAATACAAGTCAAAGGCGTAAATGTAGAAGAATATTTCATGAAGACTGCTCAAAAGAACTTGCCCTCTGGTAGAAGTACAGTAGTATGAGAAGTGGAACTTTGAGTGCCTGTTGGTAAGTGTGTTTTACAAGATATATCCCAGGGTTGCATTTGAAAATGAAACGGGTTGTAGCAAAATGTGATACCCCAGCAGCCTCCATTTAACACAGGCTGCAAAGTACTGTTTGCCTTGCAGTATCTAGTTTGCAGTCATTAGGAGAAGGAGACAGGCTTATTTATAACTTAGCTGCAATTAAACCAAACAAACAAACCATAATTAAACTTGGTATCCATTACGCTATATGAAAAATAAATTCATATTAAACTCATCTGTCTGGTGGAGTATTGAACATATGTACTGTGGTTAAAGACTTTCTCCTTATTAAGAAATTACATAGGCATTGAAAATGAAAAGACTGTCCTCCCATAAAAAACAATCCCAGAGGTCATTTGTGCAAGCAGTTTATTATGATCCATGTTTTATTTTATTGTTGTACGTCGTCTAGCAGCTGCAGGAGACAGCATCAGTCTTTTCAGCAAACCACGTGTATACCATTGTAACCATGACGACAAAAGCCCATGATGCCAGCTGCACCCGAAAATAACAGACCAAAATAGTAAAGTTGTGGGTCAAGTCAGTTGGCAATGAGTGTGGCAACAAGCTACAGCCAATAAGAGCACAAAAGACAGGTGGAGAGACACCTGGGGGAGGAGGTGTACAACAGCAACAAGCATTGCATATTCTTTTCTTTTTCTTCCTCATCAAGTTTTGTGTGTGGTATCTTGTCATTTCCTGTGTCACTGCGTGTGTTTTCATGATGAAAGGTAGTTTGGAGACCTGACAGACTCCTGGTTAAAGATCTTGTAAATTGCGATCCCTTGTCTCTGATGGGTCATGTAATGTGCAAACCACAAGGATTTCAAGATTCCTGACAGCAAGCAGTTTAGTACAAACAGTGCGGCAAACTGACAGTTTTGAAAATCATGCAGCGTGTACGTGACATACTCTGTTACCTATTCCATAGTGACTCTTTCCCAGTGTCTGTGATTGTCTGACTGGAAGCAGGTGTGTCAGAGCAGAGCCACACTAGCTGCATCTCATCACCGTAATCGGTCCCTCTACAAATACCCAGCTCTGCCGCTACCACACTGTCACATCTCAGCCTGTGCTTCAGGTAGTCAAAGTTGAACCTTTCTTGCAAGTTACTGTTTTGCTTTAGCCTGTTACCTGTGGCTCGTACCCTGACCGTTCTCTCCTTCCCCCTGCATATCTGTCTGCTCTGACTCCAGCCCCTGGCTCCTTGCCTTGTCTCACTGGCTGCCCTCATTGTCCTTGTGATCCCTTCTCCCCTCTCTGCAGCTCAAGCCTCCACTGTTTCAGCCATCTCACAAACCTGCTCTGCTGGTCTCCACCCTCCACAGCACCATCCTCACTGTCTTTAATAAATCATCTTGGAACCTACAAGTTGTCTACCTCCTTGTCTGTGTCTGCACCTGGGTTCACTAGTGCAGGAGCTCCACAAATCAGTATCTTTCACTGTCTTTCACTATGACAACTACATTAGCTAACTTGCGTGCGACTTGCAGTAAATAACTTCTAATAATTTCCATTTACTATATTTTGGTGTTTTCATGTATTTGTTAAGTGGCTTGCAATCTGTGATGTAGCATTTGTACAAATGTACACCACACAACTTGTAAATTTGTCGATAAAAACCAAAGTTGTGCTCACAGAAAACGAATACATTTAAAATAAATCAAACGTCCTGGAGTCGTGGGGTAGAAGTACACCTATGGGAAATTCAAACCACAGTGTGAGTACTCCTGCAGGACTGTATGGATGCTACCACAATGTTGTCCTCAGCAGGCTGTGGAGACATTTCCCGCCAGCCACAGAGATGTTTGATTGGAAAAACGTTTTTACAAGGTTCAGTTTGGAGTTCTACTTTCCTGAGTTTGTTCACAAACACCAAAGTTTCCCTGTGTATGTTTTGTTTAACTAGGTAAAATGTGTCAGAAAAGGCAGTTTTACAACAGCTGGCCTGTGAGTAAGTGAGGAGAAAATAAATATGACATCAGTGAAAAACCTCCACAACCCATATTCATATATCTAACATCTGGCTGAGATTCATTGGCACTGAGCACTTGACTGATACAGTCTTGGATCCTTTATCCTCCTTTTGGCAGCAAAGGTCACATGCACAGGCACTATCAGTTCAGAAGCATGCATTCATACATAACACATGAAACTGCTCTGTTATCAGTTTGGAGTAAAATTTGGTTGTGACTTTGCGCTAATCTGCTCTGTCAGCATGTTGGTGTTCATTTTAAATAAGCAACTAACTGCTGCGTTTCTGTGTGTATAATTATTCAGACTGTGTCGTTGAAGAGCGACTGACCTACTTACTTCAAATCCATTCTTTCCTCAAAGACTGTTACTTATGTGATACGCAGAAAGTTGTGATTCTCATTAGCATTCACTGCTTGGCTTTCCCCATTTTGTGTAACCAGCACCTTACTTAACCACAGTCTGTTTTCTCAAACTAACTTTTTTTAAAACCCTATCTCATCCATGCTGTTTTTATTAATTAGTTTAAGCCATTGTCAGACACCTCTCTTGAAGATATTTGTTTTGTTATGTTTTTAATGAGGTTCTAAATTGGTTATTTTCCCTTTTATAGAACTGTAAACCCACTTAATAGAGGGGAACATTTCTGTAGCATGAATTTATGCCAGTTGTTGTATAATGCATAAAATCCCCTGTTGCACTAGTCTGACTCCCTGCACTTTCAGCAAAAGAAAGACTAGATACCAACCATTCAGTGCAGGCAACCCATGCCAGCAAAAATCAACAGGCCGAGCTTTAAACACAACTCTTTGAACATGTGTACTGCTCATTCTAAATATGCATCTCAAATGGGGTTTTGCATGTTTACGGTCAGCTCTCTGCGTTGTACACAAACAACTAGACAATAGCTTTCACATTTCTGACAGGCCTCTTACACCCCCATGTACTGTTCCTGGAGGCATTTTATGTTAATTGCTGTGCATACAGCTGCATGTACACAGGAATAATAGCTGGATATTGCTTCCATTCAGCCATCAGAGCAATAATGAAGTCAGCTACAGATGATGATAGGTGTTAAGGCATCTGGTTTGGTGGGAAGTTTGACTCATCTCAAACAGGATGGATGGGCCTGAGGTCAGGGTTTGCATAACAAGTGCTTCCATGTCAAACTGAGAAACCATTTCTTTATGGAGTTTCTCACCCTATTAAATAGTGTAAGCAGCTTAGCAGGAATGGGTATCTTTTGG
>BRZM01000057.1:109935-126445 GCA_033238685.1 Lates japonicus
TGTGTGTATAATTATTCAGACTGTGTCGTTGAAGAGCGACTGACCTACTTACTTCAAATCCATTCTTTCCTCAAAGACTGTTACTTATGTGATACGCAGAAAGTTGTGATTCTCATTAGCATTCACTGCTTGGCTTTCCCCATTTTGTGTAACCAGCACCTTACTTAACCACAGTCTGTTTTCTCAAACTAACTTTTTTTAAAACCCTATCTCATCCATGCTGTTTTTATTAATTAGTTTAAGCCATTGTCAGACACCTCTCTTGAAGATATTTGTTTTGTTATGTTTTTAATGAGGTTCTAAATTGGTTATTTTCCCTTTTATAGAACTGTAAACCCACTTAATAGAGGGGAACATTTCTGTAGCATGAATTTATGCCAGTTGTTGTATAATGCATAAAATCCCCTGTTGCACTAGTCTGACTCCCTGCACTTTCAGCAAAAGAAAGACTAGATACCAACCATTCAGTGCAGGCAACCCATGCCAGCAAAAATCAACAGGCCGAGCTTTAAACACAACTCTTTGAACATGTGTACTGCTCATTCTAAATATGCATCTCAAATGGGGTTTTGCATGTTTACGGTCAGCTCTCTGCGTTGTACACAAACAACTAGACAATAGCTTTCACATTTCTGACAGGCCTCTTACACCCCCATGTACTGTTCCTCGTGGAGGCATTTTATGTTAATTGGTGTGCATACAGCTGCATGTACACAGGAATAATAGCGGGATATTGCTCCCATTCAGCCATGAGAGCAATAATGAAGTCAGCTACAGATGATGATAGGTGTTAAGGCCTGGCTCACAGTGGGTGTTTGATTTCATCTCAAACAGGATGGATGGGCCTGAGGTCAGGGCTCTGTGCAGGTCAGTCAAGTGCTTCCATGTCAAACTGAGAAAACCATTTCTTTATGGAGCTCTCTGGCCTCATTAGCCATGTAAGCAGCTTAGCAGGAATGGTATCTTTTTTGGAGTAAGGGCAAAAACCGGAATATTCTGTGCATCTAAATGTTGTGACTGACACATTATCAGCTTTTAAATTGATGTGGCAAACTTGCCAGCATCCAATTTACAGATTCAGCTGATATGGACCAACATTATCATCCACTCGGAGCTGAGCTTCTGTTCCATAGCTTCCTGGTTTCTATCAACTCTAGGGGGAAATATCTGGATCTTTAGCTGCTAAATTCTCCACTGAGTTGAGCAGGTAGTGTACAGTGGGTTTTCAACTGAAAATGAACCAAGGCAGTAAATTTGTTGGACCAAAACAATGAGCTGGATGAAGCTTTAAAGCTGTGCTGAGAGGAGCTGCAAAATCAGGTTGTTATTGTCTGTTGATTTATCACTGTGAACCACACCACTCACAGACACACTCGTCAAGTGATTACTACGATTAAAGTATTGATTATAGCTGCTCTAAGATTTGCTCTATTACTTAATCTTGAGGCCATGTCTTGTCTAATTTGAAGATTTGAAGTTCATTATTTCAGCCTTTATGTTGCAAATTTCTAAATGAATTAGTGTTGTCAAATCACTACCCAGCCTAGGGGGCAATGGGAGTTCAGAAGTGTCTCTGACTTGTTTTTTGGAGGATTTTTCAGCTGTTTGTTGTGGATGTTTGCTCATCTGTCCCATCGTCTAAACTCTCTGTCATGTCTCTGAGACTTTTATTAAAAGTTTGATAACTCTGAGATAAAGCCCAAGCTGGCGTCACTGTGTTATCATAGTTCAGTTGTGTTCATGTCTCCATCAGATGCCAGATTTTTAGGTTTCTATCTAAAACTGAGGCTGACTGAGCATGTGCAGTGATGATGATGATGATGGTGGTCTGTGGAAACAAATTGAAGTGAAAAAGGGCCCCAGCAGCTCATTTTTGCACTAAAAGTCTATAGAAAGTTAATCTAGCTGTGCAGCATCACAATAGTCTGAGCTGATTACTGCCCACTTCTGGGTTCTGTCTCGGTCAAATGTTGCAGGTGATACAAAGGATGAACCTGCATGAGCAAACACTGTTATCACCCTTTTATCTGAGAACTACAAGTTCATCCCAGTCCTGTTTTTTTACGTCATCTAGAGAACAACTAACAAGAACCAGGCAACTGTTACTAAGCTTTATATGAACAATTAGAGTGTCAGTACCTATTCAATACAACACATAAAAAATGAAAATAATCTGAATGTTCAACGCAGTCATTGCAAGAGGCAGAGATAGTCATTTATAGGTCTAAAAGGATAAAACACTGAGTCACTGCAAGTGTTGTGTTTACCTGAAAAGTGGAGCTCTGAAAGCAAATCACTCAAAGAAACAAAAAACATACATCAGTCTTTGTTGGATGCAGCATTTACTTTCAACTGAATACCAAATGGATTCTTTTCAATGTTATGAAAGTTCATGGAAACTAAACTGTTTTGCTTACAGACTCTCCACCATTGTACTATAGCATCCTACATCGAAAACAGCCTCTTTTTTTCAGTTGTCGCCAAGAGAAAAGTTCCAGCTCATGTACAGGACTGCAGCAGCTGAACAGACAGGTCTTCTTCCGGCTGAGGTCGCCAACAGAGGGCACAGTAAGTTCAGGTTACAGACACTTGACTGTACACACCTCCACAAAGAACACAGAGTAATGTGTATGGATGCATGACATGGCTGTCATTTATAACCAGATTTATTTTGATACAGCACCTATCAGTTAGGCAGGTGTAGTGTCCAACAATTAATCATAATACAGAGTTTTATATCTGACACTGTAGATTAAAGGCTGGTAAGTACGAGTGAAATGTTCCCCGGACCCTGACATCTAACTATAAATTGAGAAACCTGTCTGTTGATTTTCATGATAGCCGTGAACTTCCAACTTATAGGTGCATTGCTGAGGACCATAGGAAGTGCAGTGTCAACTGTGAAGTTATTTGGATGAGTGTATCTTGAGAAAACATCAAAAGTCATTTTTCTACATGTCAGTAGAAATAAAGAAAAAAGTGGAAAAGTGGCTGCCAGCTCCAGCAGCTGCAAGCTGGATTAACACAGGACAAGCAACCAGACTCTACCAACAGGCAAATTTTGAACAGGCCCTGCATTAGTCCATTTAAAGAAAAAAAAACTATATTGCCAAAAAGTTGTGAACAGCAATATGTTGTGGGCTTGGACCATTAGTTTTAATTTGCAATTAAAAGCACTAATCAATATGTTTATGTTGGCAAGGGAAGAAAAATATTACATGCATATAAGAGGAGTTGTTTGTGGAGACGAACTCCCATCAGCTCTACAGAGCATTACAGCCTCTTTCAGCTCATTTGTTCTGACCACATCTTTACTGTTCAGGTTCACTCTCACTGCTCTTATTGTTCCCACCTGCAGTAGGCAGGTGTTTTCAGCAAAAAAAAAAAGCTCAGATAAAGTCACTGTTCGCTACCTGCTCTTTACAAACAGCAGCCAGACAGAGCAACTATAGCTGGTGAACATAGCAGGAGTGTTTAGCCAGATATTTCCCTCAGGAGTTGGTTGAGAGCAAAACAGAGCTTCAGGAGAGTGAATGTTAGACTTGCATTTAATAAGTGGACACAAACATGACTCCAGATGAATGCTAATGTTTCTCTGTATTTGTAGGATATGTAAATCAGCAGCTGTTTGGTAACATGGTTGTGTTGCCTCCAAGTGGCTACTTGCACAGCACAGTGATTTTTTTGATGTTTTTGATTTATTTTTTTTTATTTTTTTTGTGAAAAATGTTTGCTTCCAACTTTGTAGCAACAGTTTGGGGAAGACTCTCTCTGCTTCAACTGAACAATACCCCTGCACACACAAAGGGAGCTCCATAGATGATGTGGAAGCACTTGACTGGCCTGCGCAGAGCCCTGACCCCAACCCCATCCATCCCGTCTGAGATGAAATGAAACACCCACTGTGAGCTAGGTCTTAACACCTATCAACATCCATGACTGACCTCATTAATGCTCTCAGGGCTGAATGGAAGCAAATCCCAGACGAGTGAAGGACGTCACAGCAGTATATTTACACCCGTGGTTGTGGAACGAAATGTTCAGCAGTCACAAATAGGTGTTACGTTTGTGGCTCCACGTACGTTTGCCCATGCTATGCGTGCACTTCTGACACACTTACTGAGGGGTAAACTTTGACAAGTTTGACAAATAATAGCTAGGTGCCAATACAGGAGATATGACCTACTGTTACTGCAGCAAGGTGCTACATGTTTTGACATATCTGGCAAGTGTGTTTCACATACAGTGGGCTTCCAAGATTGAGGCTTAGGAGACCTCCAGGTTCTTAACAGTTTCTTAAAGAAAAGTAAAGAAAAAAGTATGTAGATAAGTTTTTATACTCATTCTTCCTTCTGTGAGAATCATGGTAAATGTCCTTGATGTGCTTGATTGACAATCACTGTCAAACAAAGTAATATGTGCTATAAACTGTGCTGAAATATCAAGTTTAAACTCACAAAAAAGTAAAAGACCTGATTCAACATGATGCACTGAAGATACAGCAGGGTTATTTATCTTCCATAACGTATCTTTCACCAGTCCCCTCGCAGCAGTTCCTCTTATCTTTATCATATGAACATGTTTGGCCTTTCACTACACGACTGTTTTCACAGGCGTCCTTGGAAAAAGCCTGAAATGTACAACAGAGACATAAATCAAGAGGGCTGTGCTCTTTGCTTTCAGGTGATGATTTACAGAGAAGCGGTCGGGATTGTCTGCCTGAAAATAAAATAAGTATGTGCACAGATCTACATGACATAAAGCGTGTTTTGTTCTCTCAATAAAACTGGTGATTGTATCATATAAGAATGGGGCAGAGTTTTTGCAGAGGGGTGCAGCTGTCCTCTTGTATAACACCTTTACATCAACATCAAAGGTTGTGTCATTTCATTTTTAAAGGCCACAGGCAACACAGGACAAATTACCAACTGGATGAAATCCCTCAGACACTGATAGGGCTTTTTATGGGTCGACATAATAACCACACAAAAAAATATCATATAATTCACTTAACCTAGATTTGAAATGAAAGGCTGCTTGAACACTATTGTATTTATTGGCCAAAATTAAACTAGAGATACAGGAACTGTTATTCAGATAGAGTAAGAAATTAGAATAACACATCAGCGCTGATAAGGTTAGCTGTGACTGACTTTGTTGGAAATGCAGAGGAAACAGTGGAGAGCAGCAAAATATAACTGCAGGCTGCAGTGTAAATCACTAATAAATACGAATAAAACCATAACCGATGTTAGACAAAATCTAAAAGCCTTTATTCATTCATATAGTAGTCATTGTCATTTTACAGTACCAGCCTTGGTACTGATTTATTTGTTATATTTTCAGACAGGTAATTACAGTTTTATAAGAGGGATTAGAATAATAAGAATTTATTAGAATAAGAGGGAAGAATTATAGCTTAATGAGAACCTAATGAAACTTTATTTGCATGACTGAATACATCATGAAACTAATAATGGCCACACAGGCTTTCGTTTCTCACTTCATTCTCATTGTGTTTATGCTGTAAATGTGTTTTTAAATCTGCCACTGCAAATAAATATGATGATACTAATGATGATATGATGATGTCTGTCAGCAGCATTTGTTTGCCTTAAAAACTGAGCTTCTATTTAGAGCTGAGACCACCTTACTTTTCCTCTTCTTCTTCTTTTACTTAGACACAGAGAGCAGTGCTCTGAGCTTAATGCTGATTTCAGCATGTTAACACGATCAGTGACCATGCAAACCCTCTGATGTATAATGTTTACCATGTTCACCATTCAAACTAGTAATTAGCACAGTTTGTGTTCAGTGCTAATTAATACACATTTAATAATTTGCACTAAACACAGAGCTGATGGAAACATTAGTTGTGCAGGTATTTGGTCATAAATCAAAGTATTGGACAAATTTTCTCATTCCCTGTCTATTCAAATGTCAATATTTCAGGCAACATTTCACCTGCAACTGCAGGACTGTTTCTGAGGAGATTAATGACACTTATATGTACACCTATCAATTCATTCCCTGCCTTGGCCATAACACACCAATTGTCAACTGCAGCTACAAAATATATTACCATGTTGTTATTGTTGGCTATCTTTTTGTTTTTTCATATTTTACAACTTGTTTGGGTGGCTCAAATTAATTGGCAGTGGGCCAATTAGATCGACTTTGTACTGACTGATAATTAGAAGCAAGACGTGTGTTTTTCATCCTCTGGCTTCTTCACACCTCATTTATTGCATAAAGCTGTAATATATTGAATCAAGCTGTGGAAATAACTCAGTGGTCACAATGTAGAGAGGGGCCTCTAAAGCACAATCCTGCCCAAGGCCCCAGAAATGCTAACACCAACTCTGGTCATCGTATTATCTTATATCAGACCCACAAAACTGTGTTTAAGTCCTGCCGTGATACACACGGAGCTGCAGTTGAGCTGAATGTGTCCAATCAGTGCAGTTAGATAATAAATTACTTCATTTGATCAGATAAACACTGCTCTGATCGTTTAGTGCTAAGCATATACTGGCACAACTCTTCCTTTAATTCCCACAGCAGATAAGATAACAATGATGCCCACTTAAAACACAGTGACAGGTGGGAAAAAAGTTTTTTGTTTTTTTTTCCTAATACTTGGCCTGAAAAATCGAGTTAAAAAGAAAAATTATCCAGTAATTTATGGGGGGGGGAATCAGAGATAAGAGACACGTCTGATAAAATAAATAAACATAATTTTGTGTATCAGAAATATGTTTTGCTGCTTTTATATCATGATAATAATCTGTCACCCCTCAGATTTTTCTCCTGACCTTCTGTGGGTGTCTCAGCTCAGAAACCACAGGACTACATCAGTCACCACGCATTCAGTTCAAACTATTTTCTATTACAATGTGAAGGCAGTAAACAGTCAGCTTTCAAAGAGGTCATAATAACTATTGTCATTATTAGAGAGGCTCAGAAAGCAACTGAAGTATTATAACTGTTAGAAATCATCAAAATAAATCACATTATGACAGATACAAAAAGCAGACTTCAGTTTCTGCCTGCTGATGTCATTTCTACTCACATGTATTTCTTAAGTTTCTAGGGAGATATAAGGACACAGCAAAGTGATGGGAACAGCAGCAGTAGATACAATACTAACCAGAGTGACGTCCGGTCTGCAAGTAAGATAAACAATGCTGATTTATTGGTGAGAATGAAATCGGCCGAGCATAAATCTGACACTCCCGATAAATCTCCACAAGTTTACTCTGCAGGAACTGGACGAGTCCCTCTGTGTCAATTTATGGATTCGTAGTAAAGCCGCCACTGTTGGCCCAAGTCTAATAAAGGTTGTAAACTACAGCACTCCAAGTGTGAGACTTGTGATTAGCAATAAGATTCTCCATAACACGATCAATTTTTGGACTTGAATTGAATTATTGACATAGACAACAGAGTTGTGAGCAATATCCATAAACATTTGGGCATTTGTTGAGCAGTATTTACGCAGTAATAACATATGCATCTTTTTATATTGCCCTGTATCTTAAAGTTTACACTATATATGTATATTCACCTCTTAAGTTTTGTGTTGTGTCACCTATGCAGGCAGCCTGCCAAGTGATATTCCTTGTATTGTATCTGCAAGTGTACTTGGCAAATAAAACACAATCTGATGTACACTGTTTATATTACACTTCTCATTATAACAGTTATAAATATTCATTTACAATAAAATAATAAAGTAGAAAGCAGTAACACAGAAAAGAGATAAAAAAATACATCTAACATTATATCAATGTTTGACTGACTTACTCAAAAATCACTGGTGATAATGATGAGGTCTTTTCTTGTCAAACTAACCACAAAAACATGTTGTTCCGATTCTCTTGACATTTCTCCTTTTTTTCCCCCTGATAATCAAGCCAAAGGATAAAATGCACTTCATTAGTTTTTCAAGTGTTTTGGCATTTCAGTGTGTGGCAGTTGTTTGAGAACAGTTCATTATCTCTTTATCGGTTCTGCTATGACATAACGTGTTGGACGGGGATGATTTGTCCACTTTACAGCTTCAGACGTGACAGTTAAAGAGCCTGCTCTGCAAACCCAAAGGCAGATAAGAGGAGGTCACAGATGCCGCAATCGTGACACCTGCTCAATTTGACATATATAGTTTAGAACATCAAATCATGTGATCATGTCAGATTTCCCCAGTTAAAATGTTTTTTGATTTAAAGGACAGTTCCGCATTTTGGGATATACAGTATGCTCTCTTCACTCTCTTGCCAAGAGTTAGATGAGAGGATTGATACAGCTCACGTCTGTACTATATGAATATACAGCCAGCAGCTGGTTAGCTTAGCTTGGCATAAAGACTGGAAACCAAACAACCAGCCTGTCTCTGTCTTAAAGTAACAAAACATACATACCTACACTTCTAAAGCTCATGTTAGTTCTTTGTTTAAAGTAACATTAAACCACTATTTTACTTTACTGCTGATTTATAATAGAGAGAGCGGAGCTTCTGTCATTCCCACTCCACACCCCAAGAGCCTGCTCTGTGTAACTTAAGTGAATGGGTGAGTGATAGTCAGCGGCTTAAACTGCCAGAATCCAGTAAGTTCAAGAGTACTGCCAAACTGCAGATCAGTTAAAATGGCTTAGAGGTCATTAAAAACCAGTGATCATCTCTAATATCGAGCACTGCGCAGTCTGAGCTCCAGTCAAGCGATTGATTGGTTTTGTTTTCTCTACATGAGCTGTTAATTATGGGGATATGTTGCTTCCAGTACCTGTAACCACCCAGCAGAACTTATAGTGCCAGCGTCCTGCGCCTAATTACCACTTAAAGCTGTAGAGGGCGCTGTTGCTCAGTAAACATTACATAGTGTTGCTTTAACCATTTAAAAGTGTAAAAACTTTTACAACCTATCACTATCAAATACATCCTTTAACAACCAGTCATTTCTCTTATGTTTTAACTGCAGTTTGTATCGGCAGAGTATCTTTTAAAAAACTGAGCTAAGACCTTCACATGTCTACAAATTTGGAAATAAACCATATATTAAGTGTAAATATATATACAAACTATGAGATAATAGCCACAGTCACAGAGTATGGCAGCATATTTAACAAGTGACAGTGCACAACAGAGAAGCCAGGGCACAGGGAGGAAACTGAAACTAATAACAAAGTTTACAGTCAGTTTTATCAGTTTTAAAGTCATCTACTTAATCAATGGGAGCAGATAATCATTGCACGCCTTTGGCCTTCGTGTGTGACAGCACGAGCTGTGTCTGAAAAACAGTGATAAACTTCTAGGAGAGTAGAGTTTATTACTATTTTAAAGGGAGCATGAGACAAAAACAATAAGGCAATCAAGCCTTTTTTAAGAACAGAGGTCCATTATATTTCAGATTAGTTATGTCTCTCACTCCCACTCTGATGACTATCTGTGTCTATTTTTATATCTATATTTTTATCCTACTGGGAATGCAGCTGCTCATTTCTGGCTTTGTCACAAATGACGTATGACTTATGGTGTTTCTGAAATCGTGTTTTGTTTTCCTGTAGAGTAGCAGCATGGGTCTGATGATTACCACAGAATTTCAGGTCTCATTCACACATTCATACATGTATAAAATAGATACATGATGAGTTTTGCTTGTGCTGTTTGGGTGGCATTGTGTCAAAATGATCTGTAGCATAAGAAAAAAAAAACACACTTTTCCACAGTAGGTACCACAAGAACTGACAAATGCCTCTATGTACTAAACCTGAGATTATTATATATTTTATCCATTATACACTGGTGACACACATCTGTATGACTACATGTAACACAAAAGGAGCTGCTTATAGTAACAAAAAACCTGTATATGTAATAATGTTTTGACTCTCTCTAACTGCTCAGGTCAGTACTGTTGTCAGACGCAGACATTTCCAGACTGATTAACTGACTACATGCTCCCTGCCCAGCACCAAACACAGACACAGGAAGTCAGCAACAGGTTGGTGAAGATAGGCAAGGCAAGTTTATTTGTATAGCACATTTCAACAACAAGGTAATTCACTGTTTAACTTTACTTAAGATAAAAAAGGCATTAAGACAAAATGTAAAAGCAGTATGAGGCAATATAAAAAAGTTACAGTAAATGGAAGAAAATAAGCAATATGTGAGTGTAAGAGTGAAGCATTTAGCAGCTAAAGTGCTGGATATTTCCCTCAGGAGCTGGTGGAGACTTTGGCATGATTAGACTTCAGCATGTGGCTGGAAACATGACTTAAAATTAACTTGCCATGTCTGCTGCATGTGAAAGTAAACATTTTTGAAGGGTGCCTGTTATGCTTTTCCTTATTTTCTGTCATCCCAAATGTAAAAAAAACAAAAACGAATGAATGCAGGTTTAAGGAACATCTTTAAACTTAGAAGGTCACAGGTTCAGGCTCAACAAAAGACATGAAGAGAGTTTGTTGATGCGTCTTTAGTGAGAAACGTTGCTTGCTGACCCACTTGACTGTAAGACATCTGTTGTGAGAGGGGGGTCAGATAAATAAACATGTTCTATTCACACTCAGGCTGATGATTTACTTTCCTCCAGCCTAAGTGGTTGTCATCAGTCTTACCTGTCTGAGTTACTGCCCTTTCCCATGACTTGGAGGCAATTTTTCACTTCTTGGCTCAACGGGGAACCGTTTGGCCAAACAGTAAATTTTGACAAGAAACTGACTTGAAATCAATACCTTGGTTGAAATATTAGGTCAAATTGTTTTAAATTGTTGATCACCACTGCTTCTAGGAGCAGAGCCCACACTGATGAGGTGAGCAGGGGGTTAGTGAGTGTGAAGCAGTGAAATGTCAGACTGAGCCAAATCAATCATCTGTCACCTTTAGCCAAACATTTGCTCACACAACATCACATCAAAGCATCAAAATGCTGAGTGTTTAATATTTCAACAAATTTAAATTATTAACAGGCATCACCTCATCCTAATTTCTTTTTTCTCTCAGCTGTACATCACCCTGTACCACCCACACATTTCTGCCGACCAGCCTCTCCTGTTCTCCTGGTTGCCTGTTGGCCTGATTTCAAAAGAACCTTACCTGTCTGAAACGAAGATTATTAATTAACAACACAATCTCAGCCTTGTATACTACTCCCACCTGTCTTCCTGGACTGTATACACTGAACTGTATGCATACAGTGTAATTATGACTAATGCAAGCTAGTGTAACACCAGCATTACTTCAGCTTTTCATTATTTATCACTCCACTATCTAGCTTATCCTGTGCAGGGGTCACTGGGGACAGGAGCTTATCCCTTCATACGTGGTGCCAGTCTGTCACACACCCAACACACCTGTTTTTGGACTGTGGGCTGAAACCAGAGAATCCAGAATAAACACACAAAGGCAGGTTTAGATTAAACTACTAGGAGCCCATTCTTCCACTATTTTTGTAGTGTGTAAGATGTTATTTTGTAAAAAGCACTTTGTAAGTAAATATACACTATACTATAACAACAAATGACTTTAAATCAGTAATTGTCATGTGCTTTTACTAGTTTTTGGATGAAAATAGAGTTCTTACACAAAGAGACATTTACTATATCAGATATATCATATGGCTACACAAATACATTCATTATCAATTTAGGTTTCCTGTGATAATCACATAAAATAACACCACCACCAATACATTACAGTCAGTTAGATTTTTCTGTTTTAGTTGCTATTTGTAGCTGACAGAAATTTAAGTTAGGTGATGAGAACAGTGTTAAGATCCACTGCTCGCCCTGTGTCTGCTGGGTAGACGAATAGATCCTTCATGCTCTGCGTAAAGAATTGCGTTTAATGAGCTCATTAAAAACCTCACAGATGTGTCACCGGCTTGCCCCACCCTTTAATGCGGGTGCACGCTTGGTGCCACTCACAAGTGAAATCAATTGATTTTTTCTGTCCTTGAGAGGCGAGACGATTAGATAGTTCAGTCATTACTGGAAGGTCACAGGTTTGATTCCTGCAGCAGCCAATGTGTCACCAAACCTCTGTCCACCAATAGGACAACTCTTTAGCTTTGAGGGAAGGCAGGACTCAAGGGCTAAATAAATGAACTGAACTAAATGTTTTAGCAGAGTAAAGCAGTGTAAAGTAAATACCATCTGATTATCCCACACCAGGGGCTAATGGGAGCACTGCAGGCATCTCACACGGGCTAATATCTGCTTATAAATGTAATGGTTTGTGTTAGCCTTGGTAGGCGTAAATGGGTGTGTTCATGTTCATACGATGATAAGAAAAGCAAGGATATGACAGGGAAGTATTTTAAATTGAATTTAATAACCTGTATTTTTCTGTAATTGGCAATATACTGTATGTTGTGAAGCCCAAACTGAACAAATATGATCTGGTAGATATTTCAACAACAAAAAAAAAACAGTAAAAAATAAAGTTCAATTATTTTTATGGGTGTGAGTAACAGGACTTTCTAACAATGGACTGGTGTGGCTTCATCGTCATCAGTGGAACACATGGTAACTCTTTAACCCACAAGGGATAAATCCTGCAGAACAGCGCAGAAAAGTGAGCCAGGGATCCATAAAAATAATCAGACAAGGGATGAGGTCAAAGTATGATTTATGAATTCCCTTTTACACCCCTGTAAAACCCCATCGCTAATCATTAACCTGTGAGAAAAACTCCCATTTGTAGCACCTTTGATCACATGACCATTGGGCTGAGGGGCAGAACTGTTTAAAAGGAGGTTTATGGACTGAGGGGAAGCAGACACCAAGCTGAGCACCTGCCGGGCACGTACACAGCAAGAGATAAAAGAGGCTGCAAAACAAACCGCTGTCAACTGTCACCATGAAGGCCGCACTCGCCACCGTCACTCTCCTGGTCCTGGCTCTCGGCTGGACCTCTGAGGCCGTGCAAGTCGAAGTAAGTGCATCACTTAGCATTTCTGTTAACTGATGTCTTCATGATAAGGACAATGGGCAATAACCTCTACTCATTAGGAGAAGGAGTGACTGTATTTATCCCTATATACTGTAATTCACGTGGGTCACAGAGCAGAAACGACACAGCTACAAACCCACATCCTGTGCTCTGAAGATTTATAAACGCTAAAACTGTGCAAACTAGTTTACTTACGTTTCAATCCTATAATACAAACATCTGCCTCTTCTTCCAGGAAAATGGATTGTCTTTCTCACTTGAGGCTGTCAAAAGGCTTCAGGAGCTGGCAGAGATCAGGGGTTCAATGGGACAACAAAGCCCACGACTCAAGGCAAGCACCATGTCCCTGTGTGCCGACCCCATGCTCCCACAGGAGTTCCTGCCAATCTGTAAGCAGAGGGGAGCATCCGCATCTCTCGCCAGACTAGGTGAGACCATTATAAACTGATGGGATTTCAAGTGAAACTTTCATGTCATGAACAATAAAGTACAGGTGATTCAGCAGTGTCTAATGTCAGTGGCTAATCTGTCATCTTTCTATTGCAGCAATGGTTCCCCTGGATGTCTGTGAGATCTGTGCCTTCGCTGCCTGCACTGGCTGCTAAACAAACCCAGCAAGCCAGAAGCATCTTGCCAAGCTTAAGACTTCTGATTTTTTTTTCTCCCCTCCAAAACTATTTCAGGGAATTTCTCAAATCTTTGCCTGTAATGATGAAACAATGACTTTATAATCCCTGACTTAGAGACTTAGACTTAGACAGACTTTTATTGTCATTCAGTATGCAGCAAGTGTATACAGAACAAAATTTCGTTTGCATAGGCCTCCAAGACCCCCAATACCGAGGTTTTGACTAGTTCATTTCTGAGTCTTATAGAGTTTATTTGGTATGGGTTTTTTTGGTTTTGTTTTGTTTCTGGTTTTTGTTTTTGTAAACTGTTACTTTGTAGCATATTTACTTTATTTTTCTGCTAAAAGTTCTGTCTCATATATTTTATTTTCAAAATTACATTATTTGTTACATTTCTATCCTATCAAGCTTTGTATACGTATTTAAAGGAGAGTTCTTTTTTATTTTTTCCCCTTTTTATTAACATTATTTTAAATAAAAAGCTTTCACTGATGGATTGTGTGTACATTGTGGTCTTTCCTACAAATTCAAACACAAAAGTAATGGAGTTATAGTTGAGAAAAGTAGCACCACCACCAAGAATGTGACCTGTGTTGAAAAATATACTTAAAGCTGCATTAGTTGATTTTTGGCCACCAGGGGGCAGAAAAAGATCAAAACAAACTGGCAGATATGAGGCCATAACTATATCCAATGGCTTGTAACAGTAATATGGTTAATGGGTTAACAAGCACATTAAGCATGCTGCTCATGAGAATGAGCTTGTGGTTAATGTTATCTTTCTGGGGTTTTGTGCTGGGCAGGCTTGTCAGAGACGGCAGCCCAGAGAGGTTGACAGAGTAGTAAATATGGATATAGTAAATGTGCAGGCAGGATAAGAGCTCAGCAGTTAGGTGGTAGTTCTCTGTAATTTCAGTACTATGAGCCACAGGCATGCTACTACCATTGTGTCTGTGTTGATCACTTTTCAAATTCTACACAAGGTGGCTTTAAACAATGCATTTTGTTTTTCTAGCTTTTAATCACATTGCAGGATGACCACTGCTCCACCCGACCAGTTCTCTGCTGAGGTGCTGGAAGCATCAATGAGTCCAATGAGCTTTGATATAAAGAAAGTGTAGCTGCAAGACATCTGCGTGAGCATTTGCAAAATTGAAATACTCTTTTGCATGCTGTGTATACATGCTGAGTAATTCTTTTTTTCTTTTTTTTTCACTGATTAGTTCACTGGTCACTGGTTCACCCTTAATAGTTGGAGTCACTACTATTTATATTGTGTAGCGTTTATTTTCAAGCTACTGCACAAGCTATTGCCCTCACTAGTTGCAACATCTGCTCAAGTCTGCTTTGCCCTTGTCTCAGCCTCAAAAATATATCAGTGTTTGACATAATGAATAATTTATTTTACACATCATATCTGACACAGCTAAACCACCTCATTATACAGATACACTGTCAGCCCTGGGCATCAGGGGACTTGGCATACCAGTCCTGACACTTGCAATATACTCACAGCCTTGACGCCTAATTAATGAGATGATGATCATGAGTGTGATACAAACATACGTGAATATATAAAGTGCAAGCTGTGCAGTATTTCCTGTATGTGTATATGCCAGCAAGGCAATTTCGCTGTTGTTGATTTAATTTTTTCTTGCTTTGTTGGGAAAAAAAATACTGTAGTTGTTTTTCCCTGCTTTTTATCAGGTTCATACACATGTATAGCACTGAAAAATAAACTAAAACGAAGGCTGTAGCTACAAGTGAAGACATTGAGGTCATGTCCTTGGTATTTTCTTTGGGATCATGAACAAAACTGGAAGGAGCTGCATTCTTCATTTATACACACAAGGCTACTTCTGGCTGATTTTTTCGACTGTGATTTTGACTTTTTGTGAAATAAATAAATAAATGAACAAAACTGAAGTTTAATCAAGAGATTTAGTATCTATCCACCAGATTTACATCCTGGCAGTGTAAAGAATGATTTGACACAGAATTTAGACATGTAAGGAGACAAAAGTTATAAAGAATATATTTGAACAGGAACAACGATTGATGAAATGATGGGGAAGTGAAAGGGAGAGACAGATCCAAAATCTCTTTGTGGGGTTGTATGAAAGAAGCAGCTTCTCTGGGTTGTAGAAAGAGGATTGTTGAAGTGTTTTTTTTTCTTCCTGAATTATATGGATGCCATTTATTGATATGCTGCTGCTTCCACTCTGATGCCCCCATAGCCTCCATTTACCACTCAGCTCTTAGGTTCATTACAAGTGATAATAACAAGACTCCCCACACATCATTTTATATGATACAGTTGGCTGACCTTCCCTGTCTGAGCAACATAATAACCACTGGTACTTATTTTTTTAAAAGCATTTGTTGGTAAATTGCTACTGTATCTCATCCTTGCTGCTTTGACCCATATTTAACCAGTGACTGGTTGATGCCACAGGAGCCCTGAACCAGAGCTAATCTAGGAAGAACGGCCTTTGATGTTAATGCAGTGGTATCACTGAATAATCTGCAATGTCCCCTTAAAGTCAAAACACTTCCAGACTGCTTTCACTGAGCCTGCCAGTTTTCTGATTGCATTTTTCTGCTCCTGTTATTTTGGTTGTATTTTTCCTCTAAACTGTTAACGGAGCATTATAAGGGGTATGTCTAGCCAACTTACTCTATATAAAGGTTGAATGAATAAATTAAATTAGATTAGATTAAAAACATAACAAAGAGACAATGGCATTTGGGGACCAAGTCATATGCACATGCATTTTAACATAAACATCCATACACATGAGTTAATACATCCTGAAGTCCTTGAGTTTCATGTTTTACTAAATGTTCAATAGAAAAAACTGCTGCTCACTGGATCTTTTTTCCTTTTCAAACCACTCTAGACTGAAAATCCCAGGAGATCAGCAGTTTT
>BRZM01000057.1:726455-1011672 GCA_033238685.1 Lates japonicus
TAACACTGACATGACCAAATAATACACCCAATATTATGAAGTCTATCATAATCACATTTCTATATTAAAATTCTCTAAATTCTTTTCAGCTTATATTCATGTCTGTGCAGCTTTGACATATTAATATCCTTTTGACTGACAGTGGTTTCTAGTGCTGCCACTCTAAATAATTTCTTTATATGTCATCATTGCCAAAAACAGAAACTACCTCAATGATTACTTTAATACATCACATTTATTCAAAATATTCTAGTTTCGCCTACTATAGATAATAAATGGAAAAACTTACATAACCTTCACATTTATATAAAGACGGAGAGCTGCAAAGCTTATGTTCAGATAATTATGTTCTGAATAATTTGTTCTGAATAATTTTTGAATAATTTCTGAATAATTTTTAAGATAATTACTTGAGGATTTTACACCAACATTTAATCACCCATCCAAAAGAACAGGAATGATGACAGGTTAAATACCATTTTGCGTCACAGGAATTAATCTGTACAAGGAGAAACGCCTGAGAAATGACTGGCCTCTAACAGATGGAGAAGCAGGAAGCAGTAGTTCAGAATTTCTATTATTACAACTTGAGATTCTGCTTCTGTTATGGACAAACAATATTTCTCTGTTTTTGTATTTGTCAGTATTAGTTGTTGTGTCTGTGAGAACTGATATGACTTTCACTTCCAGCATAATTTGCTGACAACTGAGAGGAAAATGACGAGAGTAAGTCGAGCCAAAAGGCAAAACACAGGCACGGGCAGCCGCAGTACACAAACAATTGCATGGGCCATTCACTGGCAGTGAAAATACCCCTCAAAAAAACACTGGACCCTTGTTCTTCCGCACGCATCACTGCACACCACCCAGCATGTTGTAATGTTGATGGCAAAAATCCTATTATTTTGATCGGGTGTGAGGGAATTGAAGTAATGAGTGTGTTGGACGTACATGGCCATTCAGCTTCCACAGAGAAGGTGGAGACACTGTTCTGTAAGCTGCTGTAATTTGGCTACTGGTGTTGAGGTTTTCCACTGATGACTCCTTAAAGAACCACATGGTCTTACTGAAGCATAAATACAAGGAAAAGGTATGAGGCTGCTCAAGTGCAGATATGAGTGAACAGTAAAGGATTTGATGCAGAGGAAATCCTTCTGAACACTTGCCAGGATGCCACAGAGGAGTCTTAATTCATTTTGACACGTCAAGAACAGTGGCTGGATGAGGCCTAGTGGTAATTTCTTTGTTAAATTATCAGTCAGAGAGTGTGTGCATAGCCATCTCCTTTTCTTGTTCCATACAGGCATGGCACCTCCTTTGATTGCTTAACACCACTTAATAATAAGTGTAAAATAATAACAGTGGTACAGGTGCATCATGATGTGTCCTATGCAGAGGTCAACATACAGGATGTCCGTAATCCCCAAACCTTTTTTGTGAAGTCTGTCTTATACAGCAGGGAGTGGATGTCTGCTGGAGCTGAATCAGACTAAATATCCTTCCTCACAATAGTCATCCCCGCTGTACAAACACTGAGAGAGACAAATCAACAATGAGGAGAAAACCGAGAAATTCTTGAACTAATAAGCAAACTTTGATGCTAGAGGCCACTCTATCGCCATTCCCAAGCTCTTTCATGCAGAAAAAAACAGTTCAAAAAGGCAACAAGGTGGTGGTTTAAACTCTCTTTGAAGGGAATAATAAAAGCAAACACAACAGTACGGGCCAGTGAGGAAGCAACCGCACAGAGGCCTTTGACTTCAGGAATTTTCATTGTTTCAGGGGAACAATTAACCCCGTTCCCTGACGCTATTTTAAACACCTTTTACTAGCCTGAATGATGACAACTGACGAAAGAATTCTCTTCTTCAACTACTGGTTGGACATTTGTTTTTCAGATGTTCGTAGATACACACTAAATCTTGGTTTTACAAATGAAACAATCAGTGGACTTTGCTTGTCATACTCCCACAAACGTACATTTTCCAAAGACAGTAAGATAGTACTATAGTAGTATCCATTTAATGATTAATTTGGGAAACCAGTCTTGGTCTGTAGTGTTAGTGTCTGATTGTGCATATCTAATACTATTTCGTATGATGTTTTGTTTTTGGTTGAGATTTTATTTTTCCCTTGTACAAATTTGCTGGAGGGAGCCTGAGCTAGGAAAGTCTTTTGCTGACTGGTAACATGATGGCTCCCCCTTGTGGGTGAAAAATGCAATAACATATCAATTCTCAAAATGAAGAACTGGGTTATGAGAGGTGAAACATTTATCTACAACCAAGTCCAGTTACCTTCGACTTTTCTTGGATAACCATGACCTGGATGACTGAGAATACTTAGACAATACTAATATATATATAACTTATGAAATCTGAAATGGTGTAGTGCAAATATATAACAAATTTTTGATAACTTAATAGATGTGAGTACATGGAGAAGGGAGTTTCTGAATGGGAAAACATTAACTGCAGAGCATTTTATGGATGAATAAAGGTAATAAAGAGCACACCCTTTATCTTCTACTAGACCTAGTCAGTGTCACGTTGTTTGCTTTTGTCATGTGACTCACTTAAATACCCTGATGTCTCACTCTGTGGGTGAGCTAATCTATGATGCAGCTTTAAACCTGGACAAACCAAATTTGTAGCTGCCCGAGGGGTTAATTGTTAATGTGCATAAACAATCACAGATAGAAAACCCAAAATCATGATAGTCAGTCAGTCTTCTCTGGTCAGGTCTGAGTTGCATCATATGCTGTAATACAGCCTCTCTGTTTAAATGTTTGCACAAAGTTGCAACATAACCAGGAACTAACAAATGAAATGAAGCAGTAGGGTTGGGAATGATCCATGCTGCAACAACAGGGTCAAAGGTTTCAGTGACAAATTATTACACTGCAATTCATTCACAGTATGTATAACCAAAAAAGGGAACATTGCATCAACCCATCTAAACATCACCTGATTCATAACATAATGAAGTCATTATCCATTACAGAGTAGAGCTGGCTCTTTACTGGTTTTAAGACTGAAATCTTAAAGCAACTCAGTGAAGCTCCAAATGATTATTTAACTGTTTTACATGCAGGCCTTTTCAAACATGCAATACCAAGCTGTAATAAAGATGTTATTGAATTAACACAGACCTTTTGTGGTTTCTTTGAGTAGAGAAAAGACAAATCGAGACCATAACTTAAAATGTGTCTCTGCCCATTTATATAGACAACGGTAGACTACAGAATCTGTGAGGTTAATTTAAGTAATTTAACAGTTGTGGATAATTTGAGAGAGCACTACATCAAAATATCATTGCACGCCTAAAGCATTGTCAGATTCATGATAGACAGTATGTTATGAAGCAGCTAATGTAGCCTCAAACCACTAGCCGAGGAGAAATATGAGTCATTTTCAAACTTGTAATCTTCAGCTCCAGCCAGCACTGACTAAAGTGATTTTCACTTCTATCGCGTTAGACACAGCTCCCTCTGGAGCCACAAAAGAGTTTAAACAACTCTTTTCTTCACACATGCAGTTGTACTCTTGAAGACCTGTAAGCAGACTTTGATGTGTGCCCCTTTATGATGTCTGCCTGAGAGCCATGTTACCAGCTTGTTGGTCCCAAAAATTTTCACTGAGGATTCAACATTTATTAACCCTTCAACATTTGCTCTATAAGACAGGTAAGTGTGGTCTCATCGTTTTATCATTTTATTTTATATTTTCACCAGCAGGGGGCTGCACTGTTGTGCATACACACTAAAACCTCAAGAGTCTAATCTCCTCTATTCATAGTGTTTTATATAAAAACATTAAATAAGAAATATAACTAGGACATTTAAAACAAATTAACATTTTTTCAAGAAATTAGATACATGAAAAAATAATTATAAAACCATACATTCTGCATTCTTTGGTTAATTTTCTGTACATTTGTTCCTGCTTCATGTATATGGAGCATTTCACTGTAACTAATGCTGCTTCTCTGTGTTTTGTTTTGACTCTGGGGCTGGTTAACAGACTGCTATCACGTGACCGAAGAGGCTTCATTTGGTAAAATACATACAGAAATGTACTAATTGTCCTAAATTATTCAGAGATTTATGCACAAGTAGAACTAATTTAAGCAATAAACCATGTCTCTTTGTCTGTGGCTTTGGTTTAAAATTGTAGGATATTTTAGGCATTTTTTCTTCTGTTACCAGCCACAAAATCATCAAAATGTGCAGGGGCTTGAAAGCATTGTTCCAGCACTGATCAAGAAAAACAGCAATGAAACAGCAATGAAACTAAAATTCTTTGTCACTGTGAATCAGTTTCAGGTTTGCATTCTGCCTCGTGCTTTTCTGTTTAAAAGCAGTGAGCAGCTGTGTGGAAACACAGGGACATTTCTTTGGTGATAGGGAACAAATCACCCCCATCCCTGACTTTGTTGAAATGGAGGATCAACCAAGCTGCACAGGAGCCCACATAAATATTCCATTAAGAAGTATAATCCAAACACCATTACATCTGGTCCATGATATTGTATAAACATCACTATGAAGGTATGTTCTGGCCCAGCGGAGCGGCGTTTGAGTTCAGTGTTACCTCTATTACAACATTAATATCACACAATCTGCCCGGGTGCAAGCCCACAACGTGTCTTTGGGGATTAACAAAGTTACTGGAACGATACTGTGTTCATGCTGATGCTGCGAGCAAGGTATCAAGGGAGCTATGAAAGACCAGATAATTAACTCAGGGGCCAACCAAATAAGTCATATTCTGATAAATTATTCAGTATTTGCAGGCGGATGAATGCACTCCCTCCTCATATTGCAGGCAACACAATAGCAACTCACTGAAACATTAGCAATTCATTGCTGTCCATTTTACTGCCATACCTGGCCATTTCCATCTGGATACACATAACAGATTCCATGCTTGAACAATGTTGTCTTGCACAGAAAACCTTTATTTTTGCCCTCTGGTGAATGAAATAACACCAGAGTTATTTTAAAAATCGAAATTAATAAACAGAAAAAAGAGATAAATAAAAAATAGAAATAAAGACACTTAAACCAGTTGCATTTTGATGATGAAGACCATGAGATGTGGATGAAAAGCTGGTAAATACACTTTTGAGTTCAGATTATTTTGTCACAGTGACACCCAAACAATCCTAATTTTAAAGCAACATGGTTCCCCTGTATATTGAAGAAAGGAAATGACAGTAAATTTCACCCTGTACCTCGTACCCAGGGAAACTGCCTCAGTTCAAAAGCTTTGTTCATGTAAGTAAGTAAATCATTTACGGATAAAGGAATAGAAAAGCTTTTATGCTGATAAACACCTGACCTGCTGAAGTGTCCTTTAAAAATCCCGAATTATTATCAACTCCTGTAGGGGTGCTGTTCTGTGGGAGCTGATCCTGACTCCTGCTTCCTGGAGGGGGCAACTAAAAAGGCAGTTTTCAAGTGGGTAAATAAAGTGTCTCACATCATAGAAAACAGTTTAGGGAGAAGTATTCAGGTTGTTTTCTTGAGTAAAAGTACCAATATCACCATGCAGGCTGTCAGTAACAGAGGAGTCACATTGTCTCCTCTGATCAAAAATAATAAATAAATAATCAATGGTTATTTATTAACCAAAAATATCCAACTAAAAATCCAAACTGCACAGCATGCAGATCTGAGTTACCTTAACTAACAAAAGTAATAATTACTATTTAAGTATTATTTAACTCTTCATTGTTAACATAGGGTAAATACACTAAGTTGCTCAAACTCAAAGCCTTAAGTTAAGAAACCAAGTGAAATTGCCCGATAATTTTGAGTTTTCTCAACTTTTTGTTGTTATTGCAATGTGTCATATTTACAAGTTTGTCATAACTTCTAAATCTGAAAAGTAACAGTGCAATATTTTCCTGTGAAATGTATTGGAGTAGTAGTATAGTAATGGTAGGAGTATGTATAAAGTAGCATTAAATGGAAATTACTCAGTACTCAGGTGCTGAATGTACTGTACCAGTGCTAAAAACTTTGCTCTGACCTTCCGCTAACACTATAAAGTACCCATGTGAGTTCCTTGAACTGTGTTTTGAAAACCATAACTAGAAACATGACACAGTGCAAGGGTTAAATCCCTGCGTTACCATGGAGATGAAGACAGCGGTCGCTACTTGACAGGCGCATGGAACAGGAGAGCACAGACTGTTTGCAGGATAGGACGGAGGGGGGGCGGCTGAAGAGGAGGGGGGAGGATCGTAGACTGAATATAAAGAGGGAGGGATGAGCGTTGTTGATTGACAGTAGAAGAGGCGGGGTCAAGCAATATACCCTCTGCTCATTGGCCAGATCTGAGTCACGTTACCAGTTTGGAATGCAAATGAAAAGAGTTGCTCAGACCCGCCCCTGCTCTCCGCTCCTCTGCTGCCGCTGGTCGGATACAGCCACAGCGAGCCACCGTCCAGAAATGGTGTAGAATATCAGGAAAAACGGCGAGGGATCGCGACCATAAAGAGGAGCGAGGCTACCAGACTTACGACAACGGTAAGGCGACGTCTGATTCACTTCTTGGCACGGGATGTCACGGTTGGCACCAGGGTCATACCGTGTGTGTGTCGGAACGTGTGAGGTTAATCGGTCGCACAAGCTAACGTCTACTCGGGGCCCCCAAAACAGCAGCAAGCAGCAGTATTTGCTCATAGCTTTGCTTGCTAACGTTGACGTTAGTTTAATTGCTGTAAGTGTAGTGTGCACTGCCTCAGATCGCTAGAATAAAAACAGCAAAAACGGTGACCAATAACTATCTAGGTCGGGCTAACAACATTAGCAAATGTTATGAAATTTAGCACTAGCTATCATGTGGGAAATTAGCTGTTAATGTAACGTGCGAGGAAAACGTTTTAAAATGAAATGTTCTAACCCGCAACAGCATCTCTTCTCCAGCTCTTCTTGTCTTAGCTAAAGTTAGCCAGGTGCTCTCTTGAGAAACTTCGATCGCACGGGTCATGACCTTTGGCACAAATACGGAGCCAGATATTTTGACAAGTGTGGGTCATAACCGTGGATAGCCCTCATGCTTTAGTAGAGCTGGAATAGTGAGGCCACCCACTGACCCCAGTGTAGGCAAAATAACACCACAGTTTTAGAGCTACACTTTCCCCTCCTCCCTTCAGCGTGTCTGTGTTTACCCACAGTGTGTGGTTGTGTATGGAGCTGCAACGATTAGTCGACTTAATCAACTGTTTTGTCAATCCGTTATTCTGTCACTTTTTTTCAAGCAGAAATGCCAACATATGCTGGTTCTAGCTCAAATAAAAGAATTTCATGTTTTTCTTTGCTTCATTGGATAAATATTTTTTGGTCTGCTGTAACGATTATATGACTGATTAATCCACTGACAACAATCTTGATTCTTGATTAAATGCTAAAGTGAGTTTTTTAAGCAAGAATGTCACATATTGCTTTTCTCTGTGTTGTATCTTTGGAAAGTGATTAGTTTGGGGTTTTTAACTGTTACTTTAGCTATGACCATGGTTTCAGAAAAAAATATGAGCTATATTTTTTTTTCAGTTTCCTCACTTTTTATAGATCAAATGATAATCATGAAGCCCTACCACATTTACACCTAATCTCCACTTCAGTGTGTTCATGTTTAGCTACAGTGTACTGTTTCAGCTCCAAGCATTTGTAAAGCGAGGCTGCAGCAACTCATAGAACACACTTTGTTGCTGGATCAGTGTATTAGAGGCCATTTGAATGAGTGACAAAATAACACAGTGGACTAAAAAGCCTGTTTGATCCACATAAACTACTACAGCTACAGGCTTACTCACCAGTGTTGTTGCTGTTGATTGCTTGGCCTTGTAAGTGTCCCTTCACTGATGCCACAGCTTCCACCTATGTCTTTTTTATAGGTATTTTAATTTATTATGAGGCTATTCTTTTTTTTTTTTCAAAAGGTATGATTGTTAATGGACAGAGTTTGTTGTGGTTATCTCACTTTGCAATAGTCTTGGTTTGGAAGTTATTGTGTGCTTGTTTGACAGATGGCCACTTGGAAAAATGATGTGCTTTGCACCACTATATGAAACCACTGAGTGGTGAGAGACTGTCTGACAACTCCAAGTGAGGTACAGGGATTGACACGAGTTTTGTGCACAATTCAATCCTGTATATTCACTGAATAATGTTACTATTCTTCAAATAAGGTAACTTTTGTCTGTGTGTGCAGATACTTGTTAACTTTGTTACACACCTTCTCCTCATATTATCTGCACTTAAGAAGGTCACATCATGCCCAGTGATTTGCTTATTTCAGGAATAAAAAGCAGCATTAGGCTCAGTGAAGAAGCTCATAGATTTTTCTCAAGGCTACTGGGGTTAATTTCAGAGGGATGCTTGATTTATCTGCTTAAAAGCATGCCAGCCTGTTATTATGGAGCTCAGTAACTCCATTTAAACCTGAGATCGCACAGCCAGAGTCAATTAGTTGCACATCTATTCAAATATCTGACACCTGGTCTAATGTAGTAAGCTATTACTCAAATGATTTTTTTTATTTGAGTGTTATGAAAAGACTGATTTGTTTGTCTCATCAGAGAGTCTCACATGACTATAATATTTTGTTTAGGCATATGATCAATTACATGACAGATGGCCCCAGTGCTCCCTCATCTACACACACTTTACATTCACTTGCCTCTTGCACTACCATCCATTAGAGTTAATCGTGGTCAACGCCAGAGCTGCTTAAAGAATGTGCTAAGCGGTAGTAGTTGGGCAGATTGGAGTGAAATCAGCATGCCAGGACATGCTTTTGTTTGGTAAGATTTGCACCAGATGCGCTCCTGTACGTGTAAAGTGCCAGTTTCAGTCCCAGCAGCAGCCAGACCAGGTTGTCAGTTGGCATGCATGGTATCAGGAAATACTTGTAAAACGATAAGTTGTCAATGTCAGGTATGAAAAAGAGGCTTGATTCTGTTGCAACAATTTCATAGGTGGATGGTTCATTTGGCAAGTAGAAGCGCACAGGTGTGTTAATCTTTTTAGACTGTCTGTTTCTGTTTAAAATGTGACAGTTACCAACCAGGTTTGAATAGGTGTCAACATCCAACTGCGCATGGATAAAAAAACATTGTGATGATTGAAGGGAGCAGAATTGCCCTTCACTGCATAAAAACCCTGTTGTCACCCACTGACAGTTGGCATGATTCTTGGAAGCTTTTCAAAGATCCACCTGCTGGAAAGAAAAGCTTCAACAGAGATGTTTGAAAATGTTTTGCTTGAACAAACATCACATGTTTTCGACTCTTCCCATCGTCATCTCCACGAGTGATTGCAGGTACTTGGAAACTGTAGCATTTCTAATCAGTACAGGTACAAATAAAGCAGTGATTTTTCTTTTTTTAAAGATTAGTCATCTGCACCTGCAGCAAAGATGACTGTCAGTCAGCAAGAGTCTACTAGTGGAGATTAGAGTCTTAGCAGTATTACAATAATATACATAAGGATTAGCCAAAAGGACCATCCAGTTACCATGTGGTACATATTTGAGAAACTTTATGTCAAATGCCTTTGTTATTGAGATAATCCTAGATGAACAACACCTCTTAAAACAAGTTAAATCAGGTCAAGGCCGCTCTGACCCAGTGATGACCTCTGTTATAGATGATCAGATTGACTTTTGCACCTACATTAGAGCGTTTTTACAGTTGAATCGGTGAACCTAGTTTCGGTCAGGATACTACCATCAGGATGTGGGTTTTTTTTTGTTATGAGAACAATATTTGTGCAAATGAAAAGAAAGCTTTTCATTGGGTAGAAATGAATTTGAGTGCCTTTTTGTGTTATTTCTTTTTATGCACATTCATCTAGTCCAAAGGTAATGACAACATTTATATTTGCTTATATTACAATTAAGGTCCCCAAGCTACTTGAAGGTTATGAGGCAGTGACCCAGAAGCTCATTTGTTTAACTTTTGATGTCTGGCAAGGCCACTGCTGACGCTGATATAAATTTAAAGTGCTTGTTTCTGATGAAGGCTGTGAAGCGCTACATTTCTCTGTGCTGCTGCTCATCCCTGCTCATACCTGACCTATTTTTTTTTCTCTTGGTGCCATCGATGCCTGAGAGTGATGCCCCAGAGACTGCTTTGATAGAACAGTTTGGATTGAAGTGTGCTGCTAATCTGCAAGCTTTGCCAGAACTATTTAACTGTGGTATTTTTAGATCAGACGGAGAATCTTTCATTTCATCTGTCAGTCTGCTGCCCCTCTCAGCCTGTCTCTGCTGAGTTTTGGCTCAGCTTTTTTCTTTGCTTCTCCTATGTTTATTTTCAGACTTGTTAACCGTCCAGGCAGTTTTTAGCATCATGTGGAGCAATTTGCACCTAGAAGGTTAGGGTCTTACTAAATGAAGCTGAACAGAAAAAGACCACAGGCCTCTCGGGAGAGTCAAGTGAAAGTGTTTTGTATTTTCTCAGCATGAGGCTACACGTACTGGAATGGCGCGCACACACACATACACACACAGGCTCGGCACACTTAACCTGGAAAGCAGCCAGAGTCTCTTTGTACTGGTCTGCTCAGCTGTGGAAGGCGAGGTCCGTCTGAGTCAGATGGCTCAATTACGGCTAGCCGACCAATCTTGCCTCGGGATCAGAGGGTATCTCTGTCTTACACAGCTTTAACAAAGGCACTGCCCCGCTTACTGTGTTTGGACAAGACCCATCGACCATCATCAGCCTCAGGGGATGACCCCCAGCATCACTGAGGAAGTGCTGCTTTGTAGGGCACAGGATGTGGAAGCCGACTTTTACATTAGGGATTCATGGGCCAGGCTCTCTCATCCATTAGAAATTAGTTGAAAATAAGTGATAGTTGGATGAATAGTCCTGACTACCTTAAGTCTGTCTTTTGTTATGTCGTAGTGCATCAATTAAAAAATAAGAGAGAAATAAGATCATATTTGGACACCATCTTGACCAAACAATTAATCAAGAAAAGAATTATGATAATTGACAATTGTAGCCCTAATGCTGGACTTGGATAGATCAGCGTAATGAGCACAATTGAACTAATGCACATAAATTACTCATCTAATAATAATCATGTTTAATAATCAATTGTTCAATCTATAAAATGTCACAAAATCAAGAAAATTCACATCATAGTTTCCCATGTTTAACAGTGATTTCCTCAGTTTGCTTGTTCTGCTTCTCTAGCAAACCCTAGAAGATTGTCACATTTTGATTACACAATCGATTAATGGATTAATTGTTTCAGTGTTAGACTCATCAGCCCTACAGTTTCTGAAACATTGTGTATGGTATCCTTTCCTTTTTTTTAAATGCTAATTATTGATATACTGTAGTGTGGATACATTGCATTAATGTGGTCTCCTTCAAGGGTTAGCCTGCATCAACACTTACAGTTTCCTCATATCTTCGTTTTCCATAAGAAAAAAAAATCAGTCAGCTTGAACAATTGAAAATTGATGAGTCTGGCAGGCAGATGCTATATACCCCCCGTGTGATATAAATAGACGACCCTCACCAAAAACTAATTGAAGACAGACAAAAGTATCCAATGAGTTTACATTCAGACCCATAAGGGCTTGGATCAAATAGGGCTGCTTCTGTACATTTTGTTTTTTAGTAGCTCTTATGCCACCGGCACATCATTTTGTTCCATTTCAAACTTTTCTTATGAATCATAATGAGTATGGAGTTGATATATTTTCAAGCAAACTTTGGCTGGCAGCGTCTTTGATGTTCAAATCTAACAGGAAGGCTCGTATGGTGCCTAGATTTTTATTTATTTTTATACTGCTCCCCCAGAAGAGCTTGTTAGGCATCAGCGTTCTTGAAATTGATAATGAGCTGACTGCCCTTTGAACAAAAGGCGGGGTTTGTTTGTCTTAAAGCCCCTTGCTGGATCTGCCCCTTACGTCTCACTTCACCGCAGCCGCTCTCTGTTTATTCTCGTATCTCATAGCAGTCCGGGGCCCCGGTCTGTCACATCTTGAGGTCCATCATCAAACAGCTAATATCACACCAAGCCACCCCATCCCTGTGCTTTCCGTCTTGTTTTGGACCCCCCCGCTGCACAGCTCTGTTACCCAAGTGTGAGACTCCAGGCTTGCGTGTCTGGCTGGGCTGCCAGCTAATCTATATGCTAATGAGAAGATAATAATCAATGAGGTTCACGCATGGTTGGCCCCAATCAATACCACATTGCACCAGCAAACGACTCAAATGGCTACATTTCATAGAGCCAGGCGGTTGGATGGCGTGTTAATGTGGTGGGTCAGACCATAAGCATGCTATTATCCTCCGGTTTTATCTCCCCTATTCCACATAAATGAATTCTGTTGTCATTAAGGAGAGGTTTGAATTCATCTGTAAAGCTATCCCATTTCACTTTTATGAGGGGTTTGTAATTTTCTACTTCTATTGTTTTGCATTTCATTTCCATAACTGCTATAAATAGGTGGTTTGTCGCTTTCCTGCTGTGATTTGGCTTGCACGTCCCTTCTTAGGCTCTGAATTGTATCGTTAGGGCTTTAATGGTGCAGTTTCAGCAGGTTTAGGGCAAATTTTGTTAAAGATTTAGTCTTCCATTACCTCACATAGCGGGCAGTTACTTGGTAATGACTGTCTTGGTGGATCACAGCTCTTTTTTACTCTCTAACCTCAGTGTCAGTCATGTCACAAAATTGATGCTGATTGCTGGCCTGCTAGCAAGATAATGGGTTGGATGTTCAGTCTGGCCAAAAGTCACATCTCCTGTCCTGAGCTGAATGATACAAAATTGGCCCACTCAGAGCTGCAGGGTATTTGTGGAAATGGTGCTTTGTATAAATGGTTTAAAACCTGCAGTCTTTAAAATCTGAGGTACTGAAAGGGAAACGGAGCCTTCAGTTTTCAGCTGTCCAGACCCAGACTAAGAAGAATAAAGAGTATGCTATCTCTGAGCTGTCACTTTAATGACATACCTCATTATCTTAGATTTGTGGCTTTTAAAAAAAATAATTTAGGTGATGATTACAGTCTACCTTATGTTGGAGGGTCTGTGTATCCTAAAAAAAAAAAATCAGTATTCAGGCAGCAGCAGAGGGGGAGGGGAGAAACAGAGTAAAATCATTACCATCATCTTCATTAGAGAGGATCCTGTTGTCCAATCAGCATGCTGCTTGGCACGGGGAATCCATAGGCACCCCGTTGGCTGTCGCTAGGATACCA
Organism: Lates japonicus; assembly: GCA_033238685.1. NCBI lineage: Eukaryota > Metazoa > Chordata > Actinopteri > Centropomidae > Lates > Lates japonicus. The sequence continues at coordinate 739,689 of BRZM01000057.1, forward strand.
CATAATCAGGAGGCAGGCCGCGGCCTGGTTGGTGGAGTGGGGTGTTGATGCTGGGACGACGAGCTCGCTGTGTGTTGGGGGTAGACAAGAGGGGCTGGGGGTTTTGGATACAGCACAGAAACGCACTCGCACGCGCTCACTCATTCACTCACTCACTCACTCAGTCAGTCAGCCAACCAGCCAGCCAGCCAGCCAGCCACTCAGTTAGGCAGACAAAGAGGAGCAACATCCTGCAGGAGGACAGCACACTCCCGGGGGATGGGGCATCATACCCCTGCATCGCGTTGGAGGGGCCGGAGGAGGTAGGAGCACCAGGTTAGGGGGCTTTGTCTCAGCAGCAGAGTACCCTTCCACATACACACACAGGCATACATTTCTCTATGGATCTCCTGGCTATTAAAGCCATTATCACACATCAATCGATTTGTGGAGCTGACAAATGTATTGTCATGGTATTTTTAATGTGGGTCATCAGAGTTTTCCTATATGTGGACTTGAGGGTGGACACTGATGGAGGCTCCTGCACTTCCTTGTTGTGATCTAAGCTCTGTAGAGACAGCCAGTCTGTCTGACAGACTCTTAACAGCTCTCATCTCCCTGCAGTATATGCAGATCCTCTAGACACAAATCTGACAGTCGGTTCTTGCGGTCTTGTAATGCCAGCATGAGTAGATCAATGTGTCCTCTTGTGAGGCGTGCAAAGAGCTGAAACTGTGTTGTTATGGTGGTGACCGGCTCTTTGCTGTGTAGTACAGGCTGCTGGCGCTGCTGCTTTGATGTGCTCTCAAACACACTGGCTTTGCCACTTTTCATGGGCACCACGTTTTCCCTGAAATCAACTCGAAGCCAGATTCTAGTCATTGATGTGGATGTGGGGTTAAGAGCTGGAGTGGTGGTGGTGATGATGGTGGGTGTGGGGGGTTCTCCATCGTACCCCTTCACTGATGGATGGGTGACTCCTCTCAGAAAGACAGGGGCTGAAGGCATCATTACCAGAGGGGATTCCCTGGGATGTAGGCTAATGACTGCATGCATGCATGCGGGCAGGCTTTGGCAGCTGTGGTGCTTTGTTTACAACCATGAAGCCACTCTGCCTGACCGGATTTCAGCTTTTTCACAGACCCAAAATATTAGGACGTGAAATTTTTAATTCATGGCAGGCACTGGTGAATGTAAACTAATGATCTCTTTGTGTTCAACAATTTTAGAAATCACATTCATTTTTGCATTTGTACTTAATTGATTTGTCTCCGTTTCAGGTTTAGTTTTGATTTGTCTGACTTAATACAGTGACCTTAGAGATTCTTGCTCAGATGCTCTTAAGATTTGCCCTGTTTTGCGTGTCAAAGAATTTTTTAAATTGAAATATTGATATGTACTCTAATTGCCTAATTGTTTTCTGTCATTGTTATGAATCGCTTCAAGTCTTCATTTCGGATCACATGCAGCTCAGCAAACTCAAATTCCAGCCTTTTCTCATTCAGTGATAGATGTGTTTACTCAAACATTTTAGAGCTATTTAGGCCTGTTCTGCTTTTTCCATTTTAAGGAATAGCATATGGTTTAGTAAGATTGCAGTTTGTTTCCAAGTCTGCTTTGTAGGATAAGTGGGCTATAGAGCTGTGCTTTGGCCCCTAATCCGTTCAAAAGAATAAAGAGGAGGAGGAGGACGAGGAGGAGGAAATAGCTTAAGAATTGCGGCATGGCGGCAGCATTGCTCCTTATTTAATTACTTCCATCACACCCTCTTCCCTTACTCCAGCCCATTTAAAATCCTCAACCTGCTCACCCAACCTTCGCCCCTCACATGTTCTCCTTCCCCTCCAGCCGTCCCCTCCAATAACCTAAATCTGTACACCTCTAACCTCAAGGCTAGAAATTCCATCCTCCCTGTTTCTGCCCTTTCTTTTCATCTCTGTTCATCAGCTGTCACGCTGTTTGAATCCTCCTCCACACACGCTCATTAATCCCACCCTCTTCTCTACACCACCAGCATCTCAAATTCTCGAGGGGTTCTTTTTCTATTAGAGCTCAGCTTCACCGAATACTTCTGAACTTTCTTCACGTCGTTTTTTAACAACTTAACCTTCGCTCTCTTGCCTCCGCCGAGGAAGGATACTTTCTCTGCTCCCCATCCTCCCATCTTCTCACCTCTCATTCTGTACAGCCCTCCACCTCATCTGCTCGGAGAGCTCTGGGCCTTTTCCTCCTGTGCTAATGGATAGCAGGGCACCAGGGGACCAACTCTTAAAAAGGCTTTTATGTAAGGGGCCTAAATCATTTGTTCTTTTTTTCGTCCATGTTCATGATTGACAAGAACAAATGGATGTAGAAGTCTGAGACAGAGTATGTCATATAAATGTTGTTTTGACACAGTAGTTTTGACTAATTGACTAATTACTGACTCTAATCAGAGGGGTCTGAGCAGTTGGTGACATGGTGTTCTGCTCATGGTTTGGGCTGTTTTAATACAGTTTTGCCTCATATCGAACAGCTTCTGCTTTATTCCCAATTACCTTTTACCAAATGTGCGTGTTGTCGTTTAGGTGAAATGCTCCAGTGCTTTTTGTTAGGCAGTTACTCTTCCTCCTATGCTAAATTCACTGGATTTCATTAGCTTCCCAAATTGCATTTTTGTGTGCTCCTCTAACCAGCTCCGCTCTGCCTTGCCTCACTTTTTGTTTTTGGAGAATGAAGTCAGATGCGCAGTATAGTGTTTCAGAGCCTGTGTCTGTAATCTTAGAATACTACAAGGGTGGTTTATTTGAACAGACTCCTAAATTTGGATGTAGTATTTCTGTAATGAATTTGTGCACTACGATAAACAGACTTCAGAGGAATCATTCATTTCTCAGTTGATGCTCGGGTCTTACCGCAGATTTGTGTGATGTAGCTGTTTATCTCACTGTGGTGTTCACAGCTGTTTTGCCATCTGCAGTCAGATGGCAATATACTCGGAATAGCAGAAGTGTGAGTGTTGTGGCAAGGCAGTTAGACTTATTCTGGTAGACAGTAAATTCATGTATATTTCAGGGCTTTCACGGAATTCCTGTAATTTCAGTTTGACTGAATTCATTAAATGCAGTGATCAAATAATAAAACCACTGCTTTTTGTGTACCTGTGTTGCTTTGTATGAAAGTGGATGCCCTATGTAAAAACTGAGACAAACAGTTTGTTTGGTTTGTCAGACACATCTCTGAGACTGAAATATATTCAGTAAATAATTTTTTTTACTCACCGTAAACACTATTATTTTAGTCCATCTTTAAACCATCTGCCTTACTATTACAGTTTACATTAAATATGCAGTTAGCTTCGTCAATGAGTATTTTTGTTATCAATGAATCTGCTAATGATTTCTTTTAATCTATGAAGTTTCAGCTCTAAAAATCAATAAGCATTGTTAATAAAAGCTTTTCACTAATCACAAAAAATATGTTTGTTCATGAATATTCCCCAATTAATATAGTAATATACTGAGCTGTTTGCTTATGCACAAAACATATTTCACTCACTATGATTATAGCTGGGTGGCACCGTGGTGCAGTAGTTGGTATTGTCGCCTCACAGCAAGAAAGTTCTGGTCTCGAGCCCCGGGTTCAGTTGTGTGGAGTTTGCATGTCCTCCCTGTGCCTGTATGGGTTCCCTCCGGGTACTCCGGCTTCTTCCCACAGTCCAAAGACATGCAAGTTAGGGATAGGCTCCAGCCCCACCTGCAACTCTTACGGAAGAGCAAATAAACTACAAACAATAAGTATACATAATAGATGGGTGGGTGGATGATTATAGCCTTGCTTACAAGTTTGTGGTGCTTTTGGTTATAGAAAATTGTGGCATTTGCTCATTGAAAATTGCTTTCGGGGCAAGATTACCGAGAAACAAATGAATAAGTAATCTCTAGTCATGCACACACTGATTTTCACTGTCCACATGATTTCTTTACCAGTTCTAATTCATTTCCTCTTTGTCATTTTATATGTGTTGGTGAGTTGAGGGGTTCATTTACTGTCATGTGCAGGGGTGATTTTAGTTTCAGTTGTTCAGTTGTTTCTTAGCTTGTCAGATATGTATTTTGACAAAAGAAAAACTTTTAGGTCTGGGTATCAAGAAGGTAAATAATGTGCCCTTTTTCCTCTTTCCTCCCTTTTTCTCTCTCCCAGGCACAGGAGAGCCATTCAGAAGAGCCGGGGGTCAAAGGTGAGAAGAGCAGAGGGCACCATGGAGAGTGAGACGGGGGCCCCTGCCTCCACGGCCAGCAGCACCGGGACCACCACCTCCTCCACCTCCACCAACTCCTCTAGCACCACAGCTGCCAGCAGTAGTAGTACCTCTAACACTACTGCTACTACTTCTATCACTTCCACTAGCAGTAGTAATAGCAGTAGCAGCAGCAGTAGCAGTAGTAACACTAGCAATAGTTCCAGCAGTAGTACTACAACAGGAAGACAGGCAGTGTCTCAGCTATCTGCTGTTTACAGTGGGATGCCTGACCGACAAACAGTGCAGGTGAGTTTTTGGCTTTTTGTTGACTGCTTGATAATAAGTTGTGATATTGTGTGTAGCATGCAGACACACTCAGACCACATGCACTTCCAAATGCACATAAAGTAGCATACTTTCCTCTGCTCTACTGCCCTCTGTTGGTGCACATAAAGCTACATACAGGCTTCTTGTATACTTCTAAAATTATGTTTTGATTCTTTGAGCAAATGAATGAAATAAGAGGCATTTTTCACTCTGATCGATACTGATGAAGGAAACTCAAATAGTATTCATAATAGTCATTTCACAGGATCTGTCCCAAGTTGATGGAAGGAATGCTTTCAGTCCTTTAGTGCTCTTGACCCTTTGACCTGGGGATAAGCCTCTACACAGGCTTAACCCTCCCTGAATAAGGTCCACTCAAGTTTTAGTGCTGATGCTTTGACAGCAGGGTTTTTGTCACATTCAGCCCTCCTTTTCTTGTACTCACCCTGCTGACAGTTAAGAGGCAAACACTGTTGACGCTAAAAGGCCCTCTGAGCCGAAGGCGCTGCTGGTCATTTATGGTCAGTGAGAGCTGAATGTTTACGCTTTGCATCTTTGCTAATTTTACCCTCATTCCAAGAGTCGTGGGTCCGGATGGTCCACTGACACCGTAGACCCACAGGTCAACATCCTTTCTGGTTGCTTAGCAACCAGGCAGGGGCACTTACAGAGGTGAAGGGTGAGGAGAGTTCTTCCCAATGGTGGAAGTTTAGCTTTGTTATAATTAGGTTAAAGAATTGTTGAGACTTCTTTAGCTGACAGTGACTGAGGGACTGGGTTTATTTATGTCTGTCTGCTTGTAATGATCACAAGTTTTAGACATTTGGAAACGCAGACTACTCATGATGTCTCTGATGATCAATACAAACTGTCTATGATCTGATTCACTATTGAATAAACTTATAATGATATGATACATTCTGGTTCGGTACAGTTTGATTCAACTGCAATTTGTTATTGTTCATTTTTGATAATGAAATTATGGCCGCAACAAACTTTTTTTTATTATTATTTTTTCATTATTGATTAATCTACTAATTATTTTTTTCAGGTAATTATTAATTAATCTATAAAACCTCAGTGAATAGTGACAAATGTCAAGGTGACATCCTCAGAATTTTTTTGTTCAAGTCCACAGTCCAGTCCAAACCCAGACATGATGATGTGTGACAACTAAAAGCAACAAATGTCTGCTAGTTTTAGATGGACTTAAGGCACAGGGCTTTTGGTTTTTTACACCGCTGTGTTGATTTCATGCAGGATTTGGGACAGATATGTAGCAGAATATCTGACTCTTTGGTTTTCTGTTTCCTGACCCATTTAGAATTTAATACATGCAAACTCATCTCTTGTGCAGAGTGCATTACTCATCCATCTTTGTCTCTGTCTGTCTTTGTATTCAGGTGTTCCAGCAAGCGCTACACAGACAGCCCAACACAGCAGCACAGTACCTGCAGCAGATGTACGCTGCTCAGCAGCAGCATCTTATGTTGCAAACCGCAGCTCTCCAGCAGCAGCACAGCCTCAGCACCGCTCAGCTCCAGAGCCTGGCCGCTGTACAGCAGGTCAGCAAACGGCCAGAAACAAATCATCCCTATGGTGTAGAGATTATCATTGCTGCTGTTGTTGACCCGCCGCAAGACATGTTTCAGGATGTGGTAAATTTCTCCCCCGCCTCTCTCTGTCTCTCTTGCGTTGTAATAGGCCAGTATCGCAGCTGGGCGGCAAAGCTCCTCACAGAATGGCACTTCATCTCAGCAAACGGGATCTACTCAGGCTACGGTAAGTGCAGTTTTGAGTGTTGGGCCTGTCTTCTAAAAGCCTCTTAAGTTTAAGTTGTCTTTGTCCATTAGATTATCATGGAACTAAGTTGATTTTAGCACCAAGATGCTTGAGGGAAACTGGGCCCCACACTAGCAGCTCTGTGCACTGTGCTGCATCTTTTTTACACAGATAAGAGATTGAAACACCTCTTGGTAATGTATTAAGTGGTAAAAAAAAAAACTTTTAACATATTCTGGGTCTTGTATATTTGATGTGTTGTTTTGAAGAAAGACGCCGGTGTATTGATGTATGTATCAGCAGGAGTATAAAGGTGTGTAACCTAATTATCCTGTTCATCTTCTGTTCATAGATCAATTTGACCACCTCCCCAGCGGCAGCTCAGCTGATCAGCCGGGCCCAGAGCATTAGTTCTACCCCCACCAGTATTTCCCAGCAGGCTGTTCTGCTGGGCAGCCCATCCAGTCCCACTCTCACAGCCAGCCAGGCACAGATGTACCTGCGTGCACAGATGGTGAGACTGCAGACACCAGGAGCATAGCCACTGGCACATTTACATCAGCGTGCATATATGCATAAACACAAGCACACACACATACTGTTTGAATAAATAAGCGCTCTCCAGCTCAGGGTTTTTTTCTCTGGAGAGTGTGTACTTTGTCTTGTCTTGGTGTGTGTGCAATGCATGCATGCATGCATGCTTCTTCTGCCATAGTAATTGGTGTGCTGTATTCTCATCTTGCCACCAGAGTAGGTGGTCTGGATAATCTGTCCGGCCCCAGAAGGCTCATTACAAACACAGAAGGGAATGGCTTGAATATGCATGAATGCTCAGAAAACATTTCTCGGAGGTCACAGGTGTTCTCTTGGCTGTAGCTTAACATCCAGTTGTTATTGAAGAGTTGCTGAAGAAATAAAAAGTCTTTACTGGTCTGTTTTAGTACAGCTGGTTGTGAGTAACTTGTCGGTTTCAATTTGCCATCAGTTGTGCAGCTGGCACACAGACTGTTCCTGCCACCTCATTACGACCAAGTACACAGCATTGTCAGATGCGTTTGATCATTCTGGCAGGCAGCAAAACACATTTGTCAGTTTAGATTGCCATGGCTTTTATTTATGGTATAGTCTTCTGGTGTTAAATTAGGCCCTTCGGAGAAGGGAAGTGCATAATTAGAACCTGCAGTGTCAGTATCAGTATGTGCACTTTACAAATACTCTTAGGATAAAAACAAATATACATGTGTCTTCTGACTTAGCTTTTACCATTAATTTACCAATTCCTGTTGTAGAGATTCTCACCTCATTCATTTTCCTTTTGTCTTTTGTGTGTGTGTGTGTGTGTGTGTGTGTGTGATGCTTATCAGGCGCAGCAGAGTAACCTGGGCAGGTGGCCAGGAGCCTGGGCAGGGCTGTTCCTCTGTCCCCTCAGCTCATCTTCACTCCAACAGCCACAGTGACGGCTGTCCAGTCAGAAAGCTCCACGCAGGCCTCCTCTCAGGTAGGCTCATCTGAAGTTATTTTCACTAGAATATAGGTACAATCTTTCACTTAGTGTTCACTGCCTGGACCGGATCCCTTTTGTAAATAAATTCAAAGGTCAGTGCAACATATGAAAGAAGAGGATGTGAAATGGCAGTATAAATGTTTTCACACAGTTAGCACATCAATAATGAATGAAAAGATAAAAACATATTGCACTTGTGACTGTTATATCATTTCATTAATAAGCACAGTTCTGACAAACTAATAAAATCCACTGTGAATGTGTCTCCCATTTCTGTCCAGAATCAGGTACAGAACCTTGCTATCCGTGGCCAGCAGGGGGCGACCACGTCTTCCTCTCAAACTCAGACTCTGCAGGCTCTCAGTCTGAAGCAGAGCCCTGTGCCCATCCAGCCCACCTCACTGATCAAGAATTCCAGCCAGGGGACGCAGGCCGCCACAGGGGGGAAGACCAGCTCCTCCGACAGCCTCTCCGATGGAGGGAAGAAGGGAGACGGTGCAGCAGTCACAGAAGTCCGAGCTATAAACATGAGCCGCAGTGTTACGGCTGTCGGTGCTCAGCCTCTGATTGCTCCAGGTAAGTGAAAAGTTCAAATGATGTTATAGTATGTATGTGTAGACGCCTCTTACCTGTGAAGCTGAGGCCAACCAAGAGAACAGCCCAGATAGATGCAGAAAAAAATGTTACCTAAGTAGTAAAAAGAACACATATTACTGATATAGGTATTAGAGCTGAAGCAATTAGTCGATTAATTGATTAGTTAATAAACACTTAACTGACAGCTATTTTGAAAACTGATAAATCATCATAAAATAATTTTTTTAAGCACAAATGCCAAACATTCCCTAGTTCCAGCTTCTCAAATGTGAGGATTTGCCGCTTTTCCTTGTCTTACATTTTACATTACATTTACTCATTTGGCAGTTGCTTTTATCTAATGCAACTTATAAGGGCACAATAAGAATGAAGCTTCCAAGTTATAGGACAGTAAACTGAGTATTTGTGTTTTGGACTGTTGGCCAGACAAAACCAGACAAAACAAGCAATATGCAGACATCACTTTGGCCTGGGTATCGAACATAAATGCTCACTAATGTAATTTCTTAAGTGTCTCCCTTACATATTTATTGATTAGGTATCTGCAGGTTGATCAAACAAGCTGTAGTTGATACATTATTAAAATTTCACCCAGGTTGGCCTTAATTTTGATATTGGTTCAGTGCATCCCTTGTCAGTATGTGTATTCTTTGGCACATCAGTCTACAGTGGTTACAGAGCAGATGGTGTGTATGTTAGATATAAACTATCTGCTTTTTTAGAGGGTCTGCGTTATTTCTGTACAGACACAGACGCTCAGTGTTCCATAGGAGGCTTGTTTTTTTTGTGAGTCTGCCAGCTGCTGCACTCCTCTTTTTTCTAACACATGTACATTTCAAAACCTTAAAATAGACGTGGGGCTTAAAGCCGCTGTCGGATATACAGTAGAAATGTGCTGTCATGTTTATAGTAAGATTAGATGAGGAAAGAGTTTTTACACTTTGCTTTCGCTCAGCTGTTAGTGTGACATGTCAGGGCCTCCATCACAAATCCATTCAGTCACTGAAGGGATGATACCAGCCGTATTAAAGACAGCGTGTTGGGTTGTGTTTGGAACAGTCGAGCTGCTTTGTGAACTAGAAGCTGTGAAAGGCACAAAGCCACAAAAGAGTCTTTATAAACCACTTACTGTGTTATTGGAAGTCAGCAGCTGTTTTTTTTTTCTTTTATCTTTTTTGTGTGTGTGTGAATGGCTGTGAATATGCCAGCAGTACAAGCTGATTAAATCAAATTAAGTTCAGTTTCTTTGCAGGATAAGTCCCTTCAGATGCATTATCTCATCCTCCAGAGGGTCCTAATAAGACACCACTTTTTATAAAATAGTTTATAGTGTGGATGGTACATGAGCTTAAAAATATCAAAGTGTGAACGTAATGTATGTGTTTGTATCTGCTGGGAGTAGGAACTGTGTTTGTACAGGAGTGTAAACCTTCTATATGCTGCAGTACACTGCGGTAATGCATGCTGTTGTTTTTGTCTGCCTATTCAGATGTGTGTGTGTGTGTTTCGGGGCATGTGTCTGGGAAGGGGTGGGGGTTGTGGGGATTATCTGAATGTGTCAGTGCACAACTGTGTCTTGCTTTGTTGCAGTAATGGATTCACATAAAATGAAAGGGAGGATGGAAGCTGAAAGTCTGGCTGCATTCTGTCTGAAAAAAATTAACATGCGTTGCCATAGCAGCGGGCCACGAGGGACAGGTGTGCACATGAGATGCTGGGGAGTTAATACGCTGTGGATCAGGAGGAGAAGACGCAGTATGGCTGGCTGATAGGATCCAGCTTTTAGGATAAAAGCTCAGGATTCAACTTGACTGTGACTGGGGTCATTATACATTTTAATTGCTAGGCTAAAGTCACAGAAAACATTTTGCACTGACACACCACTGTCTCCTGTAAATCCAAAATTGCAACCACTACTACTGTCATGATTGATGTTTCGTGTCTTGTTACAGCTAATAGAAGGGACAAACCAGTAAACTGCAGGAAACCAGAGATTTTGTTGGTGGTTTGTTTTGGTTGGTAAGGTCACACCCTGTCTATGACCTTGGCTGTAATGACTGTGGGTATAATCAGGCTCTATGTCTAATTAATCAGTCTTTTATGAAATCTTGTTAAAATGTAGAAAATTACAAGAGTAGTTAATTATTTATTATTGCTATTTACTACTTCTAAAGCGTTTTTAATGTCACTTGTCACAATCTATTGGCTCATTTTTAAGTATTTCGCTCAAAATCTAAATCTTAAAGTACAATCTTGAGGTACCTGTACTTCATGCTACTTTATACTACAATTCCATTGTATATCTGAGGCAAATATTGTATTTATGACTCCACTTTATTTATCTGACAGCTGTAATTACTGGTTACATTTAAGATTTAACACAAAATCTATCTATTATGAGACAATACATACACAACAATACATAAAGTAGTTAAAATTGGCAGCTACAACATTAAAAATGCTGCTCAATTTAGTGGTAATAATCACCTGATAATACAGTATATGATACTGTAATATAGTAACACTGACAGGGACCATTCTGCTGCCTTTTATTTTTGATACTTGTCGTGCATTACGTTGCTAATAATTCCATACTTTTATTATTTCTAAGTAAGTCTGAATGCTTCCTCTACCACTGCCTCAAGGTGTAATAAAAACTTTAGTAACTGATAAACAGATAATATGCCAAAAAAAAAATTAAGGGGGCTCTGAATTTTTCTGAAGTCTCAAACTTCATGTTAACCGTATCAGTAACCATAATGTAATTACTGAAACTCTACTGTTAAGCAACCTCATCTTTACTTTATTCATGTGTAACGTGATTCACCAGAGACTGGTCTGGCCCAATCTGAGAGAACAGCAACGATGGAGGAGGTGTGATTAATCGTGCTTTGCTATTTTTGGTCATCAGTTTTCATCTAGCTCTCCAAACGATGGCAGAGCATTTTGGAGCAACGTCTCTGTTACAGTGAATGTCACAAACATTAAGAGTCAGTCACTTCCCCTTGAATAGGAACTGGGCTGGAAACCAATGTTAAGGCTGTCTGGCTTGTTGCTGCTGAGTGTTTGATCACCTCCTCTTGGCAGGAAAGAGCCACCTTACTATAAAAACCACAGCAGGGAACCCCCAAAAGCACTGTGCTCACAGATTAAAAGAGCAGGCCTGCACATGATGCCTGCATCTTGGCAAAATTATGTAGCTGCTAGCAACAATATCAGCTGCCAATTTCACTTGAATATGATTATAAAAAACCCTGGAAAGGCAAGAGACTAAATGCTTAAGTAACCCTTTTTTTCAAAAAATGAAAAACCAAAACTTCAACTTTCTCACTGTACAAATAATTGACCCTGTTTTGAAATATCCACTCTAGTTTATTCAAAGGATTGAAAGGGTCACAGTGTACCTAACTCACTGTATAGAATACCACTGCTAGAATACTGAAGTCCATCATTGGTTTTATTTCTGTTCACTCTTTAACAGTCTGAGCTCTTCCTCCACTTATTTTTATTGAAACTTTTAATTAGGAGGCCCTGATACTGTGCTTTCACTTCAGCACGAGACACAGCCTTGTTTTTTCTGATTTAGCTAGTGTTGTCTTAATGCTAATCCCTATCTGATAAAGTATCTGCACGCCTGATTGTGAATTGTATTGAGGTGAGGAAAGATGGCGCAAGGCCTGCTGTTGGTCTGTTGTTTTAGGTTGGAATGTGTTTCATGACAGAAAGCCAAGGCGGCAGCCAGTGAGAATGTGGAAACTCAGGGATTTTCCAGGGCCTGGTGCTACAAACTCAGGAACGTGTACTGTCCTCAACCTCAGGACATTGCACAACTGTGCTCAAATAGAGTAAGATACAAGAGGGAGTGGAGGCCAGTGCCACATACTGCAGATTGCATGCTTGCATATATGTGTGTGGGCGGGGAGGGGGGCCTGAGTCATTCCAGTCCTTAATCCCAAGACCTTGAGGGGGAATAGTAGTTAAATGAATTCCCCTCTCTTCCTCTTCTTCCAAGACCTCTCTCTGTTCCTCATTAGGGGCTTGAGAAAGTTGTCAGGATACATGCGGAAGGCCGGTTGTATCCGGTGTGCTGCACTGATTCAGAAATCCCCCTCCTTCGCTCAGCCTGGGGCTGGGAATCTCTCGCTACCTCCCAATTTGATTAGACTTTGATTCAGGGTGCTGCAGTTTTATTACAGTTCTTGATGCATTTTGACTCTTGCACAGAAGTTTTCCATAGTTCTTTCTTATTTTTACGACCACATTTTCAACAGCGCAATGATTCGTATCCAACCTGAAAGACACCAAGTGGATTTACTTCCTTTCTCATGCAGGCTACTGTCCGGTTTTTATTGTCCTGTGTTTTATTTTAGTTCCAGTGTTGGTTACATTTAACAGAAACCTAGGTTTTCAGTGAAATAATATGAGTGCAGGTCTTTGTTAATAAAACATACTCTGTTGTCCCTGTGGTATCCTATAGTACAGTATATTCATTTAAAATTTCAGGATTCATAAGGGCCACCTGTTGTTGATGCATTCAGTCATATTGAATGGTCTCCATCAGTGGATGGGGTTGGCTTAGTTGTCATGGAGATGGAAGCAACATACATGGCGCCCAGAGGATGAAACTTACTGACTTTGACAGTTTAAAGTTCCAGAGTTAAAGGTGGAACTTGATTTGGGATTGTTTCATCTTGGGCTGTAACCGGTTATTTTCAGTACTGGTTAATGTCTGAAAAAATTATTCAGAATTTCAAAAAATGACTAAATAATTGTCTTTTGCTCAGCTAATTGATTAATCACTTAATTACTTCAGCCCTAGTCTCAAACCATGATCAAGAAGTTAACTTCTCATTCCTAATATTGTAGGACATTTGTTCTCTTCATCTTTAACGATGTGGTTCCTCCTATACGCTTCAATTAAAAACAAGTTTTATAACTAACTACTTTAAAATTCAGATTAAGAAGGTTTGTGCATTAATGCTGAATTTTTCAAGAGAAAATCATGAGGCGTCTAATAATCAATTATATTTGCCACCCCTGGGCGTAGCTGCTGCACTGATGGATGTTGTTATTCCCTAAAGTGTCTGTGAAAATTTCTTTTCAAGAATGATCCATCTCATAGGCTACCATCTTTGATGATCATGCTGCTGGCTGTACCCACCCATCCAAGGCTCCTATCCGTCCCACTCTGAACATTATAAATATTAACCGAAGGCCCTCTGTGTGTGCACCATAGCTAACCAAATTTTTTGTCGGTGGGTTCCACTGTGTCTCACCATGTGAAAAAGAAAACACTTTTCAGCAGATCCTGTGGCATTAAGGGGACTAATGACATGCAAACTCTGCTGGATAGAAACATCTCCATTTTCCACAGCAGGGCACAGACTGCGGTTAGTTTCTCACAGGGAAACTTTGAAACCAGATGGAGCCTATCCCACACAAAACATCATGAAAAGAACAGGAGGAGGAGGAGGGGGTGAGGACGATGGGGATTTGAGACAAATGCTGATGTACTTGGCAGTTTTCCATGCTTGGATTTATTGGGGGGGATTTATTTATTTAATCGCCAAACACACCTCCACGTTCACGCGGCTCATATAGCAGAAGCTACTTTATAGTACTTCTGTGCATTTCTTGTTAGAGTTTTAGTAATAAGACTAAGTGACTATTAGTTCTTATTGTTTCCTGGTGGAGTTGGAAGAGATCAAGGAGGCAGCAGAGGGGCTGGAACCTCCTGACTCAACATTAACTCTGTAAAGAGTGTCATGGACAGTTGGCTCTGCATGCTCGTTCCTGGGGTACTTCTAATATTAGACTAGCCTCAGGCTTCTTCCGCTGAACACTCGCCCACTTTCGCATGCTCCCACAATACAAGATTGATGTGCTGTGTCTTGGGCTTCGGGGCAAGTTATGAGCTCAGGATGTCTTTTTGCCCACAACAGCACTGACAGGTGGTGACAGGCCATTTTGAAACGATTTGTGAGTAATGTTTAGGCCGGAACTGCAGCACTGGGCCTCTCTGTGCACCTTTCATCAAGCTTTTAATATTACATCCTGTCAACAGGGGGCACACAGGTGAAGGGAACGCTACAAAACAAGCCCTACTGTGCAGACGTCTACATTTTTCATTGTTTATGAGCCTGTGGCACAGTGCCTCTGATTTACAGTGTTCGGACAGTTGTGAGCACACATGAAATAAATAATGGTCATGGTTTGTAGCAAGTCACAGTTCAGCACTCTAGAGATAGTTCTGAATTACCTTATAGAGGACAATAAGATTGCGGTAAAAGTTGTTAATTGTCCAATACTTGTTAATCATTAAGGCTGCGACTAACAATTCCTTTTCTTATTGATTAATTTGAGCCGCACTTTCAAATAATAGATATTTTCAAATTGGCCAGACAGAAAAAAATCATTCCAGTGACCAATGACTCAATGTACATATGACATGTGGGGCTTGAAAATAAACCTTTAAAAAAAAATCTAAATCTAACCTCTAATGCTGTTGCACCAAAAGGTCCAGGAACTTGAATTGCTGAGGAAGTTATGTCCAGAAACTTCCCCAAAGATAAAACCCTGGGAATACTCAGCAAATTAGTCTGCTGATGTATCAAAAGTTCAATGGTTGCCTTTCACGCCATTTGTACAAAATGGACTGGACTTGTTTGTCTGTCTATCAGTCATAAAATCTCCTGGGATGCTCCGTCCTGATTGCGGTCGGCCACAAAATACAAGAAAACGGCACTGTTTTTTTGTTTTTTTTTTATGTGGGGTATATAACAATGCTGTGGAAAACACTGCAACCACTTCAAGCTCCACCCCAGGAGTTCCTGACCCTTCACAAAGTACTTATCCACAAGGAGGAACTTTTTTGGGTGTAAAACTATCTTCTGGAACTTAATTTAGACCCTGGTTCTTCTGGTGGAAACACAGGAAGGGGAACTGCACTGGTTTTTTGGTTAGAGAAGAACAGAATAATTAAAGGCTATTCTTTGTCAGTCCTCTTACAAACAAAAAAAAAAACCCTGATGGCCTTCTGCTTTGAGTGTCTCCTCTTTTTTTCCACTGTCACCCACAAACTTCTGTGGCTGCAGAAATAACAATGTGTGGAGAGACTGCAGTGTGATATCCTACAACAAGAACTTATAAGAACTTATTAAATGTAAATTAGCTTTCAAGTATTCCGCAAGTAGTGTATTTAGGACATAGAAGTGTTAAAAAGTAAGTGTTTAATGTTGTTTTTGTTGCAGCGTACACTCAGATTCAGCCGCACTCCCTGGTTCATCAGCACAAGCAGCAGCAGCAGCAGTTTGTGGTCCACCAGAGTCAAGGTTCCCAGAAGACGACGGGCCAGCTGCTGCAGACGGCCTCCATTCAGCCGTCGCAGCACCCTGTCCCCGTGCTTCCCAAACCCGCTCCGCACCAGCCCTCCACGCCCAGCCAGCAGGCCACCATCTTCCACTCCACCATCAGCCCCCACGCCCTCCACTCCTCCCTCAGCCACGCCAAAGCTCAGCCCGTCCAGCTCACCGCCATCAACCTTCAAATACAGCCAACGGTGAGCGCAGCTACAACGCATTACATTTTGTTTAGTTAAATCAGACTGTTGCTAGCATCAGTGATAAAGTGGAAACCTTTGAAAAGATCTGAGGTCAATGTGAAGATGGGCAGGGAGTTGGACCATGACGAGACAGGTACTGAAATTGCAGGGGTCTTCCCATGATCCTCGAGTATGATGATACCATTAGATTTAAAAAAAAAAGTTTATTGAGACTGTATGAAAACATTGTGCCAGTCTTTAAAGAAAGCCCTTGTAACTGTAACTTAATCACAAGAAAACATGGTTTGTGTTTGTATATATTTTAATATAGGCAAAATAAACTACATTTCTACATATAACTACATCTGAGATTATAACCCACTCCCACAATAACCTACTGTACATTGTTCATTGTAGGTGTTTCCATGATTGCATAATGTGATTCCTTTTTTTGTCCTCTGTTTGTTTCTAATGTGGCATAACTTTGTGTCCTACTTAACATCCTGACTTTTTGTGTTGTTCACATCCTTGAATTTGGTATGTTGAAAGCAGTAACCAGCAAAACAAAAACTACTGTTCCAACAACACCCACGGTATCCATCTCAAATCCAAGACATACATGTTAGAAAGGAATCTTCTGAGTTTGGGATTCCTGGTGTAATATTTTCCCACTGGTGTGATATTTTCCAGGCCTAATGGTTTTCAGTTTTTTAGTCACTGACATTACTAACAGCCCCTGGTGTGTCTCTTTATGACCGTCTCAGATGTACTTTTCTCACGTTTTTCCCTCTACCTTTTGTTCCTAATGCCTGTCTAAGGCCTCTCGACTGGTTCAGGACAGTAAAGATAAGCCGACCTCACTGGTGGTGAGAGAGACGTGTCCGACCCCATCCACTCAGCAGCAGCAACAGCAGCAGCAACAACAACAGCAACAACAGCAGCAGCAGCAGCAGCAGCAGCAGCAGCAGCAGCAGCAGCAACAACCTACACCTTTGCCGTCACAACCCACCAAGCCTGTAGAGCAGCCCAAGGTCGACACAGCTACACCAGCTGTTCAGCCACAAGGTAATGATTCAGCTGCTAAATTGCTCTCTGTGGCGCACTCAAATGTTTTGGTTAATAGACGCTTTAACCAATTATTCACTGGGACAAGAAGACTGGTAGTAGTTTAAAACTGTGTGCTAACACCAACTTTTCACCTTGACACATAAAAATCCAACTTTATCTCTGCTCTGCTTCGATTCTGTCAACTCTCACAGTCTTCAGGGAAGGAAAAGCAAATCAATGCTGATGTTTACTTGTATTTCAGCGCATGTTGTGTCTGCAGCTCATTTAGTTTCACTGTTCCTTGTCTCATACTGCTCTGTTGTTGTCTGTGATTTCCCTGTGCTGTGGCCAAGATGCTCATCTGACACCCGCACAGCAATCCCATGCAAAACAATCACACACACCCAGAAAGAGGCCCTGGACATCACTGGAAAAACAACTTCAAGTAAATGGAGAAATGAAGGATGTAGCCAGACTGATAACAAATACCTGCAAGTGATAGTGGGCACTTTTTGGCACATACCATTGTGTGTAGGAGTGTGTGATTTTGGCCTGACCTGCAATGAACAGGGGATGTCATGTTCTTGTTTTGTCCACATCCATTGTATAAATGAGGTGGGCAAAAAGTTTAGAAAACATGTCACATCCCATTAACTATGGCCTCTCTGACAGAATGTATCACAAACATAGGATTTATTGCATTGCTGTTCTGTTGGATTAAATGACACGTTTATGGGCTAAAAAACTGTACTTCACTATATCATGTATGAATTTGCAATGTCAGCAGGGAGTGATTCATAATTTTCTTCTATGACCTGTTGCCTTCTGTGGGGATGGTACAGATGACTTTGCAGTTACAGTATAGAACAGCTTTTGTCCATTAGACAGAGGCCTGCTTGTGTAATAGTCTAATATGACGGTTGCTCGGAAGAATCAGAGTTTGTCAACTTTGGAAAAACTGTTGTGATATTCTGTGCTGAAGCATATTTAAGTGATTAAATGTGAATGGACCTTTAAGTGCTATACGTATAATCCAGTTAAGAAGCTTTTAGCTGCATGTATCAGGGAAAATCCCAGAAATGTTGCATCGTCAGTAAAAATTATTTTTGTATTGCTGCCTTTTCTGCCTATTGTGCACATTTTGTCAGCAAGGTTGATTTGGATAAAAGGGATAGAGACGGCTCTGATAAGTGATTTGACTCTCATGGTAGGTAGGTTTGAGATACTGCGGGAGGATGATCGTGCAGCAGCTATAGTCGTCTTGCTGAGCGCAAATTATTTTGGGGTGTATTTTATAAATGTTGACACGGATCAGTTTCTATAGTGATGTTTCTCCTAAGTGGTTGGAAATAGTGCTAATGCTGTGTTTCTTGTAAAATGAAACATTCTGTAAACCACAAATTGCTGTTTATGGGCAGAAAGTTGGGTGTGATGTGCGGTGGAGGTGCACTGCTCACCACCAGAGCAGGAAACTATTTTGGTAATCCACTGTCTGCAGGGGCCAATGACTGCGAAGATACAATGTACCCAACGTTCCAGCTTTTTTTACTATAGAAAATGTTGAAATGTTCAAAGAAAAAGCCTCCAGACAAAAGCCGTCTTTTCCATCCATGTGGCTCAGGGTGTTTAGATAGAGGCATATAAATAGAGTAGCGGGCGTTACGTTAATGGCACACACATGAATGAGGAAACTGCACTGACTCAGTGGGCGTACTAACAATGAAAACAGCCCACCACATGGACTGCATGGGTTGGGGGTGTCTTGCCTCAGGTCCCCGCAAACACATGAAATATGATTGAGATGATCAAGGGGTCTGTGTTTTTTGATGCAGGGCTAAATTCAGTCTGAGCACAGTCTTAGTGGAGTTGGCAGTGTGGAGGGCTGCTGACCCCGGCTCAACTTTTGCCTCAACAGAGGCATCTAGCAAAACATCCATAAGCAGATATGATGCTGAACACCATATTTCTACCAGGTATTTTGACACAGGTAGCCTATAAATCAGCTATAAATACAAATGTTTGCTCCTGGATTGTCAAAATCACCCGTCTGTGCTTTGTTAAAACACTGAAGGCTTTCAGAGCGAGTGATCTACTGAGGCACAGAATATATAAAAATACTGGTCAGTTTCGGTTCTATAACAGCAGCAGTGAGCAGGCGGTTGCTTTGCATGTGTCACTGACATTTACACCTCGACATTGCTACTGTTGTTTAGCATTTTGTTAATGCTGATATTAATGAGTCTCTCACTAAATCCTGCCCAGACCTTACTGCTACAAAACATTCACAGTGACATCCTCTCTCTTGGTGCCTGAAGTGTGCACAGAAAGTTGCATAATGAAGGAAACGAACTGAATTAAAATGAATATTGTATAAGGACACCCATAAGTGAAAGTCTCATAATAATATCACCTGTTCCTTTGTAGCCTGTAATGTAGAGGCATCAGAGCCACTGATGAACAGATGATAATGTTAAAACCATAGAGACATGCTAAGTTGGCTGAGTCAGCGTACCAAGACAATACAGCGTCAGCATCAATATTTAGCGTCTAACCAGAGGTGCAAAAAGCAGTAAAAGTGCAGAATAATGTGCGTATTTATAGTGATATTTAACAGTGAGGGGATATACAGCATGTGCAGCAGTTACAGTAGGCAAATAGTGCAGGTGAGTGTGTGTGCAGTAGTGGGGCAGTGTGCAGTCTAACACAACAGGGATTAGTGTGCACGTAAAGAAAAAAAGACGTATGTTGATGACAAGACCCAGAAGTTGAATAAAGTCAAATCTGAAATAATATAGTATTATACAATGATTTTAATTGTCATAAAATACTTCGGACCCTCAGTGACGTCTCGCCTCGGGTGCTACGTCATTGCGCTAATGTGTCTGTATTTAATGCGTTAATGACTTGGATGTAGTCTTTGCGACACAGGCAGATATTTCGGTCGTAGGTTAATAGAGTGTCGTGTTGACAGTAGAAACATGTTGACATGCAGCAGCAGACTGAGCCACTACCGCTCCTGCTGCTGCTGCCGCTGCGGTGGGAGGAAACAGGGGGGCGGACCCTGGTTCAAAGCTTCACATTAACGGGTCTGAAGAGGCGCTGCAGCTTAAACCAGATCTGTCTCAAACAGCAGCGGGAGCAGGAGCAGCGGGTCGGCGTGTTGTCGGTCGGATCTTTATAGCGACAAACACTAACCAAACCGCACATGTTTTGTGTCTGAGGGGAGCGGAAGTTGGCGCGGTAAGAAAACTCTTCTCATTCAGCAGCACCGGGGGGGATTTTAAGATGACAAAGCATGGCGGCTTGTTGTTTACTTTCGCTTTGTGGGTTTTATCGACGAGACGTTGTTGCGATGTTACGAGTGATACATGATGAATTTACCGTCTGTGATGGAGTCAGTGTGCCAGGGGGGTCAAATGTATTGTTGTCTATTGTTTCACCAACAGCGGCAGGTGGATGTGACTGATCTATTATCAACATATAGATGATTATAATGTGATAATTATGTGTTTAGTTTGCATTATGTATATTTATAAGCGCACATAGCTTAGTATCTGATGCTGCAGTGTTGTGATGTGTGATTATATGGAGACAAATCACTGCTATCTCACAAATAATATCAAAATGGATCAATTAAAGGAAAGAATCAGTTAGGCATGTTGTTGCCCAAAAGTTAATAGACATCTTTTACCAGTTTGATCATAAGGATTGATTCTGTACTTCAAATAATGAAGGTGGGTAAACTGGGATTTAACTTCCTCCACAGTGCCAGTGTAAATTAATGTCTCTACTGCAACTTCATTATCGATTTATGTGCTTATTTTTCTTTCTGGATCAATTATTTGATCTGTAACATGTCAGAAAATACTAAAAAATGTCTGTAAATATCATAATTTGTCAAAAAAAATGTTCTGTTTTCTATCACAAAAAAGGAAAAACAGCAGATATTCACATTTGAAAAGCTGAAACCAGATTATGTTTTTTTTTTTGTTGTTGTTAAAAAAGACTAATAAATCTAAGGCTGCTGATTGTTTTCCTGATTTATTGATTGATTGTCGGCCAGTTTACAATCACATGTGAAATGAAAATGACTGAAATGATTTATTGTCCATTTATCTTAGTTTTCATTCAAACTGACCCTAGCAGAGACCATTTTCCACAGAGCACATGCTCTGGTTGTGTATTAACCGGATGGTGTTGTACTAATTTCTCGGTCAGGAGGGGGCACGACCAAGAGGCCGAGCGCTGCACCTGGGTCCCCACCTCCAGCCATGACCTCAGGAAATGAGAGCGAGGCGCCCAGCGTGACGGGCAGCACCCCGCAGAACGGAGAGAACAAACCGCCCCAGGCCATCGTCAAGCCCCAGGTCCTCACACATGTCATCGAGGGCTTTGTCATCCAGGAGGGAGCCGAGCCGTTCCCGGTCTGTGTAAGTGCCCCCGATCTCAGCTTTACCCCAGCAGAGAAACATGATAAACAACCCCAGAGCCACCTCACTCTCCAGTGTACACGCCAGCAGGGAGCTGTCAGCAGGCAAACACAAACCCTCTGTTACTACTAGTAGTGACAGCTCACAGCTTGTGTTTGATTCAGTCATTAATTATAGTGAGGTAAGACTGTTGCTCTGAAGGAATACAGATGGATGAAGGTGTTTGTATAATGAGCCACATTGCAGTGTCTCAATTATCTCAAAGCATCAAAATCCCTCATTAATCTGTGTCATCTCACCTAAATATGATGTTATTTTGTTTTTTTTATACAGTTTATCTGTATGCCTGTCTTTGACATTTGTATCATCACATCTTTATTACCCTAAACCCTAAAAAACTAAAATGATAAACTAAACATTTTGTTAAGGTGCAGAATAATTACTTTGTTTATTGTGATTTCTACACTTTGGGCTCACTGCCTCCTACTGGACATCTGGTGCAAATGCTCCAGGGGGCTGATGGTTGTTTTTATCATTGATCATTGGTGTCAGACATCTTAACATTGCTTGTTTTGTTTGAAATCCAAGAGAAATCCCCTAAACTGTTCTTAAACTGCTGTTGATCAACTATCGGTTTCTAGAATTGCTTTGAATCCATTAATTTAGATTTAGTTTGATTGTGAAAAGTGTCCACACTCACCTCATTTCATCTCATCAGTGTTACATCATGTAGCATAAGAAGACTGATCATTACTGGGTCGTCAAATAGAACTCTGCTGGCTGGTGAAAGTGTTTTTATTTTTATTTTTTATTTTTTAAACCAAATCATCAGGAGGTTATGGCTGTGGAAAATGGTTATTCAATTATTGATTAATCTGCTTATTATTTTCTCATCCTAAAATGTCTTCATTTGGTCCTGACAACAGTCCAAAACACAGACATATTCAATTTACTTTTCATAAAAGACAAACAAAATATTTTCTCTCAATTTAACTGATCAAATAATTGTTTGAGCTCTGAAAAATATACACATGCAAAGTGTTCAGAGGAAACTTTCCATCTATATTTCAGTCACGGCTTTGCTTCCACTGTTTCTTACTCTTGGAGCTTGTACTGTATCATTTTGGCACAGTTGTAAATATTTTCTGCCCGACACCAGGTGGAGCGTCTGCCCATCCTTATCGACAGCCCAAAGAAGCTGGATCATCAGCTGTCCTCAGACCCTGACAAAACCCCAGTCAGCAACGCAGCAAACACGGACTCTGAGCCGGAGGACCAGCCAGGTGAGTCAAAAAGAAAGCGACATGTACAATAGGTTGTGTGACATCAGTTTGTGATGGTGCTAAAGAAACCAGGGGTGCTCCGATCTGATGTCGTTTAGAGGCTTGTGACAGTTTTATCCATAGTAATTTGAAGGTTTATAAAATGACAACATTACAGAGTAGCAACATCATAAAGGCAGACACACCGTCCTCTTTAACTCCTATTTACTGTGGTTGGATCACTGGCGACACAGACCCGACACCCAGCACAGAACCTCTGTGATAAACGGAGCCATCAGAGCCATTGCTGCAAGAAAAGGTTGCCCTCAGTGCAATTACATGCTTCTGCATCTCTTTCATCAAACCACTTAACTTCTGCGTGCCCCCCAGTATTACAAATGTTTTTATTACTGATTTTAAATTTAGTGGTGGTGTTGAACTAGACTGCATCATATTGAAAAGTATTTCTAATATTCTCTCACCCTCATGCATACTTATACCTCAACTTTACTTCTCTGACATTTTCAATCAGAACTGAACATCATTTTCTGGCTGAGTTGTTGTGGATTGCATCAGATTTCACAGGTGTACCAAATAAAGTGGCTACTAAGCATATATGGGGTAAATATATGATAATTTTGGCTAACTGCCGAGCCTGCAAAGTCATTGTTAACACTTTTGGTTTCACACCTACCACTGCCTTCACATCAAAGTTAAACACATGCAGGATGTGGCGAACTATCAACAGCAGCTTTAAACACGTCAGCGTACCGCTGTAAATAAACAAAGAGGAACAGAAAACCCGCATTTTATGCAGATCAGAGACTACTGGCCAATATCCAGCCTGCTAAATGAGGTCAGTATCGATGCACTCACAAAAAAAAATTGTCAAGTGGAAGTAGTGATTACTTTGTGTGCCTACCTGCGTGACACAGATAGCAGTCTAGTACATAAAGATGTCAGTGACACACAGTGCCTCAACCATCTCCTCTCTGTGGAGCAGAAGTAGAAATGTCACTGTAATATTATGCAGTAAGCATCCACATGATGCACTGCAGAATTTGACATGTTAGTATTTAGTGCGCATCTCATGCTTTTCCTGTTTCCTCTTCCACAGAAAAAGAACAAGAACCGAAGCTGACATGTGAGTACTGCGGCTGGGTCGACTTCGCCTACACCTTCAAGGGCTCTAAAAGATTCTGCTCGGTGGTTTGTGCAAAGAGGCGAGTCACCTTTTTGATTTTACGTTTGTTTTCATTTAAGCAACGAGCTGCCCCTCCTGTAAGTAAAAGCCCTAACGATAGATTTTTTGTGAAACAGGTACAACGTGGGCTGCACAAAGAGGATAGGCCTTTTCCGTCCAGAGAGGAGTAAACCAACGAACCGCTGGCGTAGAAGATCTCAGGGTCGCTCCAGTATAGAGGCAAAGAAGCAGGTACACACACACACACACACACTCCTTCACTACTGTAAAACTTCCTCATCAACACTTTACCTCCCATCTCATACTGCTTCCACTGCACATTTTATACCCGGCTCTTTTCACGCCTCATGCTTTTTAATGAACTTAAGCATCATTTGTGTCGGTGCCTGATTATCTCCCTCTGTCTTTAAAGTGTCATTACGCGCTCTATGATCCTTGTCAACCTTTACTGGTGACCAGGAGAAATGGAAAACCATTAGTTGAGATTTTCTGCCTTCCCGCACACGTTATGTAGACATCAAAAGCGGCTGGATTGGCTGTTTATTACCACTCTTCCAGTAAACTTTGACATACAGTAGTACTTTCCCTCCCCCTGAAAATATCAAGGCCTGTAATAACACAACAAAGTTCCATTTTTACAATAGAGACAAGTAGTTAAGATAATTAAAGAATCAATTCTACAGAAATATTGAGCAGAGATGTAATATATCACAATATTTAATACTGATTTTTTTTGGGGGGGGGGGCTCAAGAGCAGTTTTTTCAGGTTTTAAAGCCAAAATATTTTGAGTTATATAATGCCTCGAGGGCTGGGTCTTTAGCCTCCAGTGGGGGGTGCTTTTGTCTCATGTTTGAACCAATAAATGAGTTTTATAATGCAGAGGGTTCAGCACCTGACAAAGTAATCATCAAGGCTTTGGTATTGATCCAACACCCCTATTCACTCCCTGTAGGTATATTATAGTCATCTGAAGCTTTTGTACAGAATAAATCTTACTTATTACCCCTTTAATCTTTGCTGTGACTAACACAATGCCCCGGCAGTGTTTAACTGATGAGCCGTTAATTTCTCAAATGCCGAGCCTTGACGTCATACCTGACCTGTTTGTCCTTTGCAGAAGCTGTCCCCCTCACCGCAGCAGACTCAGGGCGGCTCCATATCCTCACCGCATCCCTCGCAGCCCAGTCAGGAGGAGTCCAGCCCGTGTTCGGACATGTCCAGCTACGAGGAGCCACCGTCCCCCCTGTCGGCAGCCAGCTCGGGACCCACCCTGGCCCCCACCCCGGCTCCGGCTCAGGTCACCGTCCACCGGCAGCCGAGCAGGGCCTCAGACCAGGAGGGCTGCGCCGGGAGGGATGCGCCCTCACTCTGTCAGCGCTTCTTGCCCAACGACCCTGCCAAGTGGAACGTGGAGGAGGTTTATGAGTTCATCCGTTCACTGCCAGGTTAGTTAACAGAGTCACCCCCTGGTTGTTCAGAACCACACACTTAAAGCTTCACACATTGAACCAACCAGTTTTACAAGTCTATTGCTTATGAATTCTCTTCTACTATGATTACCTGAAGCCTGTACTTCTTCCTCCACTGTTTGTGCAGGTTGTCAGGAGATAGCGGATGAGTTTCGGTCTCAGGAGATCGATGGACAGGCCTTGCTCCTGTTAAAGGAGGACCACCTCATGAGCACCATGAACATTAAACTGGGGCCTGCGCTCAAGATCTTTGCACGCATCAACATGCTTAAAGACTTATAGCAGGAAAAGAGTGTGTGTGCATTGATCTGAGTTTGTCTGTTTTTGTACGTTGATTTGTTTTGTGTGTGTGTATGTGTATGTGTGTGAGAGAGAGAGAGAGAGAGAGAGGAGAGCAGAGTGTAAAACCTTAACACAGGGCAAAAGATGCTTCACTGTAGCACTGACAGCACAGAGTACTGACTGCACTATGACCTGGCCTCCTCCCCACTACTGGACTGGTTCCTTTGATTTAGAATCTCACTCAAGCTGCTCATACTCAACTGTACTGGCTCAATAACCATGTGACTATTGAAAGTTTGGCTACTAGAACTGATGGTGGCATGAGCACTTGAATCACACTGGCCTGCAGTGTGAGATATATATTTATACATCCTGTTCAAGGAGAGAATGATGCGCCTTTATTCTGCCTCGCCATTCTATATAAAAGGTACAAACACAGAATGGGAGGGGCCTTGTTGTTCTGCCTTTAAACCAGCAGCAGAGCTAGTCACAGAGCCGAATTAAAGTCTGGGTAAAAGGGTGAGCCAGTGTGGTGGGACAGATGCTGACACTGTTGTGTCACACATCACGCCACACCTCTGATTCTGCGACGCTGCCTTTGCTTGGTTCAGTGTAATCAAGCAAAGGCGGCATAATAAGGGGTCTTCCTAACAGCAGTATAGCGGGGTCTCTGTTTAAAGGAAACTGGTGTTTAAACACATTCACAGGAGTTAAGCGCTTATTTGCTCTTTAGAAACAACATAGACACTGGACTGAAATGAAATCACGAGCCACAGTTAGAGCTATGCCCAATTCCAAAATGTGGACATTAAATGAAAGACTGTTTTCGACTCATGTGGCAGAGCGGCTAATTTTTACGCATTCAAGCTGTATCTGGATATATGATCTGGATGAGAAACGCATGTTAACGCAGGTGCAACTGAATACAGAACACATTGCAATTGCACTGCTATCAGTTCCACTAGAGTTGATTTTTGAGGTGGTCTTCTCTGCATTGTGATCAGGTCTCAGCCAGGTGTAAATGCCATCCAGAGAGAGATATTACAGGAAATGAAGGTAGAGAAAGATGAGGAGGAGCATGCCACTAGGGCCGTTCGGGTTTATGGTCCGCACCCTAACCCAGAGGTCACCAGGGTTCCCCCCCGGTTGACCAATTCTTATAGCCCATTCAAAGCGGGAATATTGCACCGTTATTCCACCTCGCCATTCTGTATGAAAGGCACGAATACTGAATCGGGGGGCATTGTTGTTCTACCTTTAAGCCAGCAGCGGAGATAGTCACAGAGCCGAATTGACCAAACAAAGGCAGCATAATCAAGGGTCTTCTTAATAGCAAAATAGCGCAACCTGTGAAAAAGGGGTCTATGTCTCTCATCACAAGACTACAGATGACCCCATCCTCTGAAAAGGAAAAATAAGCTCATACAGCAGCTTTGTTTTCGCAGGCCTGGCGGTGTACCTCTTTTGCATATCAAGATCTGATCGTAACACGGGCAGAATTAAGATAACAGGAGCACTTATTAATACCAGGTGTGGATGCAGGCGGCGGCTAGAGGCCTTTGTCAAATGTCTTTAACCAGATAATACGTCCAAACACAGATTTCGCGATAACAGCAGGTGTAAATGGGACAGTCCAATTCAGTGGAGAACATAAGGCTGAAAGAACAAGCAGTACCACAGTGTACTACCTGTTCAGTCGTGTCTGGGTTGGGTCATGCTGCAACACAGTCGTTGCTGAATTGAGGCATTGAGACGCAAGTGAAGTTTGAATTTATTATTATTATATTATGTTATTTGTACAGTTTTTGTTAGCATGTGAATGAGAGAGAAGTGGCTGTGTGTGTGGCTGGGAACAGAAGATTGCATTCATTAATTTGCTCATTTTTATTCAGTTGACGCTCCTTTGCCTTTTCTCACAATAAGACTCTCACCGTTCTCGAATACAAAGCTTGAATGCGGAGAAATGGTCTAAGCAGCTTCTTTTGTGACATTGATTTTCCTTTCATGAGGAATTCGCCAGTTTTCTCCTCGATTTAAACTGCTTACAAATGTTTGGGTTTTTTTCTCAGCTTTTTCAAAATGATTTACTAAACTATGACATTGATTTCTTGTCTCAGTTTCATAGAACACTAACTTATCCAAGGAACAATTCGGGTATGCTGCGCTCTGCTCGGCCCTGCTTTTGGCACTTAACTTCTTTTTCATTTGCTTTAATGTTATGAGACACCTAAAGTGAGAGAGGCATTTGTTCTGTAATTAACAAGTTTATATGTACATAGCAACTCAAGTGAGGAAAGAGACTGTAACTAAGCAAAACTGTTTTGTTTGTTTTGTTTTTTTAAGTTATCCATGTTATTTTAAAACAAATTTAATGGTGTTCAATATCCTGAAATATGCAAATATATAAATATCATGGCCTGGGAGTTGTTTTTTAATGTTTTTTTTTTCTAATGAAAATATGATCATATCTATTTGTGTTTTGTGGCTGTGATGGAAGGTTAACTTTTTTAGATAATGCTTTGTTAAATGCTTGTATTTATCAGAACTGTTTGTTACACAACATTTTGCAATTATAAATAATTTGCAGTACTGTTCTGTCCTGTTTTGTGTGTCTGTGTCTGTGGGAGGATAAACAGTTATTTTTAATTGATTTTGGGACAGTTGTTACTCTGAAGGAAGCTTTACTTTTTGTGTCCAAAACAAAGTTAAAGACATTAAAACGTCCACATTTGGGGTTTGGATTGTTGGTTACCTACAAAGATAATAAGTTTAAAATGATACAAAAGAAAATCATGTTGCAAATAGTCAGATTTGAGAATCAAGAGCCATCAAATGTTTGGCATTTTTACTTGATTAATAATAGAAACAATCATCAAAGTCATTAGTTTTCTGTTGGTTTACTCTAATCAGATCTACATGTCGTTCCAGCACTAAAAATATCCAAACGAGATGAACTGTATTGATCCCTCAGGGAGAGTAAAGTGTAGCCGCATCAAAACAAAAAAGCACAAAAACTTTTAAACATTATAAAGGTATAATAATATTTCAAGACAGACTGACTCTGAAACAGGAATTTAGTCCAAAGGCAGAAAATAAAAATAAAGAAATAAAACAAAAATTCAAACAGCATTGTGCACATGTAAAAATGCTCTTTGATTTAGAACAGAGAATGTTTAAATAAAGGGATTAAAAAATTGTGCACAATACAAATGATTTTACAATCCTGTCTCCAATGTTTCCTAAAATAAGGAATGTCTTCAAAGCTGTCTTTAGAGATTTTACAGAGAATTATAGAAAATGTGACACGTAGTGCATAGTATGGCTGAATTAAATAACCTTATAAACTACTCGAATATTCATTATGAGCATGTATTTTAGAGGCACTATATATTTCAGGACTTTGGAGTGTGTTACTATATACTCTCATTGTGTTCACTTACTTTCACTCTCTGCTGGTTCTCGATGTTCCAGCTGTAGGAATTTCCAGAGGTTCACACATTATTGTCGTGGGCTGTTTGTCTCGTACAATGAACCAATTATACAAACACGCTGGCTGCTTTCCCCTTTGTTTCCACTGAACCACAATGGAGGAATAAACGGGGAGCAGGTATGATGAGATTTCTTTTGAACACAGAGACACTCCGGTGTTTGCAGCTGTTAGTGCACAGTGGCCCTGAAGGTCAAAGCACAGAACATTTCAGAAAACACAAAAACATAAAACATCATAAATCATAAATAAAAATTAATTAAAAAAAATAATGAAACCATAGTGGGAGTTTGTTTGTGTATGACGTTGACACCTTGGGGGCAGGAAGTGATTCTCAGGCTCTTAAAGTGCCTGCAGTTTGCATTGTTCAGTGTAAATCATCTCCAGACATCATCTAACCAACAGCTCCTGTCGCGCTGTGTTAAACAGCTGCCATCCATCATGATGCGGCCTGTTAGTTTCACTTGAGTGAATTAATTAGCTCACCTGATGGGATTGTCACTTGGGAATGCCACTGAACAGGGACAATCACAATCACAATTTTATTTCGTCATTGTGTAGACAGAAACCATTACTGTCTGGTAAAAACACCTATCTATATATAAGGATGGGGACTTTAATTTTAAAAAATCAGACAAAACTGTCCTCTTCAGTCTGTTGTTTACATGTTCTTTTCACTGTGAATTTTAGGTTAATCTGCCCCTGTGTGCTAGAGACAAGGGATTCTCCCTCATCACCAAATAGCATTTTTTTTCTCTCCAAACTTCTTATCTGGCCTCATTTCAATAAAAGTTCATGTGATCCAACATCTCACCAAAAATCAAAGGTTGGAGAAAAAGTTTTAAAAAAAGCTGATCATATTTGTGAATTGTTTTCTCTTCTTTCCTCTTAATCATCTCACGGCCCCTCAGATTCATTGGGTGACTTTTGCTAAAGTAGGGTTTTTCATGCACAACTTTAAGTTGTGATTGAGTATTTTTCCATTGTTGCATTGGTACTTTTCCTTAAGTGAACTGCACTGCTGAGAACTTAGTGTGTAAGCACAATTAAAAGTTTACACACATTAT
Organism: Lates japonicus; assembly: GCA_033238685.1. Taxonomy (NCBI): domain Eukaryota; kingdom Metazoa; phylum Chordata; class Actinopteri; family Centropomidae; genus Lates; species Lates japonicus. Next base: position 769,889 of record BRZM01000057.1, read on the forward strand.
TTGTTGTCAGAATCACATCTGCCTTATCCAATTACAATCTAAGAAACTGCCAAGGGAATACACATATTAATAGAATTCATTTACCTTGATTGTGTAACATCTCAGTAGCTCTGGATTCTCGGCTGACTCTGCACCATCTGTGTGTCTTTGTAGATTGTCTCTAGACTTCATCCCCTTAAGACGCTTGTAGCTTAAGGTTGTGTTCCATCCACGAATCACACAGGACTCAGGATGAACAGACTTTAAGAAAGAGAGGATGGTTTTAATCTGCAAGGATAATGGAACAGAAAAATAATTTGGCTGGTCAATATATGCTGATATGTAATATTTTATTATGGCACTATCATTCTCTTTAGTATGCGATGTTGTTAAACTGAGACTAGGTTCCACTGTAATAAAGAACCAATATCTTTGTGGTAATTAGTCCAACACTGTGATATCAGGTTAGTTTTGTGTGTTATTTTTGGGAAATATCGTGTTTCTGAGTACTTGTGTTTTGAAGTCATTGTGTTTTGACCTTCAGGGACACCGTAGTTAGGGGGGCGGAGAGGTGCTGTAACCACACTACTGACACGCTCACTGTTTTGATTCAAGAACGGACTGAACCATAATGGACCACAGCCCTTTCTATTGTTTTGTGTGTAAATGCACAAAAGTCAGGCGTTTAACGTGTTTACACCAACATATTCTATGACAAACCGCATTGTGGACCCGTTCGCGAAAACAGGTATAGATCATGTGTCAAAACGTTAACAAAGTCTGCATTTTGTGACTCACCCGCATCTCGACGAGAATGGTTTAGCCCAGGTTTAAACTTGACAGTTGTTGTTGTACGTGGATTTTAAACTGTAGTACGTGGAATTTAAACTGTAGAATGATATATTGTTACCTACGTTTTCTGTGACGTTTTAGTCGACAACGTTAAATTTTTCACCTCTTGACGAATCAGTAAATTAAACGAAACAACAACAGGTAAGTTAGCCTCCAAAAAGTATTTTAATTTCATTTCAGTCAAATTTTACGTTTCTTGTCATCCACTGTATTTTTGTTTTTGTTTTGTTACCATATGGTGACATATGTGACAAGTATATTCCTGAATTAAAATGTGTTAGTTTTATGATAACTGATTATCGGCATAGTTGCTGATTATTTTAATGTATATGAGGCAATTTATTAATCGACCAATCGTTGAAGCTCTAAAAAGTATGGGTGTATGTAGTATATTTGATTATATAAATGCAGTATAGCATTATTTAGTGTGTCAAAAGATTATGACTCATGTTTTTGACCAGCAGTCTAAATCTCAACATTATTAATTGTACTATCATTTTCAAAAAAAACAGGAATTTGTCACTTTAGAGAAAAATAAACCATTAAGTATTTATTTGGCATTATTTAAATGATTAACTGATTATCAAAGTTGTTGACAATTAATGTAATGCCATTCAGCTAATTGATTAATCAACTGATCACTGCAGCTCTCAAGGATTTTACTTTTAAAAAGAAACTAAATAACCAGTTTTACCAAGTTCTGTTGGCTTTATTAGTTACGAAGTGATTTAAATGTTTAGACTGCTGCCGAAATGCCAAATCAAGGAGATAAGGCAACTGATGATTCCCCTACTGACCTTCCCTGCCTGGAAAAACTTGACTCTCCTACAGGTATGGAGCTTTATTATAGCAGTTATTGTTTTCAGGCACGTTCAGGGACCATTAGTAATTGAATTATTACTACCGTGGCAGTTTTAATTATCTGTGGGTGTGTGTGTCCTGTCTGTGGTGTCAGGGAGCCCACCCACTGCCTCATTATCCAGTCTGATGGAGCTGGAAAATTGTGTTTCTAACCTGAGCCTCGCGCATGAGATAGTGGTGAACAGAGACTTCTGCTTCAAACCCAGGAGCCCTCCCACAGACAGGCAAGAAAAACCTCTCTAAGACAACTAAAGCGACCTTGGTTTATTCTTGTCTCTAAAATTAATTGGGAGTTCAGTCTCTTTTTTAGTTTAGTGTTTTTCAACCATCTTTTCTCTCTGTAGCCTGGAGGGCAGAGTGACGGAGATTGTTCACCGGGCATTCTGGGACAGTCTTCAGGAGCAGCTGAACTGTGATCCTCCAAACTACAACCATGCTGTCATTCTGCTGCAGGAGGTCAAGACTGTAAGTCAGGCTATCTGCAGGTCTGAAAAGTCTTAAAACCACTGAGTTCAGTTCCCTCAAAAAGGCTTTGGAAGGTAAACTACACTTACTACAGTGCTCATGTTTCCGGTTTCAGATGCTTCAGTCCCTGCTGCTGCCCGGTCACGTCAGACTGCAATCCCAGCTGGACGAGGTCCTGGACATGGAGCTGATCCGGCAGGAGGTCGATCACGGGGTTCTGGACCTCCACAGACTGGCGGGGTACATCATCAACACCATGGCGTCTCTGTGTGCGCCAGTCCGTGATCCAGAGGTCAGAGCACTGAGAGACCTCAAGGACCCAGTGGAGCTCCTGAGGTGAGGGGCAGGTTAATATTACCTTCACAGAATGAGCTTATGTCTGATGTGGGATCAATATAACCAGGTTACTTGATACTTATCAGACTGCTGTCAATGTAATAATAAGTCCAGAGTCTGTAGCCAGCCAGCTGTATGTCTGTAAGTGTCACTGATAAACCACATTATTACACAAACTCCTAATGTAATGTACATTTGCTAAACAGGGCTTCCAGCTTGCTATGGGGGTTTTAATGTAATGCATTTTTTAATCTGATGGAGAGCAGAAGATTTCAAGTAAATGCTCTATGGGGCATAATAGAGAGCGTGCTAGTGTCTCTTAAGATACGTCCACTCGTGCATCTACTTTATGCTTCCAGTTACTTGTAAGGTACTGTAAACTAAACGTGGTTGTGCTTTTGCTTTCGACTCTGGAATAAAAAACCAATACAAATCCTTAAAAACATTTATTCTTAAAAAGCTTATTTGTTTCAATTTGGTTATTTCTTGAATATGGTGGGTTATACACTTAATTTTTTGTGTTTAAATATCATCTTCTCTGTCTCTTCTCTCTGTAAAGCACTGTGTCTGTTCTGACAAGGGCTATATATAAATAAAGTGCGCTTGTTTGCTTGCAGTTGTAGTTTTTAGATAAAACATCCTAGTATGTGTTTCACCCAAAGATGACTACCCTCCCTCGCTCTCCCTTCAGGAACATCTTCCGTGTCTTGGGGCTGATGAAGACCGACATGGTTAACTTCACCATCCAGACATTGAGGCCTCACCTCCTGCAGCAGGCCGTGCAGTACGAGAGGGCCAAATTCCAGCAGATTCTGGACAAGCAGCCAGGTGAGCGTGAGTGACTTTCACTCCAGTGTGTTTAAATCTCCGACCTGGCTGCTGCAGGATGAGTGATGGATGGAAAAGGTGACTTTGTGAATGTGGGATTTATGATCATTGGGTCGTTTCAGTTTTCAATTAAAGAAATTTTGACCCTTGTCGTTCTAAAGCACCGTCCAGCCATTTCTCAGCTTCTCACAGATTGGGTACGGAGAGGGACAGCCAGTCACTGCATATTGAACTCTGGCTGTTTTGGCTCAGATATTATTCTGTGTAAGTACAACTGGCTAATCAGTCACAGTCTAAGTGACAAGGCCCTGACATAGTCATGCTAGCTGTGGTACTAAATATTCTTCATGAAGATTTCTATTAGTCACATGTTCCAGACTCTGTCCTCCAAAACACATTTTTGTAGCAAATTAATTAATTAAGCTGATAAGTAGAATAAGGCTGTATTTTGTTCTTACTTGATTATTCATTTGGTTTATAAAATAGCAGAAAATAATGAAATTTGTTGCTAGAGCCTGGGGTGATGTCTTGAAACTGCAAGTTTTGTACAACCAGCAGTCCAAAACTCAAAGATAGTCAGTTTATTTCTGCATAGACCAGCAAATATTCACATTTTAGAAGCTGGTTAATTGACACTTAAATCTACTATTTACTGCTTTCCTCATGAATACATCTACAGTATGTCTGTATCACTCTGTGGATCCTGTGGTAATTCAGTGACAGTGCAGTTTCAATCTTGAGTATCACTCTAGGGTTTATGTATGTATATGTCTGTAATTTTCTATTTTTCTTTAGCCTCTTTGGATAATATCACCGCTTGGCTTAAAGCAGCAGTGTCAGAGGAGGCGGTGGCTGCCGGAGCTCCGCCTGATCCCTCCAGTCCTGACAGCCGAGGTTCCGTCAGCGCCACAGCTGTCCTCAACCGGGCCTACATCCGTCTGCTGCACTGGGACCCGCAGGACCAGAAATATCCAGAGGTCAGCTGCAGCGCAGAGTGATATTTTATTGATTATCAGGGAATATGCGGTCTCTGAACACACTCCTCCTCACCCTGCCGCACGTTACAGCATGTGACAACACATTAGAGCTCATGTAGTGTCATAGCAAAGTGGTTCTCAACCTTTTTTTGTCAGAGGCACCTACGCAGACCAGTCAGTTTCAATCAAATACCCCTTCATCACCGGTCACGTTTCAGATGTTTCAAATGTTTAGTTAACGGTGTTTAATCCATTTCTTTTAACTATTTCAACAGTTTATCAATGTATTTTAACCAAACAAGTCAACCATTTATCCCTTTTTTAATTTATTAACAATTTATCCATCACTAGGCTACTTTAAGTTAAAAGTTAACACTTTTATTCATTTATCTACAACCGTTTATCTTACTATTTCAACCTTTTATCCATTACTTTTAGCTTACTAATTTTCACCAACTTAAAGGCACTGTGTTGGTGTTACAGCTCACTCAATATAAGGATTTTTACAACTACTCCATAGTTGGAAATCACTGTTTTAGAATATTCAGCACAATTTTTTTATTGTTGTGTAGATATGTTGTAGCTGTTGGTTCTGTGATTAACCATGTGACCCTGACCTGTCCTCCACACGCAGACTGTGCTGATGGACCAAGCCCGCCTGGACGCTCTGGGTCAGTGGCTCCAGATGCTGGTCCTGGAGGTGTCTGTGCTGCTCCTGACCAACGCTCAGTGTGGGAGCGCTGTTTTCTCCCTGCAGGGGTTTGTAGGTAAACTCAGGCAGTCCGTCACTGCCCTGCTGGAGGGCAGTCACACCAGGTAAGAGGAGGATGTGGTGATGCATGTACTGGCTGTCATGGGGAACAGGTATTGTATGAGAAGGAAACCAATGGAGGTGACAGGAGGCAACTAGCTTGTCAGAACAGATCCAGCTAACCTCATTCTTTCTGTTCAAGAGAAGCCCCATCATGATTAGTAGATAAATGTGGAACAGCAGCTTGTGATATCCAAGGTCTGTTCACACTCTGGTCCAAGCTGCAATAAAATGCAGCACAGGCCATTTCTCCCTTAATCACCTTTATTAAAATGTAATTTTATTTAATCTAAACCTCTTAAGGGACCTAGATGTTATTAAAGACCCTTATTTATTGACCTCAATGAGTCCCAGGACTCATTGCTCAACACTGCTTATAAATTGCCTGTGACCTAATATACATCTAATGAAGCCTGTGGGTAATTTGTCTAATTCTCCTTTCTGGTGCTGCAGGGAGGCTGACCTGAAGGGGGCGCTGGTGGGGCTCGGGGAGACAGTGCTGCAGCAGGTGAACGAAGCTCTGATCGGCCAGGGAGAAGCAGCGCTGCCTCAGGTGAGCCAGGATCTGCTGAGGGGACAAATATCTGACCTGTGGAGAAACAACAACCCTGTCCGCACACTCATAGGTAAGGTCATGAGTGCAGGGGTGGGGGGGGCAGATAAATAATTAACTGAGGCACAAATCAGGAGAAATGCTATAAATCCACGTTACATTGCAATTTCCAAGTATTTATTGCTGGGTATTGGTGGTTGCTATGTTGTCATTTCATTTGAAGAGAAATTCTGAGCTTTTAGTGCTGATTGATACAAATCAAATACATTTTGATAAAGAAATTGCAGTAAATTTTAGTTTGGATAAAGCTAGTGTTCGGAGATGCACCATTTTCATTCAATAGGAGAACCATGCCATGCAACTAACATTTACTTTCATTACGGATTAATCCGACCGTTATATTCTGATTGATGATAATCTGAGATAATAATAAACCAACATCTGAGGAGATGGAACCAGGGGTATTTAGCATCTTTGCTTTAAAAATGACTGGGCTTATTAATTATTTTTTGTTCATGATTTGTTTTTAACAGATCTGAATTCAGATAAGCTCTGGTTGGTGGTTGTCATGTTTTAACTTCATGTAAGATATTATACGATTTAGAAAATTCAGACATTTCAGGTTGATTAAAAAAAACTTGGGTTTAAAAGTCCATTTTGATTAAGAAAGGGTTTGTGTTTCATACTGTGCATCTTCAGTCACTTCACAATTTTCACTCAAAGAGAAAAACAAGCATTATAATCTCATTTAGTGTGGGTTATCTCTGTCCACATGAATGTTTTTAAACTTGAGTGTGTGCTGCTGCAGAGAGCTGACTTTTCTCTCCCTTTCTCTCTCTCAATCAAACATAGGAGAAAGAGTACAGGGCTTCCTCCAGGCCATGCTGCAGGGTAGCCCCGCTAAAAGGAGTCCAGAGCTGCCCGCTCCCCTCAGGCTGGTGAGCACTGAGCTTGCCCAGCTGGGGACGGCCTTTGGGCAAATCGTCCACTTCAACCAAATGGTCTTTGGTCCCTTCTACGCACCCATCCTCAGGAAACTGCTGTTCCCACCAGGAGAGGCCGAGGCCGGGGAGGATTCACGCTAGACTGAGGGCGACCCAGATGACCTGCGGTGACCTTTAACATAAGCTGCCTCGTGGCATTGGACATGAAGCTTTAGTGTAAACACAGTGAATGTTAAAGGGAAACCCAGTAGTAAGATATTACAATATAAAACAGTTTGAGAAAAAAAACAGTTAAATTAGCCAAGAGCATCTTTCTGTTACTGGATTGATATTTCTTTCTCTTCACTTTAAAAGGAGACATTTGCAGTCTCCTGAAAAGGACATTTGTTTTTATATTATTATACAAAACAAAGTCAAAGATCTATTATACAAACAAATCATAAGGCAGGTACTGAATTATTATTATATATTAGTGCATTTTAACAGCACAAAACATTAGTAAACAGGTTGTGTGAAAGGCAAGACAGGGGTAACAAATAGTTTGTAGTGTGTTAATGACAAAATTCTGCATGAGTCAGATTTAGTCGAGACTGAAAGGATCCGTTGCCTGGAAAAACATCTTTGTTGGGTTTCACTCTCCAGATAAACACCCTCAGGAAAAACCAAGTACCAAAGAAAATATGCTAACAGTTTGTAAATAATACTGCAGATGTAATATGTAGCTGGTTTCTTGTCATTATATTGAGAGATGTTTATATATGTATATGGTTTACCAAAGACAGTATGCACTTTTTTCTGATCTCAGTTGATTTATTTTTTTTTTCCTTTTTCTTTCTTTGATCACAAACCAAAAATATACTCAGTGTTTCCCCCACAGTAGTTGGCGTAAGTGATGGGCGGGGTATTAAATAGGTGCTTACTTGTAAATAAATCCCAACCTGATTAATCTTCCAGTAATTTTCCAGTTTTCGGGCAGCCATTCAAATGTCACACATTAACGTGTAAACAAACGAAAACACAGGTCACTGCTCACCTCGTTGAATTTTAATAAATACTCTGGGACAACCATCACTGGATACACTTACAGTGGGCAAAGATAAACACAAAATGTTACAGATTACTCTCTTGAAAACCTGCAATTTTGTAGTTTGAGTTTTTTATGACAGGAACAAATAAGGTGCAGACCGCCACTGTTTGGTTTACATTGTATGTTATATTTCTAGAACTTAGGTAAGAGTCTGTAATCTATCTGCTTTGGGTAAGAAATGTTTTTTAATTTTCAATTTTATTAAACATTTTTTTCTTTTTTTTTTTTTTAAGTGCACCCTTCAAGTGTCAGATTTTTGCCAGCCGCAAAAAAACAATTAAAAAATCACCTGTGCTCTTAACACAGGCATCCTGCATGATCCTAAAGTTCCATTGGTTTCCATTTATTTCCAGTACATAATGAGAAATCATTTATCAGACTCTTGCGTTTGTTATGTAATCCATCACAGTGAACATTGTTTCTGTGGTGTGATGCAGACTCTTCATATTAATCTGCATTTTCCACAAGACTGATAAAAGTTCAAATAAGCATCATGGTCACTGTGATGGATTAGGTAACATAAAGAAGTTTCAAGGGTCAAGAGTTAAACCTGTAATGCAAAACGTTTGTCTCCCCCTTCTGGCAATAAGGGTAATTACAAAAACACAATCAACGCACGCTTTTGACACCAGTGTCAAGCAAGTTTAAAGACTCAGCTAGCATATTTTCATTTCATATGGAAATAAATACACACCAATGGACACCTGGAATAATAGCCAAAAAACAAAATGGTTTCTTAAAATTTATAGTGTAATTTGCAGAATGGTTAGCATCCGGGATTTGTGTTAATTTGTAACAGTTTAATGGGCCAAAACCACTGGTGTGGTCCTTAACTTTGCACAGAACATTTTCTAAGATAAACGCCAGGTAATCTTTTGACAACTGATAAGGTGTTTCACCAACACAAGCCGTTTCCAGGATCCTCAAAGACTCTTCTAACTATATTAATAAAAAACATAATTTGGCTGCTGCCCAACTCAGTTACTAATCCAGGTAGCCAGAACTATTCTATCTTGAAGAAAAAAAACACCACCACAATACTGTGCATAAAATATTCCTGAAATAATGTAACTGAAAATAATGAAAAAATATAAACAAATATAAATAAAGCAGGGACACGTCATTTTCTGCTAAGTTTAGAGCAGTTGTAATTTGGGAAATAGGTTGAAAATCTATTTTTGCCATGCAACAAAGAAAGTATTTTTTATCCAAATTGTCAGAGGAGTTTGTGAGGATTCTGAAAATACCATCAGCACTGCAACAAAGATTGCCAGGCACCTGACTTTAGAAAAAAAATAAAAAATCTGATACTTTATGACTGGGGTTAACATAATACACGAGAGGCACAAACTGGGGCTGATCGTTTTGTTTAAATTAGAAGCTGCACCACCCACTAATCTCTGTTGTTGGGGGGGAAACACTGATAGTATAATTGTACAATAATTACGGTGTTGTAATTGTCAATTGTTTAAATTTTAAACAGCTGGTGTAATGTTTCTTCTCTATCTTTTATTACTCAACCATAAAACAAATCAATGCTGACAACAGACTCAAGAGGGGATTCTTTTGTCATTGTATTATTTAATTTCATTAATATAATATTGCTTTGAAATTTGAAACAGTATCACATTTTCATTGACAAACCATACTCTGTCCACAAACATGGGCAAAGCATTGTATGCTGGTACAGTTTTTTTTCTCTTTTCTCTACATTTTGTTACATTTCTGTTTACCCTTCTTTTAATAATTCCCACAGTTACTATCTCCAATAGACCTGAATCAATAGAAATGCCCATTAATGGTCTATATCATTAATAGTCTACAGTGCTCTAAACATTACAGTACCTACATGACAAGATCAGAAAGTCACATGGAGGCCAGGAAATAGACTTGACCTTTCTGACTGACCTTTCTCAAGACAGGAGTGAAAACACCACTCCTGTTTAGCCGGTGATGTGGGACAACAGGTTACCTTTTCGTCTGTGTGTTGGGATTCATATCAGGGGCAGTGGAGGAGCAGGGGGGATATACAGAGTGAGATCTAAATGTCAGAGTAGCGCTGGTCGGCCCTGCACGTTGCGTAAGGCTTACCTCTCATTTTCTCCCTCTTTCTCTCTCTCGCTATCTCTTTTCCACTGCTCTGCCCACTAACTCAACACACGCAATCGCACTCACATCGGCTGCTCCCCTTCAACTCACAGCTTGGTATCCGGAAACTTGAACGCTGGGGTGAGCTACACAAGGAAAACACCAATGTTAAAAAAGACCGGTACATGCACAGCCATATCATGCCACCAAAACTTGCTTTAAATAGCTGCTGCTCATTAAAGTGTAATGCTTTTTTTTATATTATGCATTCATACTAGAGCAGGTTGTCTTGGTGACACACAAAATGGAAGAACATACATGACAGAAATTGTTGGAGGAAATGACGACAATGGAAACATGGGAGGAGGGATGGAGATGAATTGCTGTATTGGTGTGTAACAAAGAAGAGAGGGAACATAAAAAGCAAATGGCAGATGAGCGAGAGGAGACGAGACACTGCTACAGTACATACAGAGACTGCTCAGGCCAAGTGCATCAAAGGGTACAAAACACAAAAAAAGAAAACACTGCCAACATGCATCAGTCAGTGGAAGCTAACAGTTAACAGTCAAAACAGAGTGGCAATGACACAGCCACGGTACTGCACACAGACCCGTTACATCTTTAACAGTCAGTCTCCAGACACACTGTCTTCTGGAGAACAGGAGCTCAAAACCTCACATCTCCTGCAGCACACATACGCACAAACAAGGACAGTGGCCAAGTGATGTAACAGTAACAGTCCAAACTCCCATGAGGACAAGACAGAGAACAAGGCATACAGCACGCACAGCAGGTAGTGCACACAAGGGGGGAGAACCCACAGATATGTGTCGACTCCACAACGAGCATTTTTCAGTCACAGTGCAGGAGGGAAATTCTTAAATAAAAAAATAAAAAAAAATAGTGTCACGTTCTCAGCATAACAAATCCATTCGCATTAACACCACACCAGAGCAACGTTTTAGACTTGGCTCTTTTAATGTAGCGGATTTAAATCTTTTCACTGCCGTTTATTTTCAAGTGACATACTTTGCGTGTACTGTACCTAATTCTAAATTGGTGTGAAACTGCATGGATACCTAGCCATGTAATCATGATAATAAGATGCTATGTTGGGAAAGTGTGCACCAAATCTGTGCTCAGGGCTCATTAATATATCGTTGAGGATGTTTTTGTTTAGATTACCAAAATTGTGAAATGTGGAACCAATGTCAGTACACTCCATATGCTTGTGTATTTCTTTTTTTTCCTCTTTTTTTTGTGGTAAGCTTTTGTTTTGTTTTTGCCTCTGGTTGTATTAATGTCGGGATCCCTTCATGATCCCTGCTTTATCATTCTGTCCCCAAAGTATTTCAGTCAGACCCCGTCTATCAAAAAGTATCACAAAATCCACTAATGTCCTATTTGCACCGTAAGAAAAAGAAAAGAAGGTATTAAAAGGGATAGTGCCATGTTTAAACACAGTGTTTTTTCTTTTCTATTCTTTTTTTTTTTAATTGACAAGAAGAAGATGCTGTGATTTTCGGTCTCTCAGTGCTACCATGAATGCTGAGAGGCACAGGGCAGTACAAGGCCAGAGCAAAGACTCATCTGGACAAAACTGTACCATCAAAAAGAACATCATCATCCCAGCCAGTCACAGTCAGTTTAATACACCAGGAAATCAGAAGTGTTCTCTTTTTTTTTTTTTTTTTTAAAAGTCTTTTAGAAGCAGGGGGAGGCGTGCAGTTGTTGGGTGGTGGTGGTGGTGTTCAGGTCTAGGGAAAGGTGGACGGGGTGGGGTGGGGTGGGGCGGAGGGGCTTTAGTTGATTATAGATAATCCGAAATGAAGTAAGGCTGTTGTCCTCTGTAAAGTGTAGGAAAATTGTTCTCCTGTGTGTATGTGTGTGTTTGTACGAGGGTTCAGTAGTTCTTGGTCCGTTTTGAGTTCAGACATCAGTGATTGATTCATGACCCATCCATCATTGTTGTTGTTATGAGTATTGTACAAATGCGTAGTAGAAAAAAAAATACAACAGGTTGTTTGCTGCATGTTGCTGTTTTTGTCTTTCATTGATTAATTGTCCGTCTTGCATCCCATGCTAGCAAAGCAGCCTCCTCATAGTGCCTCACAGTGGTAGATGCCTGGTAAGACAGGACAGGCTACAGATGGAGAAAGAAAAAAATAACTGTCTTGAGGCAAAACAATCAAATAAGTCAGTAAATCAAATGAATAAAAAGTGATGCTGAAAAAAACTTAAAATCTACTCATGCTTTTATTTTACAGATTTGGAGTCTAAATCTTCAGCTGCAGGAAAAGAGTCCATCTTGGGAAATACGCTTGTTTGCTTTCTTGATGAAAGTTGGATGAAAAGATTGATAACACTGTTATTTCAGTGCCGTAGATATGAAACTACCACTAGCAGCTAGCAAATGTGGAAACAGCTAGCCTGGCTCTGTATGTAACCCCTACCAACCTCTCTAAAGCTCATTAAGTAACTGCATTGCATTTGTTTGGTCTGTGCAAACAATTTAAGTGTAAAAGCAACAAATCACTGTTATGTAGGAGGTTATGTAGTCCTGACTCTGTTGGTCTTTTAAAAATGGCTTGAGACAGTAGGAATAATAAAGATGAAACCTCTGGGAGCTATCTACAGTCACACAACAGACCAGGAAATAGTTTGGCACACAACCCCGCTGTAAAACAGCGATCAGTCATTTCTACACTTCACTACACTTTTGTATGGATTAAACAAATGAAATACAACGTGTTTGGTAGTGAGCTTTAGAGGTATTGGTGGATTTTGTTTCCTTTGGACAGAGCCAGGCTAACTCTTTCCCCCTTGTGTCCTCTCCACAAGAAAGCAAAAAAGTGTATTTCCCAAAATGTCAAACTATTCCTTTAACAGTTTGACACACTGGCTCCTTTGGTATGTCAAAACCAAAACCTTGTATTTTACTCAATATTACAAACTTAAATCTTTCTTAGACTTGCTGTTGCGTCAAACCGATGTGGAGTCTAGTTACAAAACAAAAATGATCATGCTTGTTTTGCCTGTCGAGAATCTATTCTTAAAAGAAAAATGGCCTGAAAGAGGAAGAATAATAAAGATGCAACCTCTGGGAGCTATCGGGGATTTGGAGGCAGATGCAAGTTGTCAGGAAGAGGAGGATGAGGAGGAAGAGGCAGTTTGGTTGAGAGAGCAGGGCCACTGTAAAATGAGATCAGTCCAGGATCATCCGTTCCAGGGCTCCGCCATTGGCTGCAGCAGCAACAGGCGAGGGAGGCTGCCAGGGGTTGTTGGGGAGGCATGGGAGAGCCGCAGGAGTATTTTATCATGGCGGGCAGGAGAGTTGGTGTGGGTCGGCTTGGGCAGGGCAAAGGAAGGGTGCAGGAGTAGGCAGCCCTGAGGGGTGCTATACCATCACAGTGAGAAGGCACGGGGCTCGCATGTATTAGGTGTGTGTGTATGTGTGTGTTTGAGAGATAACCGGATGCAGGGGGGAGAGGAAAGTACGAGGGGGGAAGGGTGCAGAGGGGCGCCTGTGGGAATCCGGCCTCAGAATATGGTGGTCTCGTACTTGGTGCTGACGGGGCGCCTGTTGGAGTCCCGCTGGTCCAAGAGCCAGGTGGTGCTTCCCAGGGACTGCATGTCTGCGTCCATCTCCAAGGGGTCAATCTGCCGGGGGGGAGGGAGGGAGGAGGGACGAGAGGAGGGCGTGAGACGGGCGGCAGTGGAGGCCATTGCGCCACACTGACAAGTCCTCAGCTCACACACGTGCATGTGGATTAGAGGTACAGTCCAGTGATCATGTTATAATCACAGACACTCAGGGCTCAATCCACAACATGGATGATGTCTGACAGAAAATACACTCAGCCTGTGTGAGCCGCAGCAGTAAACCAAAACTACGACCCTCTGGGAGTTTAAAAATATGCTCATTAGTGGTTCAAAAAGCAACATGTGCTCTACACCAGTGGCTACTGTCATAACATGAGCAGTCAATACACACCATCATAGATTATCCTGATAAATTTACTTTATTTAGTTACGTGTGAAGTTGAAATAGCTAGGAAAATCTCATTTGAAAAGGTTATATTCCCTGCTTCAGTTCAAAATGTCTTAAAAGCATAGATAGAGTATACAACAAATGAGAAAGAAGGCTTAAAACCAACCAACAAAGACCACTTCAACCAACTTGTTTATGACCCTCACTGGCTCAGTTTAGCCGGCAGTCCTCGTATAGAGAAGGTAAATCACATCAAGAAAACCCTCTCTTTCCTCAATGTGTTTAACCACAGAACTTAAGCTAGCTGCATCGTAAAAAGTTAAAAATGTAAGATGAAGATGAGAGATGGCAAAGTAAAGGGGATGAGGAGAACGTTTATGGTTGAAATATTAAGAACCACGAAACAAGGAGACAAAGTGCACTGCAGCACCCCAACGACAAGAAAAAAGAACGAGGGGAGGGAGGAGTGGTGTGTAAGCAGATGTGTGATGATTGAGGGTTGAATAGAGGAAAGGAAAGAGAAGGACCTGGACTCCAGGGCTAACAGAGTGCAACGGGAGGAAGGAAGGACGGTGGGTAGTACACGTGTGACAGTGACAGCAGCGGCATTCGAGCAGAGGGGCACCCTGGGAAGCAGGAGGACCAAGAAGACAAGAACAAAGACATGTTAAAAAACAAGAGAAAAGAGGGACAGAGCATTTTAAATGGACAATGAAGAAAGTCCAGTAGCAGCATTAGGAGCAGTTCATCGCCTGTTCAGAGTTACAGAAGGGAAATCATTCAGAAAAATTATTCTACTGCTTGTGTTCTTGTAATTGACCTTTGCTAAACCCCACCCCCAAACAGTGATTGTCCAATTATAGCTTAGCAACCGTAACTAGGCATGGCAGGCCTGTCAAGCTCTGGATTTCTCCACTCTGGGAGGAATGGAGATTTAGAGGCTGCTGTCTTTTTTTAGCCTTTCAAAAACCAAAAACACAGGAGCAAAAGTGTGAGGAATGGATTAAACCGTGTTTATCTGCTCAAATGTTAGCTGTAATCATTAGCATGTCTGGCTAACTTGCTTACAACCCATGGTATTAGCGACCCAACGTTACTTCCAAGGCCAAAGAGCACAATATTACGTGACTGCTTTATGAGATTATATTTTTAAAAACCCTGTTCACAACTAGCACATTCAGTGTACACCATTTTCATACTCTGAGGAAGCCCCTTCTGGACGCTACAGAGTGTCAGCTAACATTAATGGCTCTGTTCTGCTGTTTAAATTGAACTAATGGAGTACGCTCTAGCAAACCCAGCCAAAAATACCAGAGATTTACAAGCATTACATTTGTCAAACACTTTGGTTAGTCTTCATCATAGCAACCTTTCCTCTTGTAATGTTATAAGTGAAAACACTATATATATATATATTAGAATAAAATACTTGCCCTACTTCTAATACTAGGTTTAAGTTGCTTTACCCTGCATTTCAAGAACAATGCTGCCTAAGGCATTTTTGTTTTAAAACTAGTCAACAACATAAAAAACCCAGCCAGACCTGGCATTTACAACAAACCAATGGCGCCAACATTAACTTAATTAGCTAGTGAACTACAGCTAACAAAACCTGCTAGACGAAGCAACTGATGGTTGCTTCAAAAATAACTACAAATCTTGGGTCGGAAATCTGACATTATTATCTCTGTAAACTGTGTTTGATCGAGAAAAGAATGAGAATGCAAAGTTTGACAGGTGTTGTGACTTTAAGTGAGGGGGTGGGGCTTAGCAAAGAGTCAATCACTCCTTGGTGAAAATTTTGAAAAACGTCATGGCTGTAACAGTTTCTATTTAAACCAAGTAGACTTTGTAGCATTCACATAGCAGTGAAAAGCATCAAAACAGATTGCAGCAGATAGGAGTCTCTCGTCTAAAACTTTAACAACCAGCCACACTCATTATGCAGCTCTGTGATTACTCCATATATTATCCTTACAGGCAGGTAGTAAAACAAAGTGATTTGTGTCTCTGCATAAGCATGTGGTGCAGCAGTGTGCGTGCTCCCGGCTGTGCAGCTCTCTTAGGTGACAGTGATCACTGAATGCTCATTATATGCAGCCTGAGAGGTCAATGCATCAATGCGTAGCTCAGGGTATACGTGAACATTTACGCAACACACTCAATCAATGGTGAGGAAGCTGTGGATGGGTCCAACCAGCTCAGCTGAGCACACAGAAAAGTCCCAGAGGAAATCACATACCCGCCTGTAAGCAACAAATAAAACTATTCATTCATCATGTTTCGCATATGCACAAAAAGAAAATCTCCCCTGATCGGAGTGACTCAGAGTTGGGGGGGTTGGGCAAGATTAAATTGGTAGCAAAGTAATGACTCATCACTTTCTGCCATACACACAGCAAATCTTCCTTTGTAGGTGGCCCCATTGGGGATTCAGTGGCAGGGAAAAAGTCGGTCACGAGGTCTGTGTACCTTTTCTGAATTATGATTACACAACGGCGTGTTTTTGCCCCCCCACCCTGTCTTTTAACAAGTAGAGCAAATTCAACAATCACACACATGCCCACAGATACACATTTTCACTGTGTGTTTTTTTTAAAGGGTTTGTAGGGTGGTACTCACTGCTGATCTCCGCATGCTGCTCCACGACTGAGATACAGGACGGCTGGTTTTGGTCTCTATGACCTCTGAGCCCAGAGATGAAGGGGGGACATAGTGTCTCGCCCTGGACTGGATCGCCATCTGATAGGCCACCTCAAACGCCTGTCCCAGTGTTAGAATGATCTCGTAGGTCTGTGTCTGAGTGAATGAAAAATAAAAACTGTTTTAAGTGTGTTCAAATCAGAAGACACTGAACATAAAGTTGTGGTAATAAAACAAAAAGTCCAACAGCTTCCATTTCAGTTTGTGTGGACACAAAACAACTGCCTCACACTGGTTGTCTTTTGGTTTTACAATAGATTTTAACTGAATTCACATGAACTTTCAGAATCACAGTATGTGGGTCCTTTGTTTGTGTCCATGACAAATTGTTTTGATTCCTAAATGACCTGAAAGTAACCCTGTTTTCACAAAGATGACTCAACTTTTTCTTTAAGTGGTGGGGAATAATTTAACCAAGTAGCTTGGACTATAAAAATCTACAGTTTTTATAATTTCCTAATGACATCCGACTCTTACTCAATATTTTATTTTTCAACATTTAGAATTACCATAATTGTTTAGGCCTGTAAATGCTTGTTTTCCACAATTTGTTGTGAATAACAAAAAAACATTGCATAGCACACAAAAGCTTTGCTCTTCACATTGTTAGGATAATTACTTAGCATCATTATCCCCTGGCTTTTGGATGAAACAAACACATTTTCAGAGAAAAGCAAAAGCCCATTTTTGCACAACATACTGCACATGAAGTGACTGTGTTAAATACGAAATAAGTGAGGCTTAAAATGTATGTTTTGGACCTGAAAACTTTGATAATTACTGTGCAGTTAAAACAGTGTTTACTGTAGTTAACTGTGGCTCCACAGTGGAACATCTGTCAAAGATGAAAGATTGTCGTCGACCTTTGCAGAGGCTGAGAAACAAATTACAACATAATCTGTGCATGTACACGGAAATGCCAGGCATAGCAGGAGTGGAACTTCAATTAAGCCATTTGATGAGCCAATCAAGAAAATTGTGTCCATTGGATGCCGCACGCCGTTTTATCTGCAGGATTCCTGACATCCAACAAAGGACACTTTTAATCATGAATCTACAAAAAGCTCAAGTCTGAAGAATTACATGAGGATTTAAGGGTTTCCTCAATAGATTTTATGGAGCAGAATGGTCATTAAGCAATCATATTTCTATTACATCAAGCAAAAGACACAAGACAAGGTGCTTGGTCAGACTAATAAGAAATGCATTACTCACCACTTCCACAGTGCTGAAGACATGACAGAAGTGGTGGCCACTCTTAAGATCCTTGGTAATGTAAGCAAAAGTGCAGAGGTCATCTGGGTCTTGGGCAGCGCAGGAGATGTTCCTGATCTCGTGCTCCGCAACTATAGTCTAATGGTCAAAGAGAGGAAGGAAATGAGTGAGTGCTGACTGGAAATGAGACGTTAATGGGGGCTGAAAGAGTCAACAGGAATGTTTGGGCTGGACAGATCAATAAACACACAGACACACAAACATACTTTCCCATTACCTTCGTGGCTGCATCTATGAACTTTACCCCTCTGTAAGTAATGGACAGTATGACAACAGGGCCCTTTCTTGAGTCCTTTGATTTCTGGAACAAACACAATAAAAAGAGTAAGAGGCAAGTACATGGTTCGTACACTATAAATGTAAGGTGTTTTCTTCTATAGCCCACTTATTTTATGTTAGACATTGTTGTTGTTATTTGCTTTTCTTCTTCAAAAGGTCACAGCAAATGAAATTAAAAGAAAAAAAAATCTGCATGATTTTTAGTAATATTTACCCTAATTTTAGCACAGGCATCTTGTGTGGACTCAATCCCTCGTAGATCCCTGATTATCATTGATCCTAGGTACTGGGAGAAAGAATCAAAACACACCAGGATGGGTGAGTTTACGCACACAAAAATATCCTAGTCAGCCTACTTCAACAGTAAGAAAACGGTCAGCCACGTTGTAAACACTGTAATGTAAAGGCAGTAAAACATGACTTACAGTTGCCTCATACCCGCACGAGTCCAGGATGAGTTTCTCAGGCTGGTGATGCCAGGCAGATACCGTGGCGTAGGTAGCAGAGTGGCTCGGTGGCCGGAGGTTTAAACGAGACTCTTTGTGCCGCTCACTTTGTCTGTCCTACAGAGGTGTAAAATCATTTGTTTTTCATGAAAAAAGGAGACACAGCTAATGCCTGTAACATGAAATAAATCAAATTCTTCTTTAACACAGTGGAAAGCCTCTTACTTCTTTGTGCCAGGACATTTTTCCTTCACAGATCCATATCTCTGTCATCTCAGACAATAAAGAGCATTCATGCACTGCATATTTTGCATTATAGTGGAACTGAAAAGCTGAGTCCACTGGTCATACCTGTTGCCACTTTACAAATTTGTGTGTCTCAGTCAAGCTAGTAAGGTAAAAGACTTTTGACTGCTGTACATTAGTGTAAATGCAAGTGAAGTCTGCCCAGTCAGCACTTTAATATTATAAGTCCTTTTTGATCTGCTGGGATGCTGATAAATATTCATGCACTGGGTTGGGCCTTTAGGTCAATGTAGACCGTACTCAGCGCTTTCATAAATCACTTGTCAGAGTAAAATATACTGATGACAATATTCCACTAAGCATTTAGGAAAGAGATAAGTATTGATTTTACATATCATGGACCCCGGGTAGTGCAGTCGTACATTATTTCCCTTATAGATGCTCCTCTGTGTTTTCTCTTTGGCCTTAGTGAGTCAGAAACCAGGCACGTCAGCTTGACTGTTTGTGTATGTGTCGCAGTTTGACCTTTAGCAAATGGTAAAATTTGATCACTGAGTTATTCTTAGTTCATTCTCTTAAAGAAGAAGTGAAGAAATTCAAGGAGGCACACAGGAACTGAATGCATTGTCAGTGAAAGAAGACTGGATTGGATTTTTATAATGTTTAGTTATTCAAATATTTCTAAAATTCAGAGCTGTTCTGAATGTCACTCTGAGTTAAAATCCACTGGTGCAGATAAACAGAGCAGTGCTTCTAGGAAATTTAACTGGTAAAGCAATAATTCAATGCTGTACTGTTTTTACCTTCAGTGAAATTATACTCTATGAAAGAGTTTTTATTTCATATGTTTAAAAAGTGTTGTCTTATGGAGAGTATTATAATTACATACATAATTTTGCACATATTTTCCATATTGTGCTATATATCATTTTTAAACAATTATCTTATGAATAGAGCTTTTTGGCCAAAATCTATAATGCTGGGCTTCATAATATTAGCTTCCCTTTTTAATACAATAGTGCCAAAACATTTTTGGGAAAATCAATGGAGAAATTGTGGTTAAACAGATAAAATGTCAAATGTTTTTTGGCAACTCCAGCAAATTAAATACCAGAAAAACCAAATGATTCTTCATATTGTTATAAAGCTCACTGCTCATTGTATTCAAACATTAACCACAATAATTTAATTCAACTCAAATATTAAAGAGATAGCTACCACATTATGAATGATACACTGAAATCTCTGACATATTTATTTAATGCCTCAGTGTATTTACACCAAGCAATCACAACATTAAAAGCACTGACAGGTGCAGTGAATAACACTGATCATCTCATTAAAATGCAGTGTTCTGCTGGGAAACCTTGGGTCCTGGGGTTCATCC
The DNA here is from genome assembly GCA_033238685.1 of Lates japonicus. Classification (NCBI taxonomy): domain Eukaryota; kingdom Metazoa; phylum Chordata; class Actinopteri; family Centropomidae; genus Lates; species Lates japonicus. Next base: position 790,000 of record BRZM01000057.1, read on the forward strand.
TGACGTTACTTTGACATGTACCACCCACTTGAACGTTGCTGGAGAGCAAACATACCGCCCATGGCAGGGGCCTCCCCCAGCAGGACAATGAGCCCCACCACACTACAAAAACTGCTCCGAAATAGCTCAAAAAACACAAAGAGCCCAAGGTGTTGACCTGGCCTCCAAACTCCCCAGATGCCAGCATCTGTGGGAGGCACCAGAACAAGCCAGATCCATTGAGGCCCAACCCTGCAACCCACAGGACCCAAAGGATCCACTGCCAATGACCTAGTGCCAGAAACAACAGGACAACCTCAGAGGTCAGGTGTCCATGCCCCAACAGGTCAGAGGCATTTTAATGTTGTGGCAGATCAGTGTATTGTCCCATCACTTACCAGTAATTATTCCTTTGCCATTTCCCCTGGTTACAGTCTATAGCAAGTCTTTAGCTATGCCCACTAACATATCTAACATTGCACAGCATCCTCCTCTACTTTTCATCTAGTTGCTCTCTGAATGTGAGTTAGGAGGATTTCCTTAAGTTGGAAAAAGTGAAATGAGGAACTCACTACAGAGCGCGGCCTCTCACTATAAGACCGCAGAGATATACTACAGTCTTGGTCGACTCCTCTCCGCCTTCGGTCCGACTCAGTCAGGGGAAGGAGCATGTCCATGGAGCGACTGGTGTAGGGGTCCATCTGACTGAGGGGAGATGTGGTCTGGGACAGGAGGTCATGAAACTGCCATACACCCATACACCCACACACACAAAAGAGTACAAACACATGTACAGACAGCTCAGATTAATGATTTGACAGCACTGTCTAACATGGGCCGGTTTCCCTGATCTACATCCAAGCTTAATCCTCGACAAAAGAGCCTCTTCCATGGAGATTCTCCGTTCTTTTTAGCCCAGTTTAATCTGCCTGGGAAATCAGCCCTGAGTATTTAACAGTTGTGAACATAATGATATTGAAGAATCTCATTCCAAAATTAGATATCCGCTGCAGAAAGAAAATGATCCATTTTCTCACAAAATGATGTTGGCATAGCAATACAGCTTTGCCATGTGACTCTGTTTGACTTCCATCTTAAGCTCTGTTTTGATTGTTGTTCAATCATTGATCTCCATTGAAATTACTTGAACATTTTTTTCCTAACACATCTGTTAGCATTTTATGTTAAAAACAGTGTATATCTTACAAAGCCATTACAGACACTAAATATGGGTTATACTGAAGGCATATGCAGAACTACCCCTCTATCTAATTGGATATCTTGAGCATACCCAATCTATTAACCGAATTAGCCCGGACAGCATGTTTCCACACTTTAGTGGTTAAATGGTAGCACTCACATTGTTGCAGTCTGATTCACACTTTTGGTGCTATAACGTGCTTTAGATAAAAACATGCTTCTCAGATTGTGTCTTTTTGTGCAGTCAAGGAAGAGTAGACATTAAATCAGTGTCATCTAATGAACATGGTTTCTGCAGGGTTCACAGTTAAACTTTTCAAGACCTTTTTAATACCACACAGAATGCAATTTAACACCCAATTCACAGTCACGCTAAAATATGTCACTGAAACCCAGCTGCATATAGCAATAATTTCTAATAATGCCATTAAATAATGATTTAACTCGACCTAGATCTTGATAAGCAGCTGAAAATTTATGGATTTAGGGCTGTTATGTCTTCAGGCTTGTTTTGTCCAGCCAACTGTCCAAAACCCAAAAATATTCAGTTTACTTTCATATGTGACAAGAAAGGGCATCAAATTGTCACATCTAAGAAGCAAGAGTCAAACAAAGTTTGGCATTTTTACTTCATAATGACAAAACAAGCAATAATTAGGAAAACAATTAATCAATTAATTGACTAATAGTTTAAAGCAATTAAAAAATAACCAATTTATTTAAGGTCTGCATATTAATTTTACATAGCATCAGGTCTGGAGTAATGGTACTGGAGATTTTACACACACCTTACACACTGCTAAATCATTTTCAAAAATATTACTATTTATGACAAGCTAGAGAATATATTTAAGAATCTGTTAATGAAATTCAAGACTTCTTAATACCCACAAAAGCCTTTTTTAGGAAACCGAAACTGAAAGGCTAACAATGAAGATCCTAATAAATGCTACATCACCAGTCTTACCAAAATAGGAGACAGACGACGGGACTTAGTTGGAGCCTCTTCATAAGGTCTCTCTGCTAGAGAGGCAATGATCCTCTTCCTGTGGCCCAGGGGACCAATCTTAATAACCTAGAGAGGACAGCGACAGGGGACAATATGAAGCAGACTTTCCAGTGCATTGTGACATCAATATCTCATAGAAGAGGATTTATCTAGACTAAGCTAATAGAGATATATCCAAAATACACTGACACAGAGTTGGTGGCATGCTCTCCTCACTGGCAGGCATCCACAGGCAAACAGAAATGACTGTCGTCAATAATTCAGCCTCAATCTGTTTTGCCGTAAGCTTAAAGTACAGCACTGTCTCTTTCCTGGGACACTCTATAATTCACAATCCCTTTTTGGACATAGTGCTTAAATAACACAGAAGAATTTGGTGACTTAGAGGATGATAACAGGTAATATGCAAATGAGCAAGTGATTTGCAGATAACTACGTGACATAGATCTACTTAATTTGTCACTGTTTAAATAATGTATGTTTTTAATTCATGGTATCTGTGTCTTTAAACCTTTTACAACTGGTGTGGCTAAAACCCTCAGAGGAAGAAACACAGGTTAATTTTGTGTAGTCAAAACTCATTATCTCAATACTGTATATTTGCATAATTGGCTATTAACATTCATGCTCATCCAGTAAAGGTGGATGTCGAGTGATTAATGTAACATTTACAATTACGTTGCTGGTACAAAATATTCTGTAACGGGCTCATATGGTTCTTTGTCTGAGGGCTTTAATTATTTATTCAGTGAGAGTCAGAGGCAGAAGAGGCAACTGGTTTGTGATCTGGATTTCTGGTGCTCATTTCATTATTCCAGAGCACAGAAACCCAGTGAGACCAGTATGCATGAGGTATGTGTAATAAGGTAATTTATGGGGATGTAAACCAGCTCGTAGATCATCTTGATGCTTGATACTATTTGCTGAAAGATGCTGAAGAGGATGTAGGAAATGTAATGGGCAAAGTAAGTTCTGCCAAGATGCTCAGAGGCAGTTCTGCTACTCTGCACACTGAAAGTAATGTGCCCTGCACTCACACCCATCTTTCTGTACTGCATCGCAGTCTGCTGGACACCATCCCTCAAACACAGCATATACAGTATGTTTGGCTGCTGTTTTCCTGCAGCTGCTGATGCTACTGCAGCTGTTGCTGGTTTCTGCCATTTTGCCACTGCTGTGTGCGTTGATCACGACCAGACACACATGAAAATGTTGATGGTGGGGAAGCATATGATTGTTACACACATGATCATCCACTGCTTCTACACAGCCCTCTGCAATTTCTCATCAGCCATATCAGATCATCTGTTTGGATCGTCTGGCCACCTGTCATCACCTAAACAATCTTACTTTCTACATGACAGCTGGCTGTCACTGTAACTAACTGTATAATACAAGAGAAACTGGTAGTGGTTATTTTCTTAAAAAGGTGCTACATGCAAGTCTTTGCTATCACTACATAGTTAACGTTACCATTAACAGCTGTTTGAGGGCTTCAGCCATTGTTGTGTTTACAAGACAAGAGGTTAGAATAGTTAGTCAGTGCAAAATATCAAAAGGATGTCTATTAAGTTGCTGTAGCTCAGTAGTTCCCAACCATCATGGCTCATGACTCCTACAAACAAAAAAATGACTACTTACAACTGCTCATCACAGGCTGTAAATGTTTAACGAAAGAGTGATTGTCCATCTGAGATTGGTTCATATGAATGATTTTTATAAGCCAGACTGAATAAACAATCCCGTATTTCACAAGAAATTAAAGATTGGAGAAAAGTCAGGGGGAAAAAATTGTGGCAGAGGATCATATGTTTTTCTTCTTTCCTGTCTTGTTAACCATCGGATTTATTACCACTGCTGTGGTCTAAACTCATACACACACAGAGACAGACAGACAAAACTGACAAAACTGACAAAACTCCTGTACCCATGTTCAACCCAAGTGATACATGCATTTTACTATAACCTCCACAGCTTTTAACCCAAAATAAAAATTGTCCTCCTTTGTAATTATAAATTATCATAAAATGTTGTTACACTGCTTCCATAAAGATTAAACCAAATTACATGTTTCCCTGTCATCACTCACCACATTGTTCCTTAATTTACATTTTATCTGTTCTGTATCTACTAATTACTCTGATTTTGAAAATGTTTCTGCTACAGTTTTATGCAAATGCTTCCATTACGAGTTTTATTTCAGCATTGCATTTTGAACAGCCTCTTAACCTCAAACGCGGGCCATAAGGGGACCAGTCGGCAAGAACTGGTCATCACAGATCATCAGCACTCATGGGTCCAAAAAGTCCAAAATGAAAAAAAAAATAAAAATAAAAATGTATTGGATAAATGTGTAAGTCATGGCTTCTTACATTAACGATTTCCAGCTCCCACAGGTTCTTAACACACTCCAGTGTGCGGTAGCCGCTTGAAAGGAAGTTGGGCAGATATTCATGCAGGCCAAGGCCGTCCAGCCAAGAGGCGAGAGATGTACTGCCATCACAGCCCAGTGCTTTTACCTGCAGAGCGGAGAAAGACGCAAACAACAAGTACTGTAACTTTTTGTATGGAGGAAAGAACTTAAAAGTAGTAATCAACAGTATATTCTTGTTTTCCAGGCGACGCTGCTCTTTTTAGACACGCTACCCACTGTGTATTGCCATTAAATTTGGAACAAACATTCGTAGATCCCAGAGGTTGAGTCTCATTGACTTTATTGATCCCATGACTTTTCTTCTTGTGACACCAGCAGGTTGACAATTTTGGTTTTGGTTAACATGGTAAGCATTATACCTCTTTGACATTAGCATGTTAGCATTGTGGCTGGGTTTGAACTATCTGACTGTTGGCCAGGGCCTCATTATCTTCATGCCTGGATCCAAATGCCTGCGGGTTAGGTTAATTGACGACTCTAAATTGCTCGTAATGTGAAAATGAATGGTTGTTTGTGCACCCTGCCTCTCGCCCAATGTCAGGTGGGCCTGGCTCCAGCCCACCTGCAACCCTTAGAGATAAGCAGCATAGCTAATGGATGGATGGACTCTGTAACATCCACATCCTCAGGCCTGGACACTAAAAATGAAAATAAATATGTTCCTTTCTAATTTTCAGCTTCATCCCAAGTTACACATTACATTTACATCTACAGTACAAGTTAGACCAATATTTATTATCCCATTCTCCAGTACAAAGGTACAAATTGTCATTTAAAATTATTATGCATGTCAGTGTACTATTTAAAATCATAGTTAGCAACATAATGCAATGATGTTTTGTTCCATTCTGTGTTCAAAATCAGTTTTTTCCATGTACTGTTTTTCATTAGAGGGTTGCTATTTAAACTGATGAACCACTCATCAGGTGAACAATTTGCATCTATTTTGATTATAAAACCTTGACATGTTTTTTCAATCTACAATTTTTATGAAGATACTGATATTTTGACTTATGCTTCTGAGACACAATCAGTCACTGTCCGTCCTGGGTGCCAAGGTTAAGTTATGATGTTAAGTACCTTGGGCAAGCTGCGTGCCGCATGGAGGATTTTCTTCCTGTGTCCGGGGTCGGTGATCCCGATGTCTCTGAGGTCCTGGTCCTCCATCACGTTACTTCCCTGCATGTGCACAAACACAAGAGACAAGCACAAATAAACACATTCACACACAGGCACACACGCACAGTCACACGCAAACGCACATACACGCGTGTACAGACACAATATACAATATGGACATACAACAGTACAATACAAGAGAATAAATCAGTGATCTATTACACAGTATGTCTCCCTCTCAGATCACACACACAGTATTTTCGTATTAAAGACACTATTCTGACACATGACAAATAGCTGTAAGAGCATAGGTCAATAAAACTATCATGACATATTCTACCATGTAACTACCAGGGCGTACAAACACTTGCTCATAACACACACAACATGCACACACACGCAGAATATGCAGAATAACTCTGACACAAGCAGTAACAGCAGAGTGGGAGGACAATGAAGTCAAATAAATTGTGCATGCCAAGAGTAATCAATCTGATCTGGTCCGACTCAGAGGGAACAAAGCCTTCATAACTGCAGCAGCATCTACACGATCCCTTTGCTGCCGCGTTTCATTGAGGGGAAACTAAAAACAGTCCAAGAGGAAACAAAAATATTCCACTACAGTTTGTAACAATTCCTTAATTTAGGACACAGAACAATGATCGTTTCCCACTTCCTGAAATCTTGACTGACAAGCAGATTCTTGTCTGTTTCATGTAGCTGTTCACATTCACAGCTCCAGTTGCTTTGTCATCTTATTCCGGTTTATAGGCGGGAATAAAGATACAAGGAGAACCTTGAAAATGTGGAGCTAAGCGTTTTTTCCCTGTGGACTGCTGCAGATTGATTCTTCCTGGCCAGGAATGTTAAAATGTTCTGTAGTCTTTACTCAATCTGCTCTCACTGGATTGGTTTCAGAGCACAATGCAGCAGTATTCACAGGCCTGTATCAGGGCGCAGTTGGGAGATTACTCACTGATCGCTAGAATAAAAGTCAAAACGAAGCAGGGTCTGATGTAAGGGAGGCCCAAAATAGATTCCCCACTTTTATTAATACAGTTTGAAGTTTGATGATGCCTCGGGAGACTCTGCAAACTTATTATTTCATGCTGCATTTAAAACGTGATGGAAATGTATGGTTCAGTTCTTACATAGCTTATGAGCTATGGTAGTTTGATTTAATCTGATACGACTTGCAGATGTAGCCATGGTAGAAGTCCTTCATCTCACTAAATGCACTCAGTTAATGCAACAGTGAATTAGAATTGCTCTATTGCTCTGCCCCACAGGAGGAATTGTTTAGAAAAATCAAATTTTGTTACTTTTATAAGAGTCAGCAGGCATAACAGAAATCTGGCAACGAAAAAAATACTTATTTTATGCATTACAATATGTATGTTCAGTGCCACATTATAACATTTGAAAAAGTGGGGGCTGCAGAATCTGATGCAATATTAATGCAGGAGAGATGCAATGTAAATGCATGATGGGGAACTTCTAAGATGTTTTTGCACTTGACAATTTGCCTCATTGCCACATTAGGTTGGTCATCAGAGCATCAGAGCAACTAATGCACAAAAAAATGTGGAATATGTGGAACTTCTGACTGTAAATAAAATGTGTGGGCATGAAGGCCGAGAGAATGAAAGCCACGGGCGCCCCACTTCTGGTAGCATGAAAGGAGCACAAAATGATAATCATCGTGTAAAAATTATGAGAATGGGCACACAGCTGTTCATAATTTATGATCCCTCAAAAGCTGCATCTCAGAGCAATCATCACATGCAGAGAGCCTTGCCGACTCATGTGAGTGCCTGCTCTCTTGCTCTGGTGGGCGGGCCGAAGGAAACTTTCCAAGCAGCACTGTAGATCTTCAGCTGTGACAGCGGCGGTTTGTAGGTACAGTATGGCACGCATGCTGAGATCCCTGCCACTGCAGAATTAAGACTGTGGAAGGTTTTCATTTTCCCCCTGGGCTCACAAACGACCCGGAGAGTGTGAAGAATCTGCTTTGGGTTTGCTCTGATCTTGTTTTTATATGGAGTGAATCTCTGACATGTCTATGTTCATTTCTTGTCTTCCTTGTGCTATTCTTCAACATTATTATATAAAGGTATTCAAACGTAACACTGAATTGAAAATGACACACAGTATGCTGCCCTCTACTGATCAGTCTCCTATTTTTTGCAATGAATCACACAAGTTCTGATAATCAGAACTTGTTTGGATTGATCACATCTGAAGCAAGTCTGGAAAGGGCACAGTATTAAACATTCACAGTGACTGCCTGACTACTCTGACCTTTCCCTTGTTTGCAACCTCCACATCCTTGTAAATATCCATGGGTAATTTGCCTTGTGAAGCTAATGATTTATCTCTCTGATGCATCAAGTCCAGCAGATACATTAGCCGTGGCATGAAAATGAACATCAGGATGCCTAATGACCCGTGGTCATCATCACATTATTGCCCGGAAATCTTGTTCAACATACAATCCTCCAACTCAACTGTTAAAGATAAGGGCGTTGACTTGGTTTTGTTTTGAGAGTCAAACTGAGCTGCCTATTTATTTAATATCTCTAGTTGTATTAGCCTGTTGTGTTGTTGTTGTTATTATTATTATTATTACATTATTTTCTTATCTAGACTGGGTGGTCTTGTGGTTCAGGCACAGATCATTTACTATGAAAGAAACATAATTGGCTCAATTTTAACTCAGGACCTTTGTTGCATGTCCTTCCCCATTTCAATCTCCCCTTGTTTCCTTCACCTCGCTATTGTCCACATATAAAATAAGGCACATTATCTCCAAAACTATCCTTAAAAGAACAAAGGATTCTCTAACTGTGACTGTGACTGCGGGCCATTTTACAGTTGAAAAATCTTTTCTTTTGTACTTCTGTACTGCAATGTTTTGTTACTTATTGTCCAACATATACACAATAACAGTATATGTGCTATGAGCTAAGATTTATCTGCCTGGATGATTTATCAGTCTAGTACCAATCCATATCGTACAACCCTAAAGTAGTCTCTTTACTCTGACGATATATTATGACTATGCACTGTACTCCTTTAAGCTTGGTGTCACCTCATAAGCAAATACAAGTCTAAAAGGTTTTATCTGCACAGCACCTTGTAGTAGGATTGATCACATGTTCGTAAGGACTCCCATTATGTTATGATCTCATGCCTTACCAGAAAGAAAAACAGATCGGAGAGCAGCACTCCTCAACCGGAACGCTTAGTGAATACAACCACCTTCCCTCTGAGCTTACTGGTCTCACTTAACTGAGCTCAGCTGTGACTAACTGATGTAACATATAGCCCATAGTGCTAATGCAGCTCTGTGTGGTCTGAGAAATGTCCGCGTTTACCCTTTGGGCCTAGTTATTTACAGTGTACAGCCATGTTTTTCAGAGCAACACGACTGGGGGATAGAAAACATAATGGTGTTTTCTACAATCACTGCTGAACGCAAGATCAAGTTTCCCTGCAATGTTCTTTGCAGGAAACATGATAACGCTTTTAGTCAGATTGTGGACGTCCTTTGAGTTGCAGTTAAATTAATCTACCAATATGTAATCTGACGCAGGCATTTAAAAAATGCAAAACATTCGTGCAAATCGTGTCGATGACTTCAAAAAACACTAATCTGTCTGATCTTTTTTTTTTTCAACCATTACATCACAGTTGACAAATCATGTGGGTTTTGATGTATTCACTTACTTGTGAAATAATAGATGTCTGCATGCCAAAATGTGTAATTAAAATCTAAAAACCATGATTATACAGTACATAAATACAACATTAGATCATGCTGCTGCAGTGTAATCATACATCTCAAAAGCACCACAAGCAAAGCACAGAGCATAATGGGCAGCGGATTTAGTGAGATTTGGCAAGCAACCATGCAAAGTGTATTTAGACAAGACTAGTGTGTTAAGATTGAAGATTGTTTGTCCAGGTTATCTAAACGTATCTACAAAGAGGTCAAGTCCAGTGGCTGTAAATAGCATTCAATGTAGGGGGGAGGAGGTGACTGTAGAATTGTACAGTAAATGAGATAGCATGATTGGGATTGCTGGGAAAAAGTTAATGGGGTTTGGTTGTCATTTGTCTTGCCATTGGTGACAGCCCATATTCTTTAACGGGACTCAGTGAGGGGCCATAAATCTTAGCAGGGTCATGCATCGCACAGAGGTGAAGAGGAGTTGTGAAGGAGAGAGGGGAAAGGGGGGGGGAGGAAGAGAAAGGGTACAAGGGTGAGTGTGACAGAGAAAAGAGGAGAGGGGGGGGGGGAGTGGAGGTGCTGAGAGACAAGCAGAGGGTGAGGGAGCAGAGTGGTGACATAAAAAGACAAATGCAGCTAGGTTGACAGAGGGAGAGGCAGAGTGATGTAAAGTGGAACCGATCCCTGGGATGACGTGCTGCAGGTGACTCACCATGAATCGTAGGTCGTCGAAGCCATTGAGCAGGAACTTGCTCTCGTACTGCGGCAGCCCCACGTGCTCCAGCCACTCTCCCACCGGCTGGTCCAGGGCTTTACCACAGGCCCCATCTGCCGAGAGAGGGAAGCGCTTCAGCAGTGAGAAGCCGTTCAGCCGGTAGCAGCGGCACTCAGAGGACGACACATGGCATTGCCACATCATCCTCGGCCAGCAGAGGCAGAGCCGAGTGCAGCAGCACCAGGCGGGGTGGGGGGGGAGACAGGGTCCAGGCCGGGGGTGAGGGGCTCCCACGGTACAGGCGGGGGCCCGGCTAAACTCAAACACAGGAGGAGGATAGGAAGTGCTGCAGGCCCAGCTCAAGCCCTGCAGGGGACTGACTAGGCTAATATACACCCACTGGCGTTAGTGTGACTGACTGGAAATGTCAGGCGAGGGTGGAGGTAGTGCAGGGAAGGAAGCCCATCTGAAGCTTGGTATTGTTAGTTATGTTGGACTGAGCCACTACGGCATCTTCCAACAAACAGGGTTCACTAAACATTCCTTTAGTGAGCAGATGAGCGAGTGTAAAAACAAGTGCCTAGCTAGTCCAAAAACACAACAATACCGAACACTACTAGATCATTTTCAGAATGAGGGAAAATGGAAATTATTTATCACTAAAATCAGACATTTTCATACATCACACATTATTTTTACTCAGCTAAAACTATCCCCGTCATTGCTCTAAAATCAGAAATTACTCCATCAGGGTGTAACACAGAAATATTCAGTTCCCCCAAAATAAATTTGTCAGGGTTTTCACCACATACTTGTAAAGCTCTGGCTGAGTCCCATGGCTTCATTGGTCAACCTCTTTGAGAGCTAGGACACGGCTCATACAATGAAGGTAGCAGCATTCTAAAGTACTGTTGAGGTACTCGTGTTATTTTTGATCATGGAATACACATTTGCTTAAATCATGTTTTGTCCTTACTCCAAAGCCACACGGAGTACAGTCAGGTAGAGATATTGTAAATCCTACATCGAAAAAAGAAACGTTGGCTTAGGATTTCCACAGTGTGCTGATTCCAAACTCCTCAATTCATTATCAAATCCAAGTATAGATTCCTTGATAAAGCTCCAGGTAAGCTGTCTGCCAGTGGAAAAAGGCTCGGTGTCCTTGGTGGTGCCAGTGCTCCCTGTGCTGCCCAGCATTCACACTCTTCAGCAGGCTGCTGGCTGTGCGACTCCGCCAGAGAACGTGCTTCTCATCTCTCAAAGCAGTAATCCAGGTTCAGATCCATCAAACGGCAGGTGAGCCTCTTGACTCTGAGGCAAGGATCGCCGCAGGACCACAGTGCAGGTTAAGCTAGCTCCTTCCCAAGGCAGGCGCCCCCCACTCCCGCCCCAGCCCACCTGGTTCTTCTCCTCGCTGGGTACAGCTAGCAGCCTCTGTGCTCAGGGCAGAGGTTTGCTGCATCCCCTGCCTGTCTGAGACATGCAGGCAGTGCAGATGCAGTCACAGCAGCTGCTCCTGGCTCACACACGCTACCCCTCACTGCTCACAGGGCATAACGTCCTGACGCCGGCTACTTCTACACAGGAGACCACAGATCTGCCTCAACCTCAGCCACTGCTGCCACGTCCTTCCCACATCCACGACAGCCAAGAGACTCAGTGATCATCCCCCCTTCTCATCTGAGCAAATCCCTCAAGCTCTTCTTTTTGACTCCCCCCCTCCTTGCTCTCGTCTCTCTCTGCTTGCTTTCTCTCGCTCTCGATCTCATAGCCCCATTCCCATACTGTGTGATCGCACTGCAGGGCTGCCGTATGCTGCCTGATGAAGTGGGGTGCTGCTCCACGTAACCACCTCTCCCTCTCTCTCCCACTATATCAATTCCCCTCCCTCTGCCACTCTCTCTTGCTCTCTCTCCCTCTCTCTCTCTCTCTCTCTGGCTTGCACTCTCCCTCACTCTGTCTCGCTCCTTGCCTCTCGCTCTCAAACACACAGACAGATGCAAACACACTCTGTCTCTCTCCTCATAGTCTGTCTCTCTACCCTCTTTCCCCTTCTATCTTGCCCCCCTTTCTTTTCTCAAACAAATGCACACGTACTCACTCTTCTCTGTCTGTCTCTCTCTAACCTTACCCAAACCCCCCCCCCACCGCACTGATTAGAATTGCACAGACGCACTCTGATCTTGGCAGTGCAGAAAGGACACCACCATCAGAGACAAGGAACAAGCGCTGAGAGCCCCAAAAATCACAGTCCTTTTCTGCAAAGAATGACTAGAATGTAAAGGGACGACGGCGACCCGATCCCATTCTGCTGGCAGGGAGAATGCCGATTTTTTAGGGCTAACAGGTATGTTGACACAGAGCCTCCTCAAGCCCTAGCAGCCCAGATGGCTTTAATTCATTTACATCTTACTTTGATGATGGGACAGGGCAGCATTGATTCGCAGAATCGGTAGAAGTCTGTAATGCACGCTCAAACAGGAGAGGAGAAGGGAAGGGAAGGAAGGGAAGGAAGGGAAGGAAGGAAGGAAGGAAGGAAGGAAGGAAGGAAGGAAGGAAGGAAGGAAGGAAGAGGGAAGGGAGGAGGGAGGAAGGAGGAGGAGGAAGGAGGAAGGAGAGAGAGAGAGAGAGAGAGAGAGAGAGAGAGAGAGAGGAAGAGAGGAGAGAGAGAGGAGGAAGAGAGGAGAGAGAGGAGAGAAACTTCAAGTCCATCTCCATCTCACCCAGTCATACAGCATGACAGAAAAGAGGCAAATTCCATTATGTACTTCCAGATGCTCATGTCACATCAACCATTTTTAGAGCACATCAGAGGCTACTTACAGGAAAAAGCCCAGATAAATAAGTGAGATGATTTAAAACTCAGATACATTTTTTCCATGCGTGCCAGTTGACTTTGAATTGCCACGGTCTAAACAGTGGAGTGGTGTACGTTAGCACCCACCTATGTAGGGCTGCTCGCTGCGTCCGTCACTGGTGTTATCTGGGTACAGCTGCAGGCAGAGCGTAATTATGCAGGCTTTCAAGCTGCTTGCAATCACCTCACACACTCCCAAACGAGTAGTCAGCCAGTCAGCACAGGCAGTCAGGGCAAGGCGAAGCGGTGCCAACAGAGGGAGGCAAAGTGAAGGGCTATTGATTGAACCTCCTCCGTAATTGGCCGCCCGCACCCCATGTTGCTCTGGCGCTAACGATCAGGTAAAGGCCAGGGCAGGTCTCCGTGACCCGTCAGTCATCGGCGAGAACCGGCGCTCATCATTCGTTATCGGGAAGAGGAGCGGCTGTCAGATTTGCACTGACTGAGGAGAAGAATGATGGAAAGAGGGAGCGAGAGAGAAAAGGAAAAGGGAGAGAATGAGCAGGAGACAGATAAGAGACAGAAAAAGACTAATAGAGGAGGAGGCGAAGAAACATATGGGTGAGATAAGATTTACCATCTTATCTCTAGGAAGTAAGAACGATTGAAGTGGACTAATTATGATTCACTACGAGATCCCACAACTACTCCTCCTCCTTTTTTACTCTTTCCTCCTGAGCTTCATACCAAAGTCAGCTCCTATACCACAATATCCACCACAAGACTGTTAAAAATACCAGCCACCCCATCCAATTACTTCCATTCATTTGGGACAGCAACACCTCCCACGGTAGTAGGACCTAATTACTGACTGACAGAGTATCCAATGCTCCTCCGTGGGGGGGAACTGGGTCACTGTCTTATCCCCTGTTAAACAGGCCAAGCTGTCAAATCTATCCAAGTGGGTTTCTGTACTGTTTGAGCACTGGTAGGTCTAGACTTGGCTCAGAGGAGTGCCAGAAAGACCTATTTACAGAGGAAGAGGTAGAGGTTGTGCCTAGATAAAGCCGTGCCTCTTTATCAGAGCAGGAGAAAAGCACTAGCTCCTTGTCAACACACCCAAGCACTGGAGAAAATGAGCCGCAAAGCTGAATTAATTCAGGGAAACTGAAGGCGGACTCTTTTCCTTTGAACGTCAGCGTGCGCCTGTACACAAACCGAGCCGATGCCTCCTGTGTGCTGTTAGCTGAGCTCTCTCTCCACTCCCTCTCTCTTTTTAAGCTCATTTACTCAGTGCTCTCTTAGCACACAATCGAGGCACTCGTGATGGGAACACAGCACAAACAATATCATCCTTTAGCATGCAAAACGGCACAAAATTGAAGGGCTGTTTTTGTCACAAAAATCTGATGTTGAGAAACCTGCTTCCTGAAGATGAATTGCTTGCCCTTGGCTCCTGATACGAGAGGGACAGTAAATACGGAAAAGGTGGATAGAATGAAAACAGAGACAGAGGATAAGGTTTTCCCAGTTCTGTCACAATAGCAAGATAAAGGTTGGATGAAGAACGACAATTTAGTTTTCCATCTCTTTGTGTAATCCCTCCCTTTTCTCTCCCTCTCTCCTCCCCTCTCCTGCTGAAGGGTACCTGTTTGTTTTCCTTTCAGTACAATGTGGAGGAAAGAAATATGACCTCTTTACTAACACATACAAAAACAGCAACAAAAGCATCCTTGCAACCTCCAGAACTACTTGAGCACAATCTCCGATTAAAATCGGAGCAGCAACCGCATGACTCAGCTGAATCTGGGACACTTTCAGTATGCTGTTCCTCAAACCAGGTCTATAAATAGCACACACCTATACGTCAAAGAAGAAAACAAAAAAAACAAACAACATATTTCCTCTTATGTAATATGAAATAACCTCAGGTCTTAATTGTTAGGATAGCAATTAATCTAAGAATGCTTGGGTGTGCTGGAAGTCAAGTTACAATTAACATCATACTTCAACACTACCATGGAAACAGGCTTTGCTTCAACTAATATGTATCGTATTTTGGCCTAAAATAATATTAATGAATATAAATAACTGTTATGGTTAAAGCAGCCTGGAAGAAACTGACACAGACTATAAATATTAAGATGATGATAAAGAAAGGGGTTATGGTAAAAAATAACTGCGTTTTTTTTTAAAATTAAATTATTATTCTATTAATTAATTTATTTACTTTATCAGTTAGCATTTTTTACCACAGTTTAACTAGTCT
The DNA here is from genome assembly GCA_033238685.1 of Lates japonicus. NCBI lineage: Eukaryota > Metazoa > Chordata > Actinopteri > Centropomidae > Lates > Lates japonicus. Next base: position 805,255 of record BRZM01000057.1, read on the forward strand.
TGCCATTATTATATTATTAAATTGCAGCATCCATAGTTCTCTTGATGCTAAAGGAAATCAATTTTCTTTATACCACTCATTTACATTTCCCCTTCATGACTGAAATTTAACACACAGAGAGTTGATTAAATGAGTAGATATCCTTAACATTTTATGTACTCAGCATTTAGTTTAATTGGCTGCATGGGTCAAACAAACTTTTTTTTTCTCTATTAACTGCACAGACACACACTGTCAGCCTTTATAATGGCCTGAAAGGACGAAGTGATGCATGGTAAGATGCAACATAATCACTTAATAATGAAACATGCTGCAGTTACAGTCTTAGTTTGCCTAATTCCAATGTCATTTCTTTTCCATAGCTTTACATCTTTTTATCACAATTACACGTTTTACTCTCTCTGTTCATTCTTTCAGCTTGGGTGGTGTTACACCTTGCTGTGGTCAGCAGATTGATAGTCCATGAAGCACACTGCGCATAACTAATGAAAGTTCTATCTAAATAAATCTGATGAGACTTGTAAAAAGCAGTCCTGTGCAGACCCAGTGAAGCTGTTACACAATCCTGTGTGATGAAACCTCCTTATGGCAAAGTACCTAATGGAGGTAGGTTTACACTGTATCAACTCAGGAGTGTTATCTAAACAAACTGAGCTGATGCCAGCTGGCTTCTCCCTCTGCACTGCCTGAAGGACTCTTGATGAAGCGTACTATCCGTTCAAGCCCTATTGAGATATACAGTAACTCCAGTACAAAAAAATAGATATAACAGTGAGGGGAATTTAGAATTAGATTACCCACAAAGTGGAAACCTTGTGTGTAACAAATAAAAACAAATGATGTGCCAAACAAATGTCAGCTTGAATCTCTGTGACTTATAAGGACAACAAAACTCCTACTATCCTCCATCTTTTCTGAAGGTGAGTTTAAATACTGAACAGCAGATCTTATAAAAAGCTGTTGCTGCTCATGAATTTAATCAGCTACAGGGTGTGAAAAAAAGTTTGATTGCTGCTAACATTACATATATAATTCCTATCCAGTAAACTCTATGGGACTATCACCAATGCAGCACTAAGGCAATTAAGAGATTTATGAATGGTTAATGAATAAGACTTGCACTTAATTCCCCTGACCCAGTTGTCATTTTGCATTAACCAACCAATAAATTACGTACCACACAGTCATATCTCTGGGAGAAAACACTTCATACTGTGCAAATTGAAGTATATCATAATGGAAATAGAATAAGTGGTGAGGCATTCACCTTTGCTTGGTGTCGGCTGTTTGTTTTTGGACGTTTCAATCCCTGCTCCAATCAAGTTCATGATCTTCTCAATCTGTTAAAAGAGAATAAGCATAAAACACAGCTGGCATTTGACTGAAATATCAACAACTATTAATGGAAAACAGTTCATTGCAGAACAAAGAGGGTGAAAAAAAAAAAAACAGCAACAAAAGCATCCTTGCAACCTCCAAGAACTGCTTGAGCATCTCGATTAAAATAGACAGCAACACATGACTCAGCTGAATCTAGGACACTTTCAGTATGCTGTTCCTCAAACCAGGTCTATAAATAGCACACACCTATACGTCAAAGAAGAAAACAAAAAAAAAAACAAACAACATATTTCCTCTTATGTAATATGAAATAACCTCGGAGTCTTAATTGTTAGGATAGCCAATTAATCTAAAGTCTTAGGTGTGCAAGAGTCAGAGTTACAATTAACATCATGCTTCAACACTACCATGAAACAGGCTTTGCTTCAACTATTATGTATATTTTGGCTAAAATAATATTAATGAATATAAATAACTGTTATGGTTAAAACAGCCTGGAAGAAACTGACACAGACTATATAAATATTGGATGATAAGAAAATTTATGGTAAAAAATAACTGCGTTTTTTAAGAATAAGTGTATTCTATTAATTAATTTATTTACTTTATCAGTTAGCATTTTACCACAGTTTAACTAGTCTTGCCATTATTATATTATTAAATTGCAACATCCATAGTTCTCTTGATGCTAAAGAAATCAATTTTCTTTATACCACTCATTTTCATTTCCCCTTCATGACTGAAATTTAACACTGAGGGAGTTGATTAAATGAGTAGATATCCTTAGCATTTTATGCACTCAGCATTTAGTTTAATTGGCTGCACATGGGTCAAACAAACTTTTTTTTCTCTATTAACTGCACAGACACACACTGTCAGCCTTTATAATGGCCTGAAAGAATGATGATGCATGGTAGATGCAACATAATCATAATAATGAAACATGCTGCAGTTACAGTCTTGATTTACCCTAATTCCAATGTCATTTCTTTTCATAGCTTTACATCTTTTGTATCACAATTACACGTTTACTCTCTCTGTTCATTCTTTCAGCTTGGGTGGTGTTACACCTTGCTGTGGTCAGCAATTGATAGTCCATGAAGCACCTGCGCACTTAACTAATGAAAGTTCTATCTAAATAAATCTGACTGATGGGACTTGTAAAAAGCAGTCCTAATGCAGACCCAGTCAAACTGTTACACAATCCTGTGTGATGAAACCTCCTTATGGCAAAGTACCCCTAATGGAGGTAGGTTTACACTGTATCAACTCAGGGTGTTATCTAAACAAGCTGAGCTGATGCCAGCTGACTATCCCTCTGCACTGCCTGAGGACTCTTGATGAAGCGTACCTATCCGTTCAAGCCCTATTGAGATATACAGTAACTCAGTACAAAAAAATAGATATAACAGTGAGGGAATTTAGAATTAGATTACACCCACAAGTGGAAACCGTGTGTAACAAATAAAAACAAATGATATTGTAAACAAATGTCAGCTTGAATCTCTGTGACTTATAGGACAACAAAACTCTACTATCCTCCATCTTTTCTGAAGGTGAGTTTAAATACTGAACAGCAGATCTTATAAAAGCTGTTGCTGCTCATGAATTTAATCAGCTACAGGGTGTGAAAAAAAGTTGATTGCTGCTAACATTACATATATAATTCCTATCCAGTAAACTCTATAGGACTATCACCAATGCAGCACTAAAACAATTAAGAGATTTATGAATGGTTAATGAATAAGACTTGCATAATTCCCCTGACCCAGTTGTCATTTGCATTAACCAACCAATAAATTACGTACCACACAGTCATATCTCTGGGAGAAAACACTTCATACTGTGCAAATTGAGTATATCATAATGAAATAGAATAAGTGGTGAAAGCATTCACCTTTGCTTAGTGTCGACTGTTTTGTTTTGGGCCGTTTCAATCCCTGCTCCAATCAAGTTCATGATCTTCTCAATCTGTTAAAAGAGAATAAGCATAAAACACAGCTGGCATTTGACTGAAATATCAACAACTATTAATGGAAAACAGTTCATTGCAGAACAAAGAGGGTGAAAAAAAAAAAAAACTGTGGAGATTTTTCAGTATGTGTCAACATTTTCCATTAAAAATATGCATCAAAGTCATATCTAGCCCTCCTCCATTCCACCACAGACAAAACAAGTTACAAAGCAAGAACGCTGAAATAATGGCACTGGGGTGAGGAGTTAGGACAGAGAGCTGCTGCTGGGAGTGTTGGGAAGGAGGCGTGCTGCTTTGCAATGATGGATTACAACCAACAGTCCAACGTGGACAGCAATTCAATGACTAACCCACCACTCAGCGAAAACACAGCAGGGTGATAAGGGGAATTACAATCTAGAAGCTTTTGAAACTCCAAATTATTGAGGCCTGTATCGGAAGTCCTGTAGCCAAGAACACGCTGCATAAAACCGACTCACAGGAGATTCAGATCTGTTGCTGACTGTTTCTTAGTGAGTATTTGATTGCCCTCTCAGACCTGTAGTAGTTAAGCCTCACAGAATAAAGCAACAGCTTACTGCAAGGTTAAGTGAGCACAATGCTGCATGCAGGAGATTACAGAGCAACTCAGAGAAGAGTTGTTTAGGGGCTTAGAGCCAAAAATGTTTATTTAAGTAGTCTCCGACTTTCCAGGAGAGCCAAAATACATTTCCAGGTTGGTTGTTTGCTTTTGTTTATTTTTGCTGGTTAACTGAATAGCAGGCTCAAGCAGTTCCAACAAAAGTGCTTCTGGTGCCAGATGCAGTCTGTGGTATCAAGAGCTGATACAGAAAATGCAAGTAGGACAAGTTATGAACATTGTTAATTTTGATTTTTTTCTGTTAATAGGAATACACTGATCTGATACACTGGATCCCTATGTTCCCCAATACTATAAAACAGAGTTTGAGAGCATTTTAAAAATACAAATCCAGTATCTAATCCACTTATCAAATCCTAATCTTTTTGAATCCTTCATTAATTTTTCACTATTTGGAAGTAACTAAAGTTATAAATAACTACAAGTACACGATTCAGTTTACATCTGTGATCTCACCTGTTGCTCCATGGGTGAGAGGCCAGAAATACTAACTTTCAGTCACAGATGCAAACTTAATCAACATCAGCAACATGTCTGTGGAGATTCTCAGTCATCCAGGTCATGGTTATCCAAGAGGGGTTGAATAAAGGATTACTGGACTTGGTTGTAGATAACTGAAAACATTTCACTTCTCATCCAAGAGGCTTCTTCAGTTCAGAAGCCTGCTAATATTACCAGCATGTTTTCTACTTTGGTCTTCGCAAACAAGTAAGAGATAAAAGGTTCATAAAGAGATCTGTTAGTAACAGAACTTAACAAATCAGGATACTCTATGGACCAGTAACTGATTATAATAACCCAAACCTGCCCAATAGTGATGTGCACTCAACATCTCCTGTTTCTTCATTAATGCCCTTATAAAATTTAGTGTTTCCGTTATTCAAGCATGGCAAGCCACCAATCCAGTTTTTAGTGCCACAGAAAGCCCCTGCATCAGGTTACCTTAAATGAACATTATTCCACTGAGTTCTACACAGAATGACCCTAAAGAAGCTTTAGAATCGGTATAGGGAGAGAAAAATCTGAATCCCTATCCCAAGCCACAGTTTATCACAAACAACAGCCTGAAAACAGAATAAGATGGGACTATTTACAGCAGGTATGGGGTGAGTTGTTATGCTAATCTGTCTCGTCTCTGTTCCCTTTTATTAAATATTCAAATACAAGGATTGTATTCAGCTCAACGGGAAACAGACATTTCATTCTGAAGCACCCAACGTGATATTTCTTCAACATAAATATACACAGTATAGTATATTTATGAGTCATGATACTCCAACTCAAGGAAACAGTCTGGGACTTATCATATGTACGGCATATTTGAATAATAATCAGGCTCATCGCTGGTTAGATGTAAGCAATTAGTCTACAGAGCACCACACTACTTGCTGACACTTGCTTCAAGGACAACAGGCCCTCATGCACAGAACAAACGTACCATTCACCCCATTATAAAAGAGAACAGTCTATACATATTAATGACATTCAATATTCCTTGGCATTGTACAAAAGAGTGCAACTCCAGGTGCATGTTTTGACAAGTTTAAACAAGGCAATTAGCAGGCTGGGGTCACCTACAATTTTATGTGCGAAGTATTGCAAATCAGGCTGGGAGCTAAATTTAGAATCACTAGAGTAGTCTATTCACAATCGGCAATGAAAATTTTGTGAACTTGAAAAGCTGATTCTGCTTTCACTGGTGACACCAGAGACACAGCCAGGCTTATTTGATGTAATATTTAGTGTTTGAAAAAGCCCTATGCACTTCGCTAGTGGCATCAACACTGTGGAAAAGCCTTGATTCATTTGGAAGTCAGGCACGTGGGACGCATGGCATATGCCTGCAGCAATACAGACCTCACATTACTCTTTGAATTAACCCAGTTACATTCTATATCTCTCTCACACACACACACACACACACACACACACACACACACACAGCATTACATCTAAGCTTAAGTGCACCTTTATTAAAACCTGTCACCAAAATGCTGCTTCTAAGGAAACCAGCATCATCATAGTTAAAGTGCTGAAGTATTTCATAACATCATGCACATACAGCCGCATCCACAGCATATAACTAGCTACATGCTTGGCAATGTGTTAGGGTAGAAATATATTCTACACAAGACCTTCTCCAGGTCTCAATCTGCTTTTGAACCTTCAGTCATTCTTTATAAATCTAAAGCTTATTCTAAACTCCCAAATATAATATAAATAACATGCATGTATTTTCATAAAAGCGCAAACCATTAATGTTCTTACTGCAATCAATGCCCTCAATTGAAATGTAATGGTAATTTATAATAATTTAATTATTATTAGGAATTTGTTACACATAAGACTATCCTCAAAAATTATCAATTCAGATTTTATTCTTAATACCAGAACAGACTCTGTCACTCCTTTAACAACAGAAACATCATACAATACTATACTGACACTGGATTATGGAGATATCCTGTATGCAAATGGAGATGTCACTGCACTTTTTACATTTATACAGTGCCATTAGAGCTATCATTTAACATAAGTTTTATGAAAAGGCCACAGAGTCATCACTGACATCTAGAAGTCATCAGCTGAGTTGCTAGTTTTTGAGGCACACCTAGCTAAAACGAATACACCCTGAAACAACCTAAAATAACTGTATCTTTATGATCATTGCAGGTTACAATGTTTTTTTTTTTTTTTTTTTTTTAACTTTTAGTGAGGTGTTGATCATGGTCATCATATGGTTCATCATATGGCCATTTTGGAGTATTAAGTTTGTGGTGCTGTTGACTTGTATAGCTCTATACTAAGGGGTGTTTCTAATATGTATTCTACATTTATTGATATAAACATCCTAGGCATGCACTGACCTAACCAACTGGGCAATCTACAGTATATTTATGAAAGTTGAGAGTTTAAAGCATTGGGTTGTCCTAATTGGAAATGTATCAAAAAGGAAGAGGTCCAGTTATCCTGACCTGAAAGCCAGCTCTCAGCGGGAATTAATTTGACAGAGCGTGTGCATTCCAGTGAATATCTGGGAGCAGGATGGAAATAATCAACTGAGATCTATTCACACAGAAATGTAATTGATAGTGCGGTTATAAAGCACATGGGACTCTGAGTGGACCGTATCATTAAATCAGTGGTGTTCGACTCTGAATGATGGCACGACATCCTAAAGTGATTTACATGTTAATGCAGGCTGATCTGCTCTTCAGTTCCTGCACACACTGCAAAAATTATCCATTTTATGTCACCTTTTCAGGCTTATTCAAGAAAGTCTTATTCTGCAATGCCTGTAGATACCATCACTTGTTCTTCTCAAACTCAAAACAGGTGAAAATACTTTGGAAACAACTTTTCTTCTTTGAGGAATTATAACCTCTTAAATCAAAAGTACTGACAGGCAAGTTACGCCTGGGCCACTTTGTCTACACAGACAGTGTTGCAACTGCAGCGCAGCTACTGCCAGCCCTATCTTTCTACATTGAGTTTGCCTTGGATAATGGCCTTCGATAATAGAATGTTTGATCTCATTACAATTTCAGTTTATATTTAGTTTACACTGAATTTGAAATTAATAGAGTTTGGTTTAATTTTTTTTCCCACATCTGACATTGAGCCTTGGCATTAAGAGTGAAAAATAGTTTTAAGTAATGTTGCTAATATGATGTTGATATGACTATGAACAGATTTTTGTCTGTTCATTTTTGCTAAGAACTGCATGCATCACACATAAAAGCTGTGTGGCTGCTCTAACCTGTTGCAATATCCGTGTTCTCTCTTTTGTCCAGAAGCCTGATGCCAGCTCTTCTGAAGATTGGTCTTGATGTAATTTAAGAGGTTAAGATGACTCAACTCTAGGATACATAACCCTACAGGCCTTCAGATAGCTTTGAGCCCCAGAAAACCCAGAGAGCAGACTTGACCCTGAACAGCTAATGAGTTCACACACTGTAGTACAACTGGACAGACTACAAAGTTGGGCCTCATCTTAAACTGCTACTGATCTTGGGTTTGTGATTTTGATCGTACCCAAAAGGACCCAAGAAAGATTAGATAAGCAACATGGGCTGCATTGTTTTTTCATGGAATCCAAGTAGAACAGATTGCTGGCTTCAATCAATGTGGCTTCAACGTGTCAGAAACTGTGCTTGTTACTTTTAAGGGAGCTCCGTATTGGCCTGGAGTTTGCCTTGAGTGAGTTCCTCTACAGTCCTTATTATACCTACACTCATTATGTGCATCGCTGCACCTGAAAAATATACAGAATATATACATATGTGGCACTATTCCATGAGAGAAAAAATTGAATCCTGAAATACTAAAGTAAACCAGGAAATGGAATATTTTAATTTAATTAGAATTAATTGGAAATTTTCCCTCCGGAGCAAGATAAAGTAACAGGCAAAAAAATACGGGCTTAAGAAACTGTTGGCACAAATCTGCAAACAGTGAATGCTTTTTATGGACTTGGGCCCATATGGTTATGACTGTTATGGGGTCAAGCTGCTGTTGGATTCTGTTATGGTCTCTTTTTCACAATTCAGTATGTTTGTTGATTACAAGTCTTTTAAAAAATGTAAATCTAATAAATTCTTTCAAAAATTTTTGTTCACACTGTGTGTCGATGTTAAAAAAATTTTTTTATAAACACCCATACATAATTATCACAGTTTGTAAACTCTCTTAATATTGATATCAATATTGGCCTCAAAATCCAACATCGGTTGAGCTATATTATTTAGACAATATAAATATTTCTGTTAATACAAGTTTTTTCAAAGGATAAGCAACATATCTTACAATGCCACAGTGAAGAATGTGACTTTACTGTGACACTGCTGAACATGGATAACATTATTATTTATGATATTTTGAATTTCTTGTGGGAAATCTGCAATTTGTTGCTTCCTCTCAGTCATTAAAATTTGACACAAATGTGACCATTAAAACATTCATGTCAAATTGGGCAGCAGTTACCGCTGCTGCTGTATCTTTAACATGTTCTCTGTTCGCTCCCTCCAGTTATTTTGAGCCAAAGATTATAAAGCACTGTATCACTGTACTGCATTATGTCCTTTAAAATGGCAAAAGGGCACAGGGACAAGATTGAGACTGATGGTGCCAATATAATTAAATTGTAGAATAATTGCATCAGTCAGTTATTAAGACAATCAATTCCTGCCGCCAGTATTAACAAAAGTGACTTTCAGTACTATATCCAGTATGCTAGCTCTATCATGATGAATCACTGTTAGCTATAGGCATTTAAGCACTGATAAAGCAGATCAATAAATTAGCAAATGCAAATAGTTACAGGACATATATATATCCCATATACGCTATGCTATCTTCATTACATACTAACACTATCATTTTGTACAAGCTGTATGAGACATTAGATGACAATCACACTGTGACAACACTAACACTTTGCAAAGGAGAAAAAACTGTTGCTTTATAAGATGTTCCTGAAGCTGTCTCATCATCCACAGTTTGTCAATATGTGAGCTACTTGATTTCATTTGTGGATTTTATTGTAAGCTAACAGCATTCATCAACATACCAATGAGAAAATACACAAATGTATTTGTGAATACTGAATTTTGTTACTTTTGCAGCATGAGAAACACTCCCTTAAAACCTGGTTTATCAAGTATGGAACTGGGACACAGAGGGTGTCTTTTGAGGAATATGTAATTTCAATTGATTTCACAGACAATCACTTATTTCTGCATAGTAGTAACAGAGAGGCTATGTGTTTTTTAATTCAGCTTGTAATCTTTCCTTTTGCGAGTCACTTCCTCTCTTCCTAACATCTTTCTGGTCTAGTCAACAACATGCAAGCTAATAAGATAAGAGAAACTGTGAAATAATCTTATACAATGTGCTTTAGAGATACAGAGTACAGTATTGTCAACTGAGTTAATGTCTCCTGCATAAATGATGGCCGTGAGCCCAAAACAGAGCAGATAATGGAAGTGATGGCTGGATATAATAAACTAACCAAAAAGGCTGCCTGCTTCACTGGCGCTGGTCTGGAAACAGGATTACCGCCTCAGTATCACTGTCAATAAAGACAGATGGGCCAGTAGCTCCGCACTATACAAGACCCAGATCACATAATTCTATCCAGCAGTGCTCATGAGTTGGATTGTTTTTCATTATTTTGACAGCTTTGAAACCATTCAGCATAAATAAAGCCACTGAGAATTGAAACAGTAAAGTCACGATGGCCTGCACACTGTACCATAAATGTGGCGATTGTTCATGAGTAAATGTAAGGTTCTAACAGTGCCGCCTCTGCTGTATGGTGAAACTACCATAGCCCTGAACCCAGCTTGTCAAGCAGCACACTGGAATTGGGAGTTAATGTCAGATAATCATAAGTTTAATTCCTTTATGTGTATTTTTTCAAATGTAAAATAAAGAGACTTCAGCTCAATATGTGACTGACGTATGGAAGCAGAATTTTCATGCAAGCCTGTATTTTCTAAAAGCACGCAACATGTTTTTCACAAGTGGAAAAACGCCATTAAGCAACAAACTGGATGCAGTGTGGAGGCCTCCCGTGTTACACCTGGTGAGAAACGTTACAGGCAATGCGACAGGTGAAACAGGACTGTGCCTCTCTCCACTCTGCCCCCACCAATAACATCACCACTACTCTCATATTCATGTACCACATCTGTCTAACCAGATCTTGGGATGTGTTCACTCTGCCGTAGCTCTCTATATGAATTATAAACTAGCTTACACATACTTTGAAAATAGTCCCTTTTTATCATCCAACGTGAAAACATTCTTTACGTTCATTCTTTTTTCATTTTCACTGTGGCAAATTCTAATTTACAGAGACTGAAAATCATATTATATAAATCATATTAGGAGCTATGGTACACTTTTTTCACACTATCAATTTAAAAGTCATTACATTACCAAGGTGTATGAAGTACATACATTTAAAACAATTGATACAGACATAAGTTAACATAATAACAATAAAAATATGGGTATTTTCATTCAGGGTCCCAATCTACTTATGTTATGTAAAACCACAGCCATTAGTAAGTGAAGAAGCACACTCACTGTATGCACTTTAAAAGCTTGCATGTGTAATGACCTCAGGAATGCAGCTGGGAAATTCAGAGTACACACACGAATGAAGCCACTCAAGCATCTGTAACATGTGGCTGTGTTAACCTTTGCCTTTTGAGTATTGAACAGATGCAGTGAAGATGTCAATCACCTTAATCATATATGCCATTTCTATTAATAGTAACGTGTGACAGTCACTGGAATGAAAGATTCTTATATAATATGGTTATTTGTGGTATTAATCTTAAAGGGAAAGAAAGAATCCACCTTAAAATACATGAACACACAAAAAACGGTGATGGTAGTGTGGATGTACCTTGCGTTCATGGGTTCCTTTTGTTTTCTACGTAGTGTTTCCTATTTCTGTAGATAACTGTCCAAACATCAGCAGGAGGACAAATTCTTCCATGGCAGATAAAGTGCTGTTTAACAGGAGAAACAATTACATTTGTTAAAGGTCTGGTATAGACAACAATAAGCAGATTCATCGATTATGAAAATATTGTTAGTTGTAGTGCTAATATCACTTCCTCTACCAACTGTTTCCTCAATATTCCATAATTTAGCACAGCTGTTATGCTGTGTTTGACATGGTACAGTGTTTGCACGAATCATAATTATTAATGAGCTCACAGTTAATGCAGATGAGCCCTGTTCTGCATTATTCCTATTATTTAGCTTAACTGTGTTTTTTTTTTTTTAAATAAATGTTTTGAATATTTTAAGAACAAGGTTTTTCGCTTAATGTAGTAATTCAATTTTCTGGGTGAAAACTGGGTGCAAAATAGTAGGCTTAAATTACATACTATATAGTGAATAATGATAACAGTTTTAATGAGCAAGTGCGGATTTGCTCACTACTATGATGGACATTAGCTGAGGACTAGCTATCATTTCAAGTTAGCACATACTTCACCAGTTTATCAAGAGAGATGTTTGCTTTGGCTAAAGCAGCTAAGCTAACGAAGTCACAACCGTGAACGTGAACTCAACGTTACATTGATGGCTGCATCGTAAAATAATGCGAATGTGGACAAAAGGAACAGTAACGTTGACGGACTTTTAACGGTCAAACTTTACCGTGGCTGTAAAGTCACTGAGAGCGTCGAAGGGTATAACGGTTCCGGCGTCATCACGGGAGTTAAGCTTAGCTTGACAGTTAATGTATCTGTCGACGATAGTTAACTGAAACGAACAGTGCAACTTATTTAGCTAATGACGCAGTTCTGCCAGCAAACGTACACAGCCTGTAAATGGCCAGAAAGGTTTAACAACGTCGTTCAAATGTCCGACCAGGTGGGTTTGATTGTCTGGCTATAGCTCTCCTTGGCTCCACCCCGCTGCCCTTATTTGGATTTCCCTGACTCAAACTGACGAAGATGGCGGAAATGTATTCAATTCCAAGGCCTAATTGCTAATTTCATTGAATGCATTGCTATTCTTTTATTAATTAATGTGTAGATTTATTTCACTAATAGACGATTCCTGTGTTTTAGTTTAAATAATTTCAAACATTTTATCTTGTTTCAAATCACATAGTCATGTTTTATTGCTGTTTGATTTTAGGTGTGTTGCATCCATTGAATGTCTGCACCACTGAAATTGAGGGTTCTCCATAATCAGCTGGTCCAGCTGTTTTATTATGGTGCTTCCACCAATAATCACTGTTGTGGAATTGAAGGAAGCTTTTATTAACTTAATGCTTTATGTACACAAACTGTATTTAAGACAGCATGATGAGCACTAATACAGTGCTCATCATGCTTATTTAGCAAAATTTTAGTTAAAGCAAAATTTTAGTGTCTTACTCACACTGCACTATTTTTTTCATTCATGTATTTATTTGTCTGCTTATCTATGTCACATCACTCAAAATCATCCAAACATGGCAATGAAACCCAATTTTCCAAAAAATAGTAGGAGTTTTTACCCATGGGTAAAAAAAAAATCACCCAAAATAACATGTTGTTTTGATCCACTGACCTGTCAGCATTATATAAATGAGACACCCATTAAAGTTAACCCTGTTTTGCACTGGATACATTTTCAACCAAGTTATTTATTTATTTATTTATTTATTACTTCATGTTATTGTTATTCAGTGTCAGATTATTGTTATACTGTGTTCTAACGCGCAGTTTGATATACACTCGTTACATTGAAAAGTAATGCCAAAGATATATCCATACAGACAACCTAGTCAGATGTCAAAAGAATTATTTACTAATCCAACAGAAGCTGACAGGACAGGTAGAGGACATCAGAATACACCCTCGTAAACCAGGACCATCAGACAGGCAGCAGCACTCACAATGTAACCTCCTACAGGGCTGAGAGTGAACGTGGAATACTGTATGTCTTTGAGCTTTTTCCATTGAGCATCAAAGTTTATTTAATTAGACTAATGACACCTCCAGATGGCTTAGCATACTGTACAGGTCACCTGACCATGTTTGCTCTGTGTTAAGTAGTTCATGAAGAAAGCTGTGTCAGAAAAGAAACTCAACAAAATCTGTCTCATCACATCTCATTCTTCTCTTTGTTTAAGAAAAGGTTTAAGTATAATACCAAGGGCTTTCACTATAATAGGATCCAAAAATGGTCAGCAGTTACATAAGCTGCCAGAGACAATACAATTTAAAATATATACCGTGAGGTTTAAAGGTTTTACTTCAACTTGAAACTAAACTTTCTAATCATAACATCCGAATGCCAATGCTTGTACACAGTATGTTTGCTTTCGCTGCATGCGCATGCATTGGCATTAGTGTTTACGTATCTGACTTAAAGCCCAGCCTCCCCCTGAGCCTCATGTGTCGCTTTAATGTTGATGGCAGTGGTTGATAGCTTCACAAGATATACACACAAGCCGAGCCGCTTTTTGCCCTCACCCAGGCACACACATCCATATCCCCAACCCAAACAAATCCCTTGAAATCTGGAAGAGAAACAGACACTCGGGAGCAGCTGCAAAACAGGATGCCCTTGAGAACAGGACACTCCACCCAACATGGCCTTAATAACAAACATTTCTGTCAGAGAGCAGAGGGGTGGAGCAGAGAGTTAAAAAGCAGAGCAGGAAAATGACAAAAGCAGAGGGAGGTAAAAGTCAGTTAAAGTTCAAGATGTCTGAGAGCACGAAGTGACACCAAACTGTCTTTGCTGTAAAAATTTAAATGTGCATGACTGCAACATAGTATCAGCTATGACCTGTTCACGGACCAGGACTCTGTAACTCTTTATAAGAGAAATGTCATCATTTCAGGCACCCAGACACCAAGGTAGAGCTGAATGACTGGCTGGTTAACTGATTAGCTGACTGACAGACAGATATCTGGGCTACATGTTTGAAAAATTACTCAACTGTTTTAGCTATCAAGCTGGAAGTCCATCTTCTCAAATGTGAATGTTTATTGCTTGCTGTTTCTATGAAGGTTTTTGACTGTTGGTCAGACAATACATCCACTTGGCACTTTTAAACACTGAGAAATCAATCGAGCAAAGAAAAATAATTGCTGATATATTGATAAGGAAAACAATTAGTACTTCCATGATGTAATAATACCCACCATGCCTGGAGGTTTCCTCTGTACAATTATCAGCCGCACAGGAAGAAATCAAAGCAATTTGTTAAACAACTTACAACTAATGAACCTTAATAAACTAAAACAGTTGAGTCTTATTACCAGATTTTTGACCAGGACCACAGATGGTGGACCTATCATAGTTACAGGCTGAAACTAAGCCAAGATCAGGACCAAAAAAAGACTAAAACAATCCCCATCTGAGTTTTTTTTATATTACATTATGTTTATAGTGAATCAACCTGGATATAACATAACATTAACATTACCAGCACCTGCCAATGACAGCTCATAGCAGCAAGTAGAAGAATTCTAACATCTTTGACTCATTTGAGACCAGCTGCCATTAGCAGGATTTTAGGCAATGAGTCCTGATTTCAGTAGAACCACACCTCAAGAGAACAGCCACCAACCAAGCTCAGTAAAATCACTTTTTGCCCCAACAAGTCACAACATTTCTTTTTACTTTTACTTACTTTTAATTACCATAATTTTGACTATAAGCCGCTTACTTTTTCACACGCCGGAACCTTGCGGGTTTAAACAATGATGCGGCTAATTTATAGATTTTTTACGGGCTGACAAACTTCATGCCGCCAAACATTTAGCCTTGTCACATCAAACCACGAAATTACCGAACAGGTCACAGGGACCAATGAACGTTGTTCGATTAGATCAGTCGCACTCACCAAATTTTTCAGATCAGTCATTTTGGCGCTTAATGCAATATACCTCATCATGGAACACACGAAGAAATGCATATGCAGTTTTGTTAAAGGCAATCAATCTGCTGTCGAAAAGGAAAGAGCTGCACGAAGCTGGCATCAATGAATCGATGGTGAGGACGCTGGAGATGGCAGCGTGAATGTGTAAATATCTCATGTTACAACGTAGGACACCCGCGGCTGGTAGAGACAAGTGCGGCCTATATATGTACAATTTTATTTCTTTTAAATTTAGTGGGTGCGGCTTATATCTGTGGTAAGCGCTCAATAGTCCGAAATTACGGTATTCATTTCCTGTTCAATTAAGTTTTTTGTACAACCCAAGATATTTAGGCTAAAATTTGTATCAGAATCAACCAAAAACCAACATATGACATGTCCAATGTCTGTGTAGAAATTACCAGATTCCTACAACAGTGACACTTTCCCTAAAAGACCAGATTAAAAGAGACCAGTGGCCAAGATTATGACAAGTCCAGTTACACAACCAACAAGACTGAGACCATTGTGAGAATCCAAAAGAGTTAATTGAGGGCAACTTGATTCAACCCTTCCATGACCTGGATGACACCAGAGATACGAAACAAGTCCCAAGCTTGAGGGAAGTTGGTGAACCAGGCATATACAAATGCATTAAGTCAATGCAGATGAGCAAGAACTGCTCAAACTGAGGTTAATGTATTTCACAAGAAATAAAGCAACACCAACAGGACTTTCACTGCTACTAAACCTCTTGCCAGTCAAGTGTTATCTAAGTTACATAACCAATTATTGCACTATGCCACAACTTAAATCCTAATAGTCTGAATAAGATCTTATATTTGTGATAAGGACTAAGCACTCAGCAGAAAGTGTCAGAGATGTTCAGTGTGCTGTGGACATTTAAAAATGCATACTTGCCTCTGAGCTGTTAATTATAATAATATGTTAATAGTTTTGAAGCCATTGTCCCCACAGGTTACAACTGTTTAAGTAAGTATTTGAAGTTTTGATAAGAAATGATTATTCATTTAAGGTCTTTGTAGTGCTTTAGGTGTGCGTATTGATGCTCCAAAGTGCTCAAAAATCACAAGTTAAGGCTTTTGGGGGATAATGGGGAGGGTGAGGTGGGGATTGCTCACAGGCTGAAAGATGGCGCAAGATGGATGGAGCCAGAGGAGTGCAGGAGGAGACAGTGTAGCGTGGGTCGGCCCTGAGACATGTACTGAGTGGATGTGGGAATGACAGCATGCTCCAATTAGTCTTGATGCCAGGGCTGCTACAGGAGAATGGTGCAAGTGATCGCTTCATTCATGCATTCAAGCACTCGCCCGCAGGCATCCCTCCGCCAACAGCCTGGGTAAGTTATCTATCACTGCTTCTGCTGGACTCCTGATCACTCTCATACTGCTGCCTCTGCTCTTCCTTCCTTCCTTCCTTCCTTCCTCTGTCCTGAAATGTGCTGCCTCACCCATGGCTCATTTCTTTTCTTTTTTCACACTAATCCTCAGTTGCTTCTCTTATCAGTCTCTCTTTTTTTTTCTCACACATTCACACACTCTCTCTTAAGGACATTAACACACTCTACTTGAAAGCCTTAACACCAAATATGCCACTCCCTCTGTCCTCTACACCCTCCCACTTGTTTCCCATCCCCAGAGCTCGAGTATTACCTCATCCCACTCAGAGGCAAAGGAAGGCATGCGCTCCATGGATGGCTGCCCAGAGCTGCAGTTAGACACCGACCCACTGCGGCCGGCCAGACCTCCATCCTCTTCTCCGAGTGGTGATGCCAACAGGTCAGAGTCTGACTTGGACAAGCTTCGAATCAGCCCCAGCTCTGCAGGTCTGACTTTGACCACCGTAGCTGTTGCAGACTCACTTGAAACTTCACTCGAGTCCTTCATGTCAGCCTTTGGATCCTGGATCACCATGGCCGGGCTGGCATCAGGCGTACACTCTGCCATTGTCTTGGAGCTGCCAAGTGCAGCTCAGCGTCCTCAGTTTTCCTGCAGTACCCTGACTTGTTTAGGCAGTCCAGAGGGTGCTTCGGGGTCTTTGTGGAGCTGTTAAACCTCTGGTGGTGTAAAACCAGTCAGTGGTAGTGCTGAAAGAAACAGAAAAGTGAAAGTCAGCATAACAACTGTAGACTGAGGGAATCTGCCTGCACTCCAATTGACTCAAACTCATGCAAAGCGCTCTTGTTTGGAGGGAAAGGAAGCATATAAGTAAGAGACTTGTTGTGCACAGAAACAATCATCAGGGTCCACCCACTAGTTGTATCCTGTTGCCCTCCCCTCAGTGACTGGCTGCCTCAAAGAGTCCCCCTCCCTTATACTCCCAGCTGTGACTTATTTCTTGATACTCCTACAGTTACATTTGTTATTAGTTCATGTATCTCATGTGGTCACGCAATTCCTGAAAGAGAATATTCCCAGTGGAATCTGGTATAATAAAACAGGATTAGAAGAAGCAGGAAGCACGTATACACATATCCATGCGCAGCTACATAAGACATACCACTGTGTATACCACTCAGAAACACAGAGCTACATTAAATCTGTAGTAATTAAAGATATAGACAGATGTGTGATGTCTGACTCAATCAGACAAAATCTCTGAGTTTGACACCAAAAAAAGTCCTCATCGCTGCATCCTCTTACCTGCTGACTTATTTAGCCCTGGTTCTCTCCCCTGCTCCGTGTATTTGTGTCCATCCTTCTCTGAGGTTGTTTTCAGACTCCTCAGGAGGACTGGCTCTGTCCCATGGTGAGGATCAGAGGACGGGAGGATCCCAAAGCCTGGCCTTATTCAGACTGACAGCTGGGGTAATCAGGTTACTGACGCACTGGGTGGCTGCCCCATTTTAAAGGAGGCAGAGACGGGATTCCTCCTTTGCTGTCTAAGGGTGTGTTTATGCAGGAGACTGAGGTTACTGAGTTGAGCTTAGTTTTGTTATTGTAGGGCAGACATGGCGGAAATGGTACTTGAGACCTTTGCTGAACCATGTTCAGTGTGATATAAACTACCGCACACATCTATCTGTTTTTCTATCTAGAACACCTCTCGGTCAAACTCTGTCAATGACCTGAAAAGTAGCAGAAATAAGATGTTCTTCTGGATGTTTCTCATATTTTCCCTCTGAAAAATCTTCCCTCACCAGGAGATTTACCTCTAATAGACTTTCATGCGTACATTTTACAGTCACAAAACCATTTGAGGCCAAGGTGGTGACGCTTCACATTGGTGAAGTGATGCCAAGATCATTAGACTACATTGATTTTCTCCACCTTTCTGTGATATTTTTGAAAGAAAACATCTTAATGATTTCATTTATTAAACCATAAATGCCATAAAGTGTTTTCATTGTGACTTGGTTGTACAAGGGAAATATGAACTCTTGGGATCTGCAGAGATTTAAAGAAATAAAGATAGGAAATGTTGATGATATGGGAGGAATGTAGAAAAGATTACACACACTATACTATTCATGACTCTTCTCAAAGGGCTCTGACACTGACAAAAGGGTCTCTTGTGAGGCATCCTTAGTATTCACAGGCAACCGTAGACGTGCACAGCGCGCCTCTGTGCCCTGTGCCCTCAATCAGCCAAGTTCCTTGCATGCTCACCTCTTCCCTATGGGCAGCACTGGTATGTGCATGACAGAAAAGATAACATCCTTCGCTCACCAAGGAGGGTTCACACAGTCACACACTGCTTAGCTGGCAATAACAAAAGCCACATCTAATGAAGCACATAGAATTGCACATCTAATGATCTCTATGACTGTGATGAGGATGAAACAGTTTAAGTTATCCACATCTTCTGCGCCATTTTAAACAATAGAAGCTCTGGAATTCAACATGTTTCAAGATAATGATGTCTTCACGGCATATTAGAGCGACTAAAATAAAACATGCATCCCCTCCTTCAGCTGGCTGGCTGCTTAGCCTCCGGCTAAAGACAGCGGTGACTCATGAACACTCTTCTCTAACAAAGACATGCACACTGTGCAAGTCACAGAGAGGCAGCATGTACAGTAAACACACATACACTGGCGTGCAATGTTTTCATGCGCACAGTGTTTGTGTGTGTGTGCATGTGTGTATGGGTTGTGTGCTCCCTAAATTGTTTGTGCCTCCTGACACACGGACGCCTTTTCAGGATTCTTGTTTGTGTTTGTGACATTCTTTCCACCTGCTGTATGTGTCCCCAGGTCCACAATTGACATTTTTAATAACACTGCGCAACATCTAAAACCACTTTTCTCACCACTCCAGCCTATAAATCATTATCCTTCTCTGCAATTTGGTGCCCTGCAGTTCCCACCTGATCAGCCGGCATTACGCAGACAGAGAATGAGGCCACTGGGTAAAGATCTAATAAAGTTAATCAACCTAGGAAGCTATTACCTTTAGATAGGCTGCCTGGCTTCAAACAAATCTGCAAATTGCAACAAAACTCCAAATCAGCCTCTCGTCAACACCATAAAATGTGCTGTACAATTCCCTGTATGCTTGGGAAAAATGACAGTTCATTCTCTGAAATCCCATTGCACTGTGCTCGGCTTGTTCCCCTCTGAGAGTCTTAGAGGACGTTAACCCGAGAGTCACGGACAAGAATGCTCTAATGCTAACCTTTGAGGTCATGTGTTCCCCAAGGCAGCAGAGATGCCATTCATCCAAGATCTCTTTTTCAGAGCCCCGAAATGTGGGAATTCAAACTGGCCATCGCTGGGCAAGCAGAAAAATCCAAGAAATAATAATGTAGAAGAACAAGTTATGCTCAGTAGACTATAATATAAATAATAAAGAGGTCATATACAGGCCAACAGCACATACTGTATATATATTTTGAAACAACCCAAAACACATTTAATATCCAGGCAGTAAAAGTGATGTTATTTGCATTATTTTGGACTTATTGAGCACAGGCGTCTCACTTTATTGTAATCTTCCTTGTAATATCACTCCTCATATATTGCTGCATTGTAAAAGTTACTTCAGAGTTGAGGGATGAAATAAATCACTTCAATAGAGGCAACAGCGAAACTACCTGCTGTTAGCTCAGAATGGCTAAAGATGCGTCTCCTGTGAAAGCTTTCCAACGGACACAGACAGAGCTGACCTCTCTGCAGGGAAATGGGAGGGCAAGTGTGCATGGCTGAGTGAAGACGTAGCACTGGATATCCATCAGTGTTAGAGAGGGGGAGCGAGAAATAGACACTGGAGGGTAGAGATACAATCTTTTCTCAGCGCCTAACTGGGTTTAGTTAGTAATCTCACAGGGTTATTCTATGATTTTTCTCCAAATACCCTCTTATCAATAGCATCTGCAACATCTGTAGATTACAATGGGAAAACTGACATGAGGTTCCCTAAAGTGAAAGGATCTGGAGTGTTTTACTGGCATTTTTTAGCCATGGCAGCTGCATTCTTCTAGGGGTGGCAGTGGCTGATTTTAGGAAAGTGTCTCGACAACTACTGGATGGACTGCCATGAAATTCAGTATAAATTCCAGAGGAAACTCCTGCCAACTCTGGTGATACCCTGACCTTTCCTCTAATGCAGCCATGAAGCTGACATTTGTGGTTTTGAGTGAAATGTCTCGACTATTTCAAACATAAGTATGAAACTTGGTACACACGTTTATGGTCCGCTTGGGGCGAACTGTAGTAACGTTCACAATCCTCTGACTTTTCATACAGCACCATCATCAGATCAGCATTGTCATTTAATGATCAAAAATACCTGTAAAAATAATGACATTCCCATCAGCCTCACATCTACTTTGTGTTTAGTGCAAGCTACCAAATGGTAACAGGCTTAACTGAGATGGTTAGCATGATATATATAATATCAGCATGTTAGCATTGTCACTGAGTATGTTAGCATGCCGATAACATCTAGCTCAGGGCACCACTGAACCCTGTGCACAGCCTCATAGAGCTGCTAGCATAGCTGAAGTCATGTTTAGTTGTAATTCT
This sequence comes from Lates japonicus, assembly GCA_033238685.1. NCBI lineage: Eukaryota > Metazoa > Chordata > Actinopteri > Centropomidae > Lates > Lates japonicus. The sequence continues at coordinate 826,586 of BRZM01000057.1, forward strand.
CCCATGGAGGAACAGATAGAAATGTTCATTGAAAACATAATTCAGTTCATCTTATCCTATGGCGGCCTGTTTGAACACTATTTTTATAATAAGTCAGTTTTCTATCACTCCTATTACTTACCCATGTTTTTAGTGTGAAGGCTACTGGATAAACAGGATGTGATCTGAATCATTAGGCTCGAAAAAGTGGTGATAGTTGTTGGATGCCTTCAAACAAGATGCATGGTTGTGAAAAACGTGAAACAGAGAGCAATCAATCCTGAGCGGGACATTCCAATATTGTTGCCGTGAATTCTCACCTTCAAAAAGTGGTTATCAGTGATGTTATTGCAGCATTCTGCATCCTTTTCAAAAGGAAAACATTTTTTTTTTACTCCAGAGTGATAATGGATTGCTCATTCTTTTCTATCACACTGCGTGGCATCATGTGCCACAACAACTGCTGCTGGCCACATAAGGATAAAGATAAATTTAACAGATAAATTTAGCATGCCAGAGAGATCAGAATCAAAGTGCACCGTGGAATCCAGCTGTAGTTCCTTCATTTGTATGAAAGACGAGAAAAGATGGCATGATATCCTGCGTGCAAGAGGCACGTGTGTGCATGCAGGTGTGTGTTCACCTGTGGTGTTTTCATGATTGGTACATGCATGTGTGTTTATGTGTGCACACGTATGTGCATGCATGCACGCAGGGGTAAATGTTTGTGTTGAAGCCAGAGGCACACAGAGCATCCTGTGTTAGGTTAACACTCTCTGTGGTGCTTTCAGTGAAAACAATGGGCACGGCTCCATGTTTTTGAATTTCCCATCAGGGGGCGTGGGGGGTTGGAGGGTGGGGGGGTGATGACAATGGCCACTGACAGATTAAACACAGTCCCTGTTTCATTGCATTTGGCCCAGAATTTGAAAGAAAAAAAGGCAAAAACGTTCAATTTAATCTAATCTAATAACTAACAATCCACCACGTCTTATCAAAGGTACAAGGAGGGACACATTTAAATTCAGGGGGAAGAAAGGACAAAGGGAATAAGTGAACAAAAGATGCAGAGAGCCACAGAGGAGATCAGGTAGAGCGAGGATGAGAAAGGCAGGGTAATTAATCCACAGATAATGCTGACGGTTCACAGCCAGGTCACTATAAGTGTAACACCACCGTAATAGCTGCCCTTGACAAGCTCCATATCCAGAGAGAGTACTGGAGATATATGTCGTAATGATAGTAATGATATTGGCAGTCATGAATCAATTAGACATGCTCAATATATTCAGCTGAGAGTCGAGAAATTTATTCTCAAGGAAGTGATACTGTAAGACAATCCACTTCCATTATGCGACGGCTCAAACAGCACTTTACGTTAGATTAAGAACATACATTTGGAATAAAGGCGTTAATCACTGTTGATAGTTGGAAGAAAATCCAGCGTTTGCACATATTCGAGGTACAAAATACTACAGGAACGTCTTTCTGCTATCATGTTGCTCTCCCTGTTGCACAAACCCTGCCCACTGTCTTTTATGTGCTTATATGTTATAAGTTTATTGCTATGGCTAAATCTGCCTTCATCTTTAGATACACAGTGCTTAGCCAAAGGCTTTTAGTCTTTTTAACTTTTGAACATCAAAGAATTTGAGAGAGTAAAAATCTTTCCTTTTTTAAAAATAGACTCTGCCCATGACTCTATATTGAGCACATTTTTAGAAGCAATTTTACTTGTTGCTGGAGTAAAAGGCAAGACAGCACTCTAGTATTCAGTCCCAGCTTGCTGTTATGACTACATCAGACTTAGAAGGTGACATTGGAGGAGATTTTAGTTTTAGCCCGGACTCACGCTGGTCATCCTTATTTTTAGAAAGAGAAAATGTTTTTATTGTACGCATGAAATATGTTATTTCTTTATTTTGTAAAGTTCATCCTCTAATAACAGAATGAACAGCTCCTCAGAGAAGCATGAGTTCAACAACATGACCGCTTTAATGGGAGTAAAAAGTCAGTGGATCCTCAGAAAATGAATTAAAATGCACATGGACATGGTTTGGGCTTGAATACGTTCATTTAGTAGAGAGCTGACTAACTCAAATCTTTGGCAAAAGAAAGAAGGAAGCAAATAAAGCACAATACCCAAGAGTAGTCAGTATACTTTGATAAAGATGGGTTTTGCTGATTCCTAACAGGAGCTGAGTCCTTGTATTAAACACCATTACATGCATGAATGAGATGGTAACAGATGATGGGTTTTTCAATTCCACCTTGAGTGCATATTGACTGACAGAAGGGAACAAGAGAAATTTCTGCAGGGGAGATAAGCAGAGAGACACTTGACTGCGACGACAGCTTCCCGATAGAAACAATTTGGGACACTTGAGGCAGTTCCGCACATGCCTCTGAGGCTGGAAAAGAAGTGATTTGTGAAACTTCCCTCTGTTTGCATGTAATCTTCCACGATCATTACAGATAAAACTGCAGATTGTGCACCTTCGTTCTGGATTCATTGTGTTGTGCATTCGTGTACAAGTGAAAAGGGCTGAACTGAAGGGTTTTAAGATGCGAGGCTCCATCTTCATTTCCTTGATGCCTGCACAGCAATAACAACACATGTCTTATTCTGTTGAAACTCAGAAATCGATGTCTCCCTATGGAACTACATATTGTCGTTTTCGGCATTTAAGCAGAAAGCACAGAAGCAGCCAAGTTGAGAACAAAAGGTTTTCAGGGTGGCTAGCAGACAGGATAACCAGATAACTGGAATTTAAAAGTATAAAATCCCTGCTTATGGTAACGAAACTAGCTAGTATAATTACAGTAACAGCCATCTCATTTTTTTACTGTTGCTGAATTAGCTGTAGGTTTTTTCTCTCTTTCATGGTTGGATTTATCTACTGCCTCAGTTATGTTGAATAAACACACTGAATTACCAAGGTGCCAGTTCATCAAAATATCAGAAACATTAAAAAAATATGTTTTTAAAGTAATACAATTAAGTAATAAACACATGACTGTTTTGGACAAACAAAAGCTAGCTTTCAAGTAATGTAGCCACAGTGCAGCTGTTGGTTAGCTTGGTTTGATTTGTACCTAGTGTGACTTTTACATGTTGTTTTCAGAGAAATTATGTTATATTAATTCCTTGATATAATTTTTTGAAAGTGATAAAACAGAGGACAAAAAGTCAGATTCCTGTCTTCACTCCCTTTTGACCGAATATGGAGTTACTTCTCTTTGGCTTTATGGGGCTCACAATCTACCACACAATATTCAAAAGAGCATTTATAGTTTTAGTGGCTCACTAGTAACTGAATGTTAACCTTCAGTGGCACTTTCCATTTTAAAAGGATAAACTGCATGTTCATGTTGTTTTGAAGTGAAAAACAAAACTGGGTCAGAGCATAAGTGAAACAAATCAAGTAAAAGTAAACAAAGAAAAACTAGGTTCAGGTTTAACTACAACAACATCACATGGACACAGGAGCAGAAGACGGGGGGAAAAAAATCTTTGTAATGGCACATCAGCTATGGGCTGTGGAGGAGGACATTTGCAAGTACTTTTATATGCATGTATGGATAAGAACCATATGTTTGAGGTGATGAGGACCCTGATAAAAAATTCAAGTCCTTTAGTTGGAGGTGAGGTTATATGAAAAATTTATTGAGTCAAGTTATTCCAAATTTAGACCTTCAGAATTGGGAAAAACAAAAACACAGAGAGAATATACAGAGAACATAAGAATCTCATCACCCTCTGTTTACTTGGACCGTTAATCATTATACTGACATTTTGACATATTAAGTACAATATTGTTACTTAATATTATATTAAAATAATGTAGATTTGTGGCCACATTTAGTATAGTTTTGTTTTTTTTTTAAAGAAAACATACAAAAAAATGTGACTACAGTTCTGCTTAATCTTTGGAGATTGCAGTTATTAAAGTGATAATGATGATGGAAGTGGGGATGGTGGTGGTCCTCTTCTTTTTATAAAAACAATCTCCTTTCAAGGTTCATTTAGTAGCTGTTTTGGAGCTTTTGATTGTATCACATGATCTTCATCAGCAGGAGGATTTTGTCCAGTTGTTGTGGAATTGTAGGAGTTCAGATTTGCATTTTCATTGATTTATCCATGTTGGCTTACAAAAGAGCTTCATAGTTCATTCTTGACCACAGAGACCTGCTGAGGAAGATCATGTGATATGATCAAAAGATCCAGAAAACCGACTCCTGCTGTTTCTGAGGTCAAGAATAAACTTTGGCTGTGTCCTGGTTTGCCCTTATGACGCCGGCCATAGAATCTCAACGTGGTTATAAATTAACTTTAGTTTTAAAATCCATTAAATTTTATCGTGGTTGTATCAGCTTTTTTGTCTTTTATTTCACACCAGTATCTATAGTATGTAAATAGTTGTGTAAATTCTTTGCCTGTCCTTTTGACTTTATGAAACTCAGCTGTGAAGTGCAAAATACTTTGGATGCAAATGCTGACAGATGAATATTTAACATTGTTATTTATAAAACATGGCAATGCACAACACAGTGAAGCAGGTGAAGGAGAATCACTGTCAGTGTCCATGGAGTGTACAGCTGGCCGGGGGCAGGCCGCCACGGGGCGGGCTAAAGACAGTTTACACTGAAGTAGGGCAGCTAACAATGTTATGTGCACTCAAAATGTTCACCCCAGTGACAGCGAGTGACGAAGTCTTACAGTCACATTTAGACTTTTAGCTGACGGTACGACACACAGGCTGTTTGCAGTGACTGAACCTTACATTGCAGAATAGTAAAGCTAACTGCTCTTCATCTACTATCCCAGTATGTTACATTGTGCCGACAGTAAATCAATCCTGGAGGGAGAAGAAACAATAAAAAATAATTCTTTCATCCTGGTCACATACAAGGCCCACTAATCAAATTAGCCTTAATTGAATCTGATTTGATGTCATTCATTTGCTAACAGGCCAGGCGTTGCATTTCAACATCTCAGTGGAAGAGAGTAATTCATCTGTGATCTAGGAAGAAGGCAGACATTAATTTTAAGTCGAACAAAGTGCGACACAAAGTTTGTAAAAATCTGTAAATATACACACAGTTTCAACATCTACAGCTGTGTTTTCTGCAGCAGGTTAGTGAGAGATTAGATGTAAGCTTTGCTTTGTTTTCTCAGATGCTGTGGTGTACTACATCTGTATCAGCCCTGCAGGCCCATGGGAGCCCCTGCTGGCCAACACAACCACTGTTTGAAACAAGCAGATTCAAGAGGCTCTCCCTGAGGCCAAGGAAAATGGATATTGATCTGGAGCCATGACTAAATGGATTAAATTACAGAGTAGTGTTGGTAGCAGGGCAGCAGAGAGAACGACACAGGAGGGAGGAGGAAGCGAGGAGGTAGAACAGAGATGGGGGGAGAGACAAAAGGGAGGAGGAAAAGGAGAGACAGGAGGTATTGAAAGAGTCTACCAAAATCTTTGCCTTGCAGACTGCTTTCTTTCCCTCCAATTCTTTCGATCAATAGGCCACCCAGCAGCCCTGTGCAGTCATCCCCTGCATGCCGTAGTCCCAAGCATCATCCTGGTCTTCATGCAGTTATGAGCCAACTGGCTTTAGAGGAATCGGCAGTCGGGGGATTATCATTTTTCATTCAGCCAAGGCTGTTGAGTGGTAAGAATGCCAACTGCATGCTGGGAGCAAAAGAAGGTGCATCATCATGAATACAGAACCCAAAACGATCTTTCAGACGACGGAAATCTGGGCAGACCTGGCCAGCTGTCAATCGCAGTCAGACCTGTTTGGTATGAACAGTTAATCAATCAGCAGTCCTGCTTAAGCCTCTCTCCTTCCTGGTCTTGTTGATGGGTCTGGGGGCTGCAGAGAATAGCTTTCTGAGTGCCTCTTCTGTGAGCTCTGAGTGTTGATATTCGGGACATTAATGTGTTCACTTGTATGACAGGAATACCAAAGAGGTGAGTGTGAACTGCACTGTAAAAATGAAAAAGTCAAGTCAATTTCAAGGCTGCAATCTTCGATAAAAATTTTGAGTTCCAAAGTTAAACCTTTTCTTAAAGCAGCTGACTAAGAGGGGTCACTTATAGTGATTAACCCACAGAGAATTATAACCCGACTCTGCAGCTCCCCTCAACTCCAGAGAGCTTTACAGCAATTTTCAGCTGATTGTTTTGGTTTTTTGGCCTGAAACTTTACTGTTCCAGTCGGCTTTCACCACTCTCATCAGTGTGCTGTTTACATATAAGCCGCAGCAGGCAGCTGTTTTCAACAAAAAAAGGCTCTTAGCGACTAGCTGGTGAAGCAATTAGCAGCTCAAAAGCACCGGATATTTCCCTAAGGAGATGATGGAGATCAAAACCAGAGCTAAAAGAATGAATATTGGACTTTCGTTCAGGTTCAGGTGAACAGAGATGTGACTCCAACTTAATGCTAATGTTGGTCTACATCAACTTAAAAGGTGATCATTTTTATGATTTTATTCACCCTTACATTTTGTTAAATTACAGGTTTTACCTGTTTGTACAATTTAGAATTTTCCATTCTCTTTGGAGTTGGAGTAACGTTTGCTTCTATATTGTCACTATTTTAATTTTCACTCATGTTCACTCAAATCTGTAATTTTGATCCACTTTAAATGTTCTAATTTCGTTCGATTATCAATCATGTCACCAGTAAAACAGAGACTGTCTGGTTCCCTTATGAGCAATAACATCAGATATTACTTTTACTGTGTACTTTATTTTTACTGAATTGCTTTTATTTCTATATAAAGCTCACTATGGTGTATAGGACTAAGTGTTACTTAGTGTTGTACAATACCGTACAAAAGTTTTACCATGAGGCCAAACACGCAGCCAGAGTCACAAAGAACTGTCTTCAGAGACAAGAAGATGAAGGAGTCCTGCAGCAGATGGTCTGACCCCCACAGAGCCCTGATCTCAGCATCCATGGAGTCAGTCTGGGATTACATGAAGAGACAGAAGATGCTTACAATAGAAGAACTGTGTTAAGTTCTCCAACCAACCTGCAAAGTACCTTGAAAAACTGTGTTTAAGAGCACTGAGAAGAATTGCTGTTCTTTTAAAGACAAAGGGGTGGTCACACCAAATATTGATTCAATTATGACTGTTTACTTTTACTTCACTTTTCTCCAAGTTTTCCCACATTTATGGGTGAAAAACACAAGTTAGCAGAACTTTCTGACTTTGAAATTTTAAGAGTTTAAGAATAAGTAGGATATCAGGTCTCACACACTTCTGTTAAAAGTGGAGACTAGCTTGGTTCATGGGCACAACTTTAGTTTTTTCTTGAAAAAACAAAAACAAAACATGCAGCTGAAAGACCTTCAAGCTTGCAATTGTTATTTATACCCAAAATATATCAACTTGTCTTTTTGTAGTGTACTGCATAGTGATAATAACCTCAAGAGAATGCAGTTTTCTCCCAAAGGTCACTTCTCCTGCTATTGTTGAAAATATCTGTGAACACTAAGCTTTTCAAAACCTAATTTTACTTATCTTAGCATTCAAAGTATCTGCAAACCAAACCCTGGAGTGTCTGTTTATGAGCGGTTTCCCTCCTCTAAGATTCATTACAACACATATTTCTTATGATCAAGACTTATTTCCTCAACTCCTGAGCTCTAATCACAAACACTTTTCCCCATTCCACTTCATTGCCTTCAGGGCAACGCTCCACTTCATGGCCAGATTGAATATTCATAAAGACTTCTGATTTCAGATGACACACGGGTATCCGCCTATGCTCGACATATGCATAAAATGTGCATTAGCATGGTTTTATTCCTGTCTCGGTGATGTGGAGAGTGGATGTTTATAGGACATTTAATGGAATCCATCCCTTAGAGTGGCCATCAGATTGCCTGTAATCTACCAACGTCTCTTTGAAGATCACAATTTACAACATGCATGACTGACAGCCACCAAAAGTTCATCTGATGTGGTGCACAGCACTGTAACAGTCTGGATTGTCTCTGCAGTGCTTTCCCTCCGGTCTGCAAGTATATAAATTGGCAAACACAGCGTGAAGCATATGGCTATTGCCCCCCAACAAATTTGTTTCTTTTTTATATATGGCCTAGAAACTTCCTAAACCATAAAGCCACAAAAATGTCCTCTGGGAGTGTGAGATACAAAGAAATTTGACAGTCCATGGAAGCACATAATCAGTTATTGCACATCATTCCAGTGTCTTGGTTCTAATTGCAGAGCATTACGACTCTCTAGCTCCATCTGTTGAGACATTTTCATAATTATATCCAGACGTTTGTGATTATGGATACAGAAGTTACAATCCAGCTAGAGGAAAGCGCTGAATCCTTGCGAGGCATTGTCGACACAAATGTCAGCTGAAATAATGATTCACTAGCAGCCACAGATTCTTATGTAACAGCTGTAATTCTTCAAACATGCTTGACTGGGTAAACTAATGAGGGCTCGGTCGACTTTCTCATTTGTCTAGTGAAACAATATTTTAAATATCCCATCTGTTTTCTATATCTGCTCGTAACATCCAGGGTCTTACTGGAGGGTGATGCTTATCCCAGAATGCACCAGGCAGGACAAAGGGTACGTACACCCAGTGCAGGTCACCAGTCTATCACAGGGGCTAACACACTTGACAAGACACATTCACACCTTCAGGCTGAGACAACATTTGCAGATTCACTCAGGAAAATCCCAGGTGGCTGGGTTGGGGTCAAACAGACCTTTTTACTGTCCTGAATCAGAACTAATCTTAAAGGACTAAACTTATGTTTTACAGTCTGAATCTTGAGTTTACTAATTCTGATTGTCAGGTGAGAATAATGGGCTGAACACTTTCAGAATGTTTAAGTTTGCTTACAGAGACAAAAGCAGGATATCAGTAAATACACTAATGACGTTAAAATTATGAATCAGACAGAGTCAGGAAGAGGGCAGGGAAAATCACTGCACATCCCTCACACTCTGGACACAACCTGTTCCAACTCCTGCCCTCTGGTAGGTACAGTACACCAACAGCCAGACACAAGAACAGTTTCTTCCCACTGATGAACAGTTACTCAGTTATGTAATGTGCTTAAATGACAGTTATACCCACAAATTATATTTATATTAGTTTCAAACTCACATTGTGCAATACACTGATCAGCCACACCATTAAAATCACCTGCCTAATATTGTGTAGGTTCCCCTCGCGCCACTAAAACAGCTCTTAAACATTGGGGCATGGGCACCAGACCTCTAGGTGTGTCCTGTAATGTCTAGCATTAGGACATTGGCAGTGGATCCTTTGGGTAATGTGGATTGTGGGATGGGGCCTTCCTGGATCTGGCTTGTTCCAGGATCGGGGGAGTTTTGGAGGCCATGTAAACACCTTGGGCTGTTTTTTGCTGAGCAGCTTTTTTTGGCAGTGTGGAGTACATTTTCCTGGTGGTGGTGTGTGTGTGTGTGTGTGTGTGTTGGGGGGGGTGGTACATGTCAAAGTAAGATCCAGATGAATACCAGGACCCAAGGTTTCCCAGAAGAGCACTGCACTTTAATGAGCTATTCACTTCACCTGTCAGTGGTTTTAATGTTGTGGCTGACCAGCGTACAAGCACATACTGTACCTAACCATGTTACAGTATGTATGTACAATGACTTACCACATTACATCTTTGTTCATTATATCTTTGTTCAGCACTGTCCATGTGTATTGTTTTGAACACTGACATTGGTACTGTGTGTAAATACTGACAGCTACTAGAAACTGGAGAGTAATTCCTTGTATATGCAAACATAAACCAGATTCTGACTGTAACAGAGTTAAAATGCTTTGAATTTCAAAGGCAGAACAGAGACGCTCTGAGTGCATCAGGTTCATGTAGATCACACTCTGTTTTGATCAAGATTCATCTCAAATTTTCCTCTTGGAGCAAAAGCAAAGGCTTTTTTTCTTTTGAGTAATGTTTTGGCAGGTGTGACCTGGATAAGCGACAGCAAATGAGTAGATGAATTAACAAATTAATTTAGGAGCCTTCTAGCTACTGTAGCAGCAGCACTGACAGTGTTTGCTACAGGTCTGATGGTACTGACTGAACCTGTGCATCTTCCTGCAGCACAATCCACTGTCAAAGCAATCACACTTGTGGTAAATAAGTGTATAATCTCTCTCTACAGCCTACAGTCACATTCAAGTATTTTAGAAGCAACATCACTGGCTACAGCAGACAAGGGGAAAAAATGGAGAGTTAGTTAAATTTAAGAGGTTTTCAGATCTTTTTTGAGGGAACTGTATTGTAGTATTTTTAAGACTTTGCAAGACCTGCAGAAACCCTGATTTTCCCCCATAGTGAAATAAAACTGAAATTCCGACTGAGCTAGAAGAAATTGGAGCTCTTTCTTAATGGTTTTGGCTTGAAGACCCTGCATACCCATAGTGCACCCACACAGGTGTTTTCACTTACATCCTGAATAGAGCTCTCCTCCAAGCTCTACTGTCTGTGCTTGTATACACCGTCCTCTCAGCTTTGTTGCTCGACAGGACATTTTATCATTCTTACGAGTATATATTAGGATTGTAACAATTCTTAAAATCTACGGTTTAGTTCAGACCTTGATTTTTGAACCACGGTTTGGTTAATACCTAGTTCTCTTTGTGTTTTCTTTGTGGGAGAGGGATAGCCAAAATGTTCCCACACTGCCACTTGAATATGCCTTGGGGGGGTCTGCAATTATACACCTTGAGCTAATTAACCTAGCCTAACTTTTATCACAGGTGCGATCACTTGATCATAATTGGACCAAAATGGTTGTGACTCATGTAAAATCGCTGTAATGCATTTACAGAATATACAGTTTGCCCTAACTATAAGTAGAATAATAATTTTGTGATTTGCATGTGTCATACTGTTAATTTGAAATAGAGAACTGTTCCACCCCTAGTATAGAAAGTTGTGTAACGTCACATAAAACAGCTCCACTCAGCCAGAACAAGTGAGACACACCTGTGTTAGTGAAGAGTTGATAAAAAAAAACTAAAAATTTGTTGAGATGAACAAAAGTAGGTTTTAAATCACTTTTATTTCCCAAAACAATGCAATGAAATATGACAAAAAAAAAAGTCAAATAAAAGCAAAAATAGAGTCACAAATAAAAACAAAGTATTCAAGAACACACCAAATGAGTGTGCTTAACAGTCAGCCAGAGTGAGACTAGATACTGCAGTCTTGACACTAACGCAGGATAGGATGTTTCATTAAAAAATGTCTTTAAAATGGGGATCTGAACTTAATTCTAATGAGGAGAATAGAAATAAATACCAAGATTTGAGCAGAAAATAAAGTAATTACACAAAAATGACATAATTACTTCAGGGACTTCTTGTTCAGGGCTGAGAATTTAAAAAGTCACACAGATAAACCAAAGTGTTAAACTGAGTGTCCTCACTAGACCGTGTCTGTTCATGGCAACAAAGAACGGAGAAAATCCACTCGTTCTTATCTGTCTGGACGCATCATGCCCGGCCTGACTGGCATCATCATTGGTCGAGGGTGACGCATCATGTGTGGTGGTCCTGGCATCATCTGCATGGGTCCTCCCATCGGCGGCCTCATGCCTCCTAAAGTGACAGTGAGGGGACACATAGCTTAGGTGACACGCTCAAATAGCTTGTTTTATTCAACCAACAGTCCAGAAGCCAAAACATATTCACTTTGCTATCACATATGACAAATGAGAATTATCAAATCCTCATCCTGAGAACCTGGAACCAGTGAATATTTGATATTTCTATGATTAATTGAATGACAGAAGGCTTGTCTGAAATAGCTTCACATGCCCAAAACACTCTGTCTCACTTTTAAATGTTACGTTACACAAACTAGAGATAAGTGAAGCTTCAAATAAACTTGTCTTACCTGGTCCACCAGGCATCATCCCATGTGGTGGAGGCCCCATCATGGGCATCATAGGAGGACCTCCCATAGGGGGTGTTGGTAGCATGCCTGGGCGAGGAGGACCACCTGTGTTACAAACATCACGTCAGTGTAAAGTCAATGTTAAGACAATGTACTATGCATTTGAATTGGAGCAGATTCACATGCATCACAGTGAGATAAGTTTTGTTTGAGGGGCTTCATTTGCACTGATTTCTGACCAAACACAAAACACACACCTGTGTAAATGTTTCTGAATTGTTTGGTGGCTGAACTGTAGATATAAATCAGTGGAAGCAGACATGTTTGTGTTTATGGTGGTCAGCAGTTTGAATGTGGAGGTTATTTGGTCTCTAAACACTGGTCTGAAATTGGTTGTGACACAGGCTTTGGGAGAAAATAACATCAATGTGCCTCCTCTGTCTGACCTCGACAATCTAGATGTGAAAGTGCCGTGTGAAGTAGCCAATTAAACCCAACAGGAATTATTTGCTAGCTTATGATTTCAATCATAGGTCTTGTATAATCACACAGAATACATCAGCTAATAAAAATCAAAAACACAGTGGAATTTCAAAAAATGTAGTACCAAGCTGACAGATCACATCTACGGCAAATTAGTGGTGTGGTGCTTTATATTTGTCTAAGTATGAATTACCTATAAAAAGCCAGTGTCCATGTTATAGTAAATTAAATTACTGCAGAGTTCAAAGACAATTGACTCACCTGGAGGAGGGCCACCAGGGAACGGTGTGGGAGGGATCTTTCCCTGTTGAAAAGCAGCCGCTGTCGGCAGAAAAGACAAAACATTAATATTTCATGTGCAGTATAAATCATGTATAGCACACGATCATTGCATTTTTGTGTTTGTAAAGAATTCATTTAAGCCTGTTCCATGCTCTACGTACTGAATGTGAGCATAAACAAAACGTGCACATGGGGTCTTTTAAACATTTCTGTGGTGCAAAATACACTGTGTGGTCCACTGCAACATTGGGGTAAGGGGTAAAAACACAGATAAACACACCACTACCAATGAAGCAGTCCATTTTAAAAAACAAAACAGTCATTGCATGCATTCCTGACATGCTGAATGGATGTGTGGTGTAGGAGAGTTCACTCTGTAAAACAACATATTCCTCCACACTGGACAATACTACGCTCTATCATCACACTGGCTTTGCATCTCTTATGTGGATTAGTGGTTTGTAATCTCAGAGGGGGCCCAAGTAAGCTGGTGTACATAGTGCACTATTTAAGCAGAGAGCTCGGATATCCCACACACGTGCATAAGCATACCATATGTGGGCTCTGTAACAGGGCTTTACTCTAACATGATATTTACTGTCTACATCTAACCAGGGCACTAAATATGGAAAAGAAAAGCAGGCTGTGCCCACATTAGGAGGGTGAACGGTTGACTGCACAACCAAATAAATCATCAGTAATATATGTTACTGCCACTAGAGGTCACTTTCATATTTCAGTTAAACTTCCTGTGCACGTGAGCTGATTATCACACGGTGCTGACTCCTTTAAAACTCTCATATGAAGACAGTTAACAACATCCCTTCCATCACTCTGTTTTACACTCAGCAAAAATGTCTATGAAAATTCAGAGTCATCCAGGTTATGAGATATTTAGAACTTCAGCTGGAGGATAGACGCATCTTTGGAGTTGCAAAGCATCCTAAAGAAATAAACTATCAGTGCCTTTAGACTCAATCAGCCATGTTTTCCAGATAAGTGAGACAATAAACTTACTTGTTTTATCAATCAGGCTCTGAGCCTGCTCCTCCATCCATTTCTGGTAGTAATCTTTCACATTTTCTTTGTGTTTGCGGCCACTGCAGTGGGTTTTCCTCACTGATGGCTAGAAGAGAAATAGATATAGATATTTAACAGGAGCAGGACACAACAAAGAGATTCTTTCATGCTTTTCAACAATTAGAATTGATGCACACAAACGCAACATACCGAATCGTGTGTAAGATAGGTATCACAGTAGTCACAGTAAAACCTGTGAAAGAAAGAAAAGTAAGATAGATTCAAGTTTGCACAAAAAATACAGAGCTGTGGATATGACCTTTCCAAAAGCTATTAACTTAAGTGTACAATTAAATACACTCTACATACATACAATATATAAACCCACTGAATTGGTCTGGCTGAGTGAAATGATCAGTAAAATCAGTGATAAAACCTTAAAAACAATGTCTCACAGAAATGGGTTTTAGTTGTGAATGAGACCTGTGCATTTTGAGATATCCAACAGGAAAGCTCAAGAATGTCATTTTATAACTGAAATAATTAGAATATTTTCTTGAACCTAGATGGCACTCTCTGGTTTAAATTGCCATTAAATTACTTTAGAAAAGTAATAACTGTTTTGGTCAGTATAATTATCCATACTTATATTTTCTTACTCTTCTGGATACTTATTTTATTGTGATGCTGCAGCTGCTTAGGAGGCATTTCCCAGTAATAAAGTCATGGCCACAGTAGTGGTGTTCACCTTGGAGGTAAATTAGTGTCACTATGTGTTAGATGTCACTTTATTACTTAATGCATCTTCAGTATAATCTGCTCTTACACCTGGAAAATACATTACTGAGAACAGGGTTACCTAACCTTACCAGAACAAAGTAATTTTGAGCTGGATATAGGTAATAAGTCATGAGGCACTCAGAATAAAGGCTGCAACTAATGATTATTTTCATTAGCTGCTGACTAATTGCTGCAGTTCTATTCAGAATAATGGAACGTTTTTTAATCTTTATTTAATCAGGCTGTCTCACTGTGAAGGAGATCTCTTTTTCATGAGACACTTGAGAACGAGAAAACATTCTCAGGCAAAAACGCAATTAGCAAACAGAAATAATATGAGTAAAAGCAATTACAGGACTCATAAAAAACACTAGATAATACAGTTTTAAAATCTCCAAGTGGTATGAGGGACTACGGTTTGAAGGCAGTTTGCAGCTCATTCCATTTAAAAATGTGCTAAGTACCTGAAACCAGTTCTGCCAAGATTAATGGGGACATAAGGGATATCTAAGGTGAAGTGGTTAGTGGACTGTGTGCTGTAGTTAGAAGACGTATCTGTTAAAATAGACGTGGGGTAGTTTGGAAGCTTTAATAATAAGGCTTTACAAATAAATATCATGGGATGTTTGTTTCTTCATGTCAGGAAGACCATCCAACCTTGTGGTACAGAAATTTATCATTAGTGATTAAATGTTAAGCACTATGATGAACAGGATTTAGCTGCTGAGGTCATGGTGAGACAGCATTACAGAACAGAAAATCTTCATAATCATGCACAGACTTTTAAAGATGACTACACAATAGTTTGAAAAGACAAGATTGCCAGTTTATTAGGAAAACTAATGCAGTCCACAGTGTTAAGATTGTGTTAAAGCAGTTTTAAAGAGGTGTTTATTAAACTTTTTGAGCATCTTGAGGGCTACAGTTTGTGGTGCTATCAAAATGTATTGCGTTATATAAATAGGTCAGATGTTTCAATATTTTGCCCATATCAACGAGGGTAGGCTAAACAACGGAGATACCTCTTTGTATAACACAACACATTTGAACAGCACCACAACTGCAGCCTCCCAAATAAAGTTGAATCAAAACCTCCACAGTTTCAACACAATTCGAACATTATAACCTTCACGATTGATTACTGCAAAACTGTTGCATTAGACTGCATTAAATCTAGAAACGCATGTCTAACAAATTACTTGCTGAGTGTGGTTGTTCAATTACAACGAGGAATCTGCTGATGAAGACCGTGTGATACAGTCGGAACCTCCAGAACAGGCGAGTAAATGTTCTGCAATCTTCATTTGTGGTTGTACTGTCTACGAAATGTACGTGGTTTAAAGTAATGCTAGTTTAGTAAGAAACAACCGACGTGATTTTAAGTGGCAAAACAATTCAGTATCATGGTGCTGTAATTGTTCTCTTGATAGTAAATCGAGGTTCACTCCAGCACATAGACCCAGCCCAAACAAAGCTCTAAACAAACCGGTCTGTTTCGTTAGTTTTCAATTTTTAATTTACCGTCATTCTTTACTTAACATAAATAGTACCGTTAATTATTTTTCTTTTAAATGTGAAACTCAATTATTAAGCATAGAACAAATGAAATAATACCGGTACTTACTTAGGCATGTTTCGCAGCAATCTCCGTCGAGAGCGCGATTCCGGCGTCACCACTAAATGTTCCGACCAGATATGCAACCTACCTACAGTGAGTTCCGCCTGGGAGTCATTTAACTGAAAAGGGTTAGAAACAGTGTTTATGTTTGTTTTCTTTAACGTGCGCAATAATTGATTCAGAAATAAGCCACAACACGAAGAGGTATTTACAAATAGAATGTTTTAAGCTATATTTTGTCGCCCAGTAGATCCGTATCCAGATTTTAACAGCAAAGCACAATAATTGTTACATTAAATATATTTTTGTTTTAAAGTTTTACTGTCTGTTAATAACACATGACGCAGATCTAATTTTTGCTTTTACTAAAATCCCAACCACAATTTTACTATTTTGGGAAGTTGAAATTGTGTTTTCAAGCATAGCATAATCATGACTGCAGACTGTTCTAAAAACTTGAAGAGAATCTATAGCTATAGAAAATGTGTAATAATGATTAGAAATCAGCTCTACAAATTGTGGAAACTTTAGTATTGAACCTCTGATGTATCTGTTACCGAGCTGCAAAATTGTGGTGCCATTCCTAAAGCAAAAATCTTTTTTCTTTGAATTCTGCTTCCAGCTCTGAATCAGTGATGCCTCACGTATATCATTAAAAAACTGTACAAACTCATATATCGTACTTTGTCATTTATATTCCAGTTTATTAGGCACACTAAAACTAAAGGCACATTTATTAAAGGAGCTCTCCACCAATATTATACATAAAAATCAGTTTGGTGGTTAAAGTTAGAACTACAGCTGCCTGTAAAAAATAGTTCTATAATACTTTCAATTTTAGATGACTTTATAGTCTCTCTCTGGGCTGTAGGGCTGTTGAACTGTACTGTGTTATACTGAGAGCTATCTAACTATCTATCTAGACTGATATAAATGGGGTGTGCAAATTTAGACTGTATTAGTTTTAGCTAGGTTTACCTATGATCTGTGTTAATAGTAACAGCATGACGTTTTTTGTTTGTTTTTATTGTTAATACTGTACAATAATACAATTTACATATATTAAGAGTCTTCGAGGTTTTTGGGTTTGTGGAGCACTGAATAGTTTGTATGTACGGCTACATTTAGTTTATAAACATTTTAAATAAAACAACATTTGGCAAATTATTTCCAAAAGATGTTGAGAAAAATTGTGTAAGTACAGCTCCAAAACAAGTATAACATTGCTTCACCAGTTAATGTCAGTGTCATTTCTTATTTCTTTTACAAATAATGTTTTGTTGGATAGCATTGATGGAAAAGTTTGAAACATACATCTCTAGGTTTATTTGTGATCAAGTATCTTGAAGACAAGGTACAAGCTTTCCAGTGCATTTTGGAGACAAACCATCTCCAGTAATTGATTACATTATTCTGCCTGAGATCTGATCCTTCTGTCCTGGGGTAGGAGGCTGGATAAAACATCATCGCACACAATTGTAAAAGAATTTGCTGTTGTAATTGGCAGAATGGGCAAAGAGAAACTAAACAACCACTAAAAGACACAATCACAGAAAGATGTAAAGGGACCACAAAACAAAACAATATGACCACAGAGAGATGCAAAAGGTCTACAAAGATACACAGAATGACCACAAAGACACCCAAAATAAACACAAAGAGATGCAAAACAGCTAAATACATATCCATCATTTGTCAGTTTGGAGGGTTTGCTCCTATATTAGGAGGGGTGGGGGTAGGGGTTTCATATCTGTGCCCATTGTCTCCCAGTGCCTCACGATGCCTCTATGTGCGTTTCAAATATAAATGCAAATACTACATGTAATATTAAACTTCTGACATCTCCGGTACTGGGCAAAAAAAGCAGCTTGGATTTCATTGATAACCCAATGAAAAGGTGGCTGCAAATAGCAACAGATGACGTCGACGCCCCCTACGTGATTGGCGAAGGTGACGCGCGGGCTGTTGCAACGTCAAACATCGTCCCCCTGGTCGTGCCATGCGCATTGACGGTTGTTGTTGTTGAGCTGGTTGTTATGGCTGGACAAGGCCTCGGACTAAACTGAGAGAGGACCCCCCTCCCTCCCATACTACCCCGTCTCCGCTACGGGACACCCGCCACCCATGGAGGGCACGGACATGGACGTGGACGCGGAGCTCATGCAGAAGTTCAGCTGCATGGGTACCACGGACAAGGACGTCCTCATTTCGGAGTTTCAGAGGCTGCTGGGCTTCCAGCTCAACCCAGCCGGTTGCGCCTTCTTCCTGGACATGACCAACTGGTGAGTGCGGGGATGCAAGGGCCTGTTGTGGGACAGCAACATGACGCTAACCCTAGCCGTTTAATTAGCTAGTTAGCATACGTTAAAGTGCTAATAAATAAGTAAAAATGGAGGCAGACACACACAAGTTAGTGTTGTTCAAAACCGAGAGGACACGGGAAATGGCAGTTAACTCTTAAGGATTGTTTCAGGGGCAAACGGAAGTGAAACGTTGAAGTTTGTCCTGATGTAAGTTATTTTAAGGTGAAATAATTGGAAAAGCAAAGAGCAAGCTAGCCAACTACCTAGCAGGCTAATTTAAGCGCAGGGACTCTTGGCGTAGATTATCTGCCATATTACATAATATTGTTCAGAGCCAGTTTAACCGTGCTCTCTGGAAAGACACAACTCAAGGCAGTCACTTCACGTTAGTCTGATGACGTAACCAGTCGTGACAACGGCTATCACCGGCTAACAACAAGTGGTCTCGGTGTCCCTGATCAACCGATACCAAGCTTTCAGTTGATCAGTAGTCGAGGGGTTTGATCGCATCTCTTCCAAATCTTCACCAAAAACACAAAGCGCATTTGTTGAAGTTTCATTTTCAGGTGTAATGTCGTCATACCGGAAAGATGACATCATCAAGTGACAGTGGACTAGATCAGATTTTAAATTTAGTTAAATCCAGTGCTGAGATAAACAAATAATTAACATCTCAGGAATATTTTAAGAAAAATAAGCACAAGCCTCAGGGTTCCCCTAATACCTCATGATGCATTTTGTCTCATGGTAAACACATTCATTAAAGGAGCACTCCACCAATACTACACATAAAAACTAAGGCTCCTCTTTTTAATAAGGCGCCCTTAATGAGCTGCAATTAATGCTCTCTTGCTGGTTATCAAATCAGTTATAGACCATTAGTAAGAGCAACTTTGGGGCTGCCAGGGAGTGGAAACTCCTCTTCCAGCACATCACTTTGGTATTTTTATCTCTTTACTTCATTAAGAAGAGTCCATCAGTGGACTAATGTGAATTTAAGTGGTAGCTATAGAAGGATTTTCCACACCATGGCAACCCAAAAGTCTTATGACTAATCTAAAAAGTATTAGTAAACAATCTATTAACCACTGATTAAAAAAACTGTCATTTACATCTTATAATGCTTTTTAAATGGTACCTTATCAGAAAATGACACCAGATCAATTTGGTGGTCATGGAAAGTACCTCTCAGCCTGTGAAAACAGTTGTATAATGTCCTCTGTGGCTCAGAAGGAATATTTTCAAGTCTGAGAAATAACCCCTGATGACGTTATGAAGTGCTAGAAACTGGAGGTGTGGCAATCGACAGACTTCAATGTTTACCAGTTTGGAAGGGTGAAATTAAAGACATTGTTAGAGTTGCAGTATTTGAAGTGTATGATTCAGTGGACTATAAGTGTCAGTATGCTTAAACTGAAGGGCTTGTCAGATGTCACACACACACGCACACATTCACAAACTTTTCCGATGTCAGAATTTTTTATGTTTCACACAACTTCTTCATTAGTTGTTACTCACAATTGCTTCCATCACTTCGGGGTGTACAACCGAATACAGCACTATAAATGCCTTTGAGGTGAGACTGACCTAAAGTGAGCCCCGCCTTGGACTGTGGCCATGTAGAATAGCTAAACACTTTTGTTCTCAGATGTGATTGGACAACATGTAATCCAAACTAGTTCATTTGTTTAAGAGTCAGGATTTCTTGCCCTTAGATACATCAGTGTTTAAATCTGACTCTTGTGAGTCCACCAAACACAAGGCAAAAATTGCTGGAGTAACCTCTTGTGATGATCTCATATTTGATGTATGCAATAGTGCTTCTGAGCTTGTTCCATGAGGGAAATGTTTAATTGTCTTTTAACTGTCAGTATCAGAAGAGTGGACTGTCAAATTTGATAAAGTAGGTAAGAAGTTTATGAGGACACAGATCAGAGTGACTGCCTGTCAGCTAGAGAGACCAGGGTTCAACTCCCTGACTCAGCAAGTATATGTTTGTTTTGATTTGTAACATTAAAATAAAAAATGTCATGGCCAGGATTACTTGGCTAATGTCAACTCCTGATAACACACTTTTTCCTTTTCTGTCCGAACAGGAACCTTCAGGCTGCTATTGGTGCATATTATGACTTTGAAAGTCCCAATGTCAACACCCCATCCATGTCCTTTGTTGAAGATGTGACAATTGGGGAAGGAGAGTCTGTTCCTCCAGATACACCGTTCACAAAGACCTGGAGGATACAAAACACAGGTATGAAATGTCACTGCATTCACTCAGCTTATACAAATAGCCTTTCTTAATCTCCATGTAAAATGCACCATGGCACGGTTATGGTTTTGTTTATGAACTTCTTTGTATGTTACAGGTGCAGAGTCGTGGCCGCCTGGGGTTTGTCTCAAATACATCGGTGGGGATCAGTTTGGGCATGTAAACACAGTTATGGTGAAGTCTCTAGACCCCCAGGAAATATCAGATGTGAGTGTGCAGATGCGAAGTCCCACAACTCCTGGCATGTACCAGGGTCAGTGGAGGATGTGTACAGCCACCGGATTATTCTATGGAGGTAGGGATGATTTCTTTGATTTCTAATGACTTTTCTAACTTCTTGTGAACTTATTTTTTTCACAATTCCATCAAACTTTCTCTGAGGCCAATGTGAAGTCATCATACAACATGGGGAAAAAAATCAGATAATTGCTATCTTCTTGTCAGTCAGCCCACGTTTGTGCACACTGCTTGTCTTCACAGATGTAATCTGGGTGATTCTTAGTGTAGAAGTTGGAGGTCTCCTCGGCGTCACCCAGCAGCTGTCCTCCTTCGAGACAGAGTTCAACACCCAACCCCAACGCAACGTGCAGGGAGACTTCAACCCCTTCGCCTCGCCACAGAAGAACAAGCACGAC
The DNA here is from genome assembly GCA_033238685.1 of Lates japonicus. NCBI lineage: Eukaryota > Metazoa > Chordata > Actinopteri > Centropomidae > Lates > Lates japonicus. Next base: position 847,875 of record BRZM01000057.1, read on the forward strand.
GCCACTGACAACAGCTTCAGAGATCCTGACGGGGCCTGGGAACGCACACAAGAGCCAATCCAGCAAGATCAAAATGGACTGTCTCATACTAAATAGGGCGTCAACTGGTCTCCAAACCAATCTTTCTGTGGTGACTTATGGACAGGTATGTGAATCAAATTTATGATTTTATTTTCCGCTTGTAACTTATAACTTATCCATGGAACATCGGTTGTCCTATGGCAGCACACTTTGAATTACAGGACACACAAAATATATGTCTCCATTCAAGGTGCTTTCTAGTGTGAACTGCGTGCATTGTTTTAAATGTGTCCTCTGGCTGGTGATTTACATGTGCTTCGCTTTTAGAGTGAATCTCTACATGAGTGACTGATTGTAAGATTTGTAAATTTTTGGTCTGTTTGGCTTGGAGGAGAATTTGTAGAATTTGCTTTGGTGAACAACCTGATTCTCTTGACCAGCCATTTAAAGCAAATGTCCAGAGGTGCTCTGGACCCTCAATGCAAAATGTGGCCTCTTTATACAAAAAATATATGCTAGAATCAGGCACAGTCATGGTTGTTTATAATGGTACCAAAGGTCAGCGGTATTTTCAGAAACAGTGTTGGTTGGTTCATGTAACTTCCTCTCATTTGTTCATTTTAATTTATTGACTGTGCCAGCTTAAAACAAGACTTATAGTTTTACCTCATACTGCCCCCTGGAAGCTGCAGTGTTTACTCCGAGGACAAAATGGAAAGTGTTGGACAAAGGTGCCACTGTCACTCTACCGAAGTTTTACACAATTACTGTCCTCAAACTAAAGTTTATTTGAGGATTTTGCCACCAGAATTTAGTGGGATGGATAAAGTTTTTTCCTTTCATGCTCAGTAAGTTTAATGACAATCTGCTTTGCTAATGAGATATTCTAGTACAAAATTTTAATTTTGGCCTGAGGTGGCTAAGGAAGGAGGGTTTCATTCTCTCTACGGAGCATAAATGTGCCCATCAGTTTCATTGTAGGCCGTCCATCAGATTTTATATTTTTTTGTTTATAACTAGAAATTTTGGCTCAGAAGTGGAATGGTTTATCTTCTGTAGTGACTACAAATATTCACAATAATAATAATTAGTTAATGCAACTGCTCACCCACATGATTAGGGTATTTAATTTCTGGCAGTTTGCCTGAAGCTGTGTAGTTGATGGAGTTTGAGTTTGTTGTTGTGTTAAACTTCATTGTAACAAGGTGTAACTGAAGGGAAAACACTTTGAACAGAAATGGAGAACTCTTATGACAGAATCACCTCAGTCTGACTGCAGTGTACAGCACATTGCACAAATGTAAGAAAAACCTATTTCCAGTCTTATTCTCATGTAATAACTATAGTTGTGATATGGTTAGTTCATTTAGCCATGTTAGTGATGTGCCTCTCAGTCCCTTGCTTTGGGCCCAGGAGTAAACATTCTTGACAGAAATGAGGTGGGATGCCATGAAATTGGATACAGACAGCCATTGTCCTCAGAGGATGTATCTTGAGGACTATGGTAATTCTAACTTATCATCCCCATCTAACAATTCTGTTTAGAGCAGTGTGGCTCTAGAAGGAATCATTAAATTGCTGTCACCTTCAGCTACACTACACTTAAAAGCACAGCTGAGTCACAAGTTGAGCCATGACAATGTAGAACTGAGTTTTGAAAAACAACTCAAAATCACAGTCCCGGCTCTGTAAGAACAGTCCAAAGTTTATCTGAAGTTAATGAGACACGTCTGGAAGTCATTCAGAGTTTAAAATCTCCCCATGTGTTACTGTCCCTCCACCCTTTGCTCAGTAAAGAAAGACTGGTCTGGGAAACACAAAAGGGGAATTCATACTATAAGATATCCAGTTGATTGATGATACAGTTCATTTATCAGTTTTGTTTTCTGGTGCATAATATCATTTCACCTAAATTATGCTACAGTTAGTAGCTGAAACCCATCTAGTCTAAAATCAATATCAGATGACATGTATTGTGACTACCACGTGAGTATTGCTACTGTTCAGCTGTGCATTGCTTACATTGTTGATTCATTGTATCTAGCCACAGCTTTTGAAACCAAATTAATACCCTGTTTTAAGGAAAAGTCCTGCATCACTGCACCACCTTGTCAGTGTAATGTTGTTAACTTAATTGAATCTGAACCTGAATCTCTCAGGTGGGGGTCACATTATTGTTACACCATACAGTAGCAACATGCCATAGCCTCCTGTGGTTAAACTGGACTGTTGAGAACCACATACCTTTGGTTAGCCAGTTGTATCTAAATAAATCATTGATTCAAAAGAGCATGGACAGAGCTGCTTCCTACAAGTACTGCAGGTTTCGCCAGTTCTGAAACTGATGATAACAGCAGACAGCTGCCTAGTTTGCATACATACCACACACTGAATTTTTTCATGCAACTTCTTGGGTGTTGTGATAAAAAACTTTAAGTTATAAACCACGTCTGCTTTCTTATTTTTTCCCCAGGGTATTGATGGACCCTATCCTTTTGGACAGAGCTAGAATGACAAAGACCCCTGGCTGGTGGTGATGGAGAGCTGGACACCTAGGAGTCCTCAAATGAGGAGTTGGAGGGGGAGCAGTCAGTTGTTTTCTAACACTCATGACAACCTCTCTCAACCCGGCCTCTTTCCACAGAAAACACAAATTATCATGGAGGTGATGGGATTACATCTACAGTGAAACATCCCACCTGACATCAACAATTCGATTCGCATGTGAATGTCATTTTAAGAGTGCTATAAACCCCTTAAAAATAGATAATATTTTACTATTTTTATCGCACTGTAAAACACAGCTAATTAAAGGGAAAATCAACCCTAAAACAATCTACATACAATTTGGTGTTCCATAAATTGTCCTTCAGGGTTCCTACACACACAGACCTGAAAATGTTTTGAAAATGCAATCGAGCAAACGTATTGATCATAGAGTATTTCCAAACCTCTAGATGATACAGCCTTAAACCAGTTTCACTCTCAAATCTGGTGAATAATGCGGGATGTTAAAGAACTAGTAGGATGACAAGTATGACCTGTCGCATCGGGCCACATTGGCCAGAGAGTAATGCCAGAGTTTATGAAAAGACCACTACAGAATTCTCTAGATCTTGGATAAATCAATGCACTTTTGCTGCATTCCCATCTCTGTGCATAATGCCTCCCGCAAGTGCTCGTTATTATTAGGACAACTAAATACAGACCTAAGTGGTTGCGTAAATTGGGTTTAAGTACCTTGAACAACTGGCTGGCATGCATCTATATTTTGCCTCAGACACTTTGTTTTATTGGGTGCCAAGTGCCAAGAATCAGAACTGTCAAAAAGCCATGATTACGACTTAGATGCTGACATGAGCACTAGTTAAAGTCTGAAACTGCAATCCTATGACTGGATATGACAGCGCCTTTAACAGGTCTGTTGTATTTTGGTGTCTGGAGGAGTTGCCTCTGGAATTTTTCTTATAAACTTAAGGTCCACTGAATCTAATATGAATTCACAAACTTTTAGTCCAAAAATGTGTTTTGCAGAGAGAAAACTGAGCTCAACATCAAACATATAGTATTTATTACTCAAAAGTTACTGGTCTTCACTAAATTTAGTTTTGGACTCCTACACTCATTTGTGTCTGAAATTTAAAGACAAGAGCAAAGATGCTCAGAAAATATGGACTCATCCCTGTAGGAACCCCATCTCCCAGTCCAGAACCAAGACACTAATCTGTGTTGTCACAAAATGACACAGTCTGCTGGTGCTCGATTCAGACTGCATGGGACAAATGTGTGTGCGCAGTTTTAGGTGGGTTTTCGCTTTTAAATAGGCTGCCAGCGAAAAGGATGTTTGAGTGAGTTTGAGCCAGTGAGGTGTGAGGGCAACAGCCATCTAAATCTTTGCCTGGTGAGTGACTGTTGTTTCTGAATCCATGTCTACAGTATGTGTACTAGATATATATGTATGTGTGTGTATGAGAGAGAGCGCAAGAGAGAGAGGGAGAGTGCCTGTGTGTTTACGTTAATGGTTTCTCTTTGGATTTAACTGACATAAAAATGGTGTATACTACTTGGGCAAAGGATGACGTGTCTATTCACACACACACACAATAGAGAGCTCTGTATGGTGTTGTGCAACTCTGCACCGTTTGGATGTCCTGACTTACCACTGCCCTGATGTTATTTATTTACCGTCATATTGTGCATTGCAGAATCAAAAGTCTCATCTTCAGCCAGCAGGTAAAATCAAATGACAACTCAAACTTGACTTGACATGCTGAGTACATTGTGAAGGAGAGGTGATAAGTTGTAGTGTATCGTAGTAAGACACTGAACAGAAATTAATGGTTTATGCTGCATTATTAGCACTGATGATCTGTTACTGCTATTTGCACAGCGCTGTCCACCAATTGCTAATGAGGAAAAGAGGGTGATTTTTGGCTCATTGTGGATTCCTTCTCCAGAAAGTTTCATTGGTTTGTTTACCTAATCTTCATCACCCAAAATGCCTGTGTTCTTCACATAGCTCTTAAAGTTTTGTTTTCAAAGTATTAAACGTGAAAGCTTTCATTGTTAAAACATCACCTGCACCAGTGTCTGATCTTAAAAACTAACATTGATTGACTCATGTTTATTTAGGTTTTACATTCATGTATCGAGTTTGTCTGCTGTCACACCTGGAATTTCTTTTTTACTTCTCGGCATTCCCGTGTGCATGCAGGTGAGGAGCATTGAAGCGATTATTTCTATGAGGCTTGTGTGACAGGGTAACCGAGGGCAAATATTGACTTTTGTTTCAGCGTGGTTTCTGAAAAGCTCCTATCACATCAGCAATATCTCTGAGTCAGTAAGGCTTGTTGATAACTGCTCATCATTTCTGCCAAAGTCAAACATGCTTATAGCCCAAGGCTCCGAGAGCAAAGAGTGAAGGAATGAAACAAAGGTCTCACAGATAGACAGTGTTTTAACTCTTAGAAAGCAAACTATGGAGTGTTGTACATCACAGGAGGTCCTTTGTCAACACTTATGTGGAGAGACATTGTAGTGCTTTTAGTAACTTTTTAGTAACTTCAGCAATTTAAATGTGCTGAAAAAATAAATACTAACTAACAAAACAGTTAAAAATATACATGTTTTGAATCGATATTCCTGTTCAGAATCACAGTGGGTAAACAGCTCATATTAAATATTTAATGAAGAACTTGCTATGCTATGTGACTCTGGGGGAAATGCTTGAGGCAAACCGAAATGTTTCATTTAAAAATCTCTTCCTGTGATCCTTATCTGTCAAAATTCAAATGAGCCTCCCCTACCCATACTCTCGCCCCCAGCAAAACACAGCAAACACCACTCACCGATTACATGCATCCTCAAAATCAGCCACTAAAGATCAAACACTGGGGATGACTCTCACATTTACGTATTTAGTATAATATAAAGACTGCGCAGTGCGTCTGAGGGGTCGGAGTTGGAGACAGGAAGCAGACGTGCGTTTTCGTACACCATCTGGTTGATAGAGTTCCTACTGCCCTGGAGGTATCAATGTGATTAGATTAAGGATTTTATTTGTCTGGGTGGGAAATGCATCATAAAAGACTGTCAGACTGTTGCAAATGGACAGGAGACTAAGCAGTGGAGGATGATTTACTCAAGTTAAAATACCAGGAAATATTCAGAAGAAGTAATGGCAAAATGTTTCAAAAGAAGTGTTTATCAGCTTCTAAGTGTTGTAGCTGATCTTAGTAGCAATCTGAAGCTGCTACCACACATTGTTTTGAGATTACAGGAAGTTTTTTTCCTGTAAAATCTTTATCTGCAAAGTAAACATTTACTACAGCTGTTGGGTAATTGTGGTTAATTAAAATGTATGTCCATCTGAAAAGTAGCAGAGAGGAAGTATAAACTTCCACAAGATAAAAAAAATAAAAATAAATACTGATCTAAAGTAATAAGAGTAACTCAGACATTGTAATAAAAGTTGCACTAATCAATGTTTTTATGATAACACTGAATCAGGTGGCATGTCCTTTTCTCAAGAGTAATGAACCCACACGAAATTAAGTCTGTCCAGTCTGACCTGCAACTTTGCCATTTTGGTTCACTCTCACTGACAGTAATGAGAATATCACTGCTGCTTCCTGTTAAAAGCCACACAAAGCCACTGTTGACTACTTGCTCACCACCCAAGAAAGAAAGACGACATTAGCAGCTAGCTGGTAAACACAGTGGAGTATTTAGCAGCAACAGAGACAGGCCTTTGTATCAGGGGGTTAGAAGAGACCAAAAACAGAACTAAAAGAAGAGTTAATATTGGACTTATATTCATCAGATGGGCAGAAACACGACTCCAAATGAATGTTGATGTTGCCCCTTGTCTGGGGGATGTATAAACAGGCAAATGTTTGCTAACAAGTTCAGCATCAGCAACTTCATTCGGTGATAATATTCCATGTTAGCAAACATATGCTGCTTTAACTACTATACTTGAGTCAAGATGCACATGTTAATATGTTACATATTATCAAGGGCCTGGGTGTCCGTCAGCTTGGAAAATAAAGTGCAAACTGTTATATATATTTTGGGGCTCACTGGCCACTCACAACCAAGTTTCAACCCTCACCAACCTGACCTGAGCACAACCCCACCCCCACCATTGCACAACAACGCATTCAGGAATCAAACTATTAATAATGAATATGAGTCTATCAGTAAAGAATCAATTTGCCAATGTACCTATTCTGACAGGGTCAATTCTAAGATCAGTGAAGAAGTTTGTCATATGTAGTGTGCAGCGACTGTGCTGGGTGTCTCGTGGGCATATACTGTACATACAAGGTTACACACTCTCAGCTCCACTTTGTCTTGAACACATCGTTTACTTTGGGTTGGATCCAAATGAGATCAAACACCTGTTCGGTAATCTTTGCCTGTAAGATCCCAGCAAAGGTGTGAACTTGTGTTTCCAGTTTCAGTTCCAACTTAGGAAAAAATTATCACCAGTAATTTAATCCAAGAGGGGAGGCCTTGTGCAGTCTTTTTCCTGCATGGAAATGATTCACCTGCGAAGACAGTTACAACTTTAATGTACACCTTTTTGCCCTGAGGCAGGAAGTGTCCCTCCCTTACCCTCATTAAGGTTTGGTGAGTATAGTTGCACAACTTTGAGGTGTACCTCTGTATTTTGTGGTTTTCTACTGAAACAGCTCCAACTTTGACTCCAGATATCCTTAATTTCAATAATCTGTTAATCCCCCTCAACAGGATGTGTCTCGTCTTGCGTGCCTTCAGTTCTATGCAGGATGCTGTCGTTACCTCAGTCTCCATGTTGCGTAGCCTGTTGGTCGAAAGGGCAGCAGCGGTATTTGTCATCAGTGCATGTGGGATTGTGAGTGGCTATCTGGCAACACACCAGAAGAGACTATGTTTTCTGGACGTGTCTAGTCCTGCGTGCAGCGCCATTCTCACACCATCTACTGCTGCAGTTGCTTCAAATTCATTTTTGCTGGCACAGTCATTTGCTTGGTGTTTCATTCCAAGTTTCATTCCAACAAAAGTCTGGCAACTGCGTGCGGAAATGGCAAAAACAGACAAGCTTGAAGAAATGTAATTCAACAAGCTACCAGAGTGAACATGATTTAAAGCTGTTACTTTCCTTATGTTCAAACAACGACGATGACGAAGCATTAAGGCTTAACATTTGTCAAGTTGTTTCACTGCAGTGCTGTTTGTCTGCAGTGGAAACTATCAATCAACCCAGCAACAGGAAACTGGATGAAGAAAAGTTTGACAGCCTGATTAACATAATGAGTAGCACAGTCTGAAACACATCTCCAGTTGCAGGACATGTAACGGCTTTAGTGTTGCAGCACATTCCACCAAACACAGCAACATACAGTATGCAACAATACTAGTATAGTATAAAAGCTACAAATAGTGGGAAATCTCAGCTTTAAATGTAGCAAATAAGTATTGAGAATGTTTTCTCCTTGATTTAACTCCTTCACTGTTTGTTACAACCATGAGTGAACCATTGAAGAGATTTGTTTTTAGGCTGATTCTTAATCGGTTTTCTTATTGATATCAAAATCAAAATAGAGCTAAAATGAGACTGGAGTTACAGTACATTCATTAGGAAACACACCAGGAAAAGCCAGAAGTCACAGCTCTGGATGATTGCTAATATGGCTATGTATTTGTTGAGAAATACTCACATTACCAGTGTACAGTATTCAAGTATTATATTGAAATACATTACAAAGGCTATATGTTGCTTGCACTACGCAGCCAGACTACCTGTTTTTTTGTACACCTGCTGATGATCCAGATTGAAAACATGCCAAATATCAGATTCAATTTTATCTTCGATTTTACTGTTATAGTGTGACATTTGTATTATATAATAAAGTCACAGTGCACAACTTGAGACTATGAATTGACAAGGTTTTTGCCTCATTTACAGTGATTTCCCAGCAACATGTTTTTGTGCCTGCATTTCAGTTGCATGTGTGATATTATAAGACCTAAAGAAGACAAGCACATATATAGATCTTTATCACTGCACAGTATTTTAGAATATTGACTGACTGATCTACATTCATATTCCATCTATTTGCAACTATGACTTTGACCAGCTGTGTGTCATGTCTGTTCCTTCTCCCTTCATCCCCTCTCATTCTCCTCAGTGCTTCATTGCATAACCTCCTATACCATCTTTTCACCTCATACCCTTTGGTTTTTGCACATCTGCAGGCTCAGGCATGTCTCTGCACCGCAAACTGGTAGGCAGCATAATTCCTTGGCTCACTGCCTGACTGTTGATCATCAGGAAGTGGACCTTAACATGACCTAATAACTGTCCTTGTGTTTAGAAATGTTATAGTTGAAGTCCCTCTGTTTCCACAAGGAAGTAATTCAACAGGATTGCATTACTCACGGTGCACTGTTGAAATCTATTTAGTTGGACTCATCAAATTGTACTCAATCAACAGTGGGCATTTATTTGTGAAACATGCCTCGCATGATGCCACATCTGGTGGTAAAAGTATTGTAGGTTGAATCGCATTTTTCTAGGCTGATGAAAAACGGATTTTCTATCTGACTAACCCCCCAAAAACAGCTGCAAGAGTTGTAATAAAGTAAGAGAAGCTAACGCACCTCATATTCTGACACTCAATTCACTCAACAAAGATTACACTGAGGCCTTCTACTGGTGTTTATTGACTTTGCTAAGACAACTCAGGTGGGTCACTGACACCTGTTTACAGTAAGGACACCTGCGCAACCATTACTCATATCAAGATCACAGTCAACCAATTGTGGCTTCGTATTTGACTTCCAGTCTGTTAGTTTCCTTTGGCGCATTGTCTTTCAACCATGCAAGTGTTGTTCTAGAGCCAAAATAAAGGTCAAATGCTAGTTGAAGAAACTGCCATGCAAATTTGAAAGTTAATGGAATGGATGTGGGTAAAGCCAAAAGCAAACAGACGTTTGGTCCTCATAAATGTCTGCAATTAATTCTTTTTATATGAGCAAACTATTTTAAACTATTATAGCGTGTTCAGTTTTGATGGCACAGCGATGTCATTGTGTGCCGTGTCATAAATTGTAAATTTGTGCACGCTCACGCTTGCATGTACGAAATGCACACAAGCCTTTATGCACAAGCGCGCGCACAAACACACACATTCACATCCCATTTTCATATCGAAATTGTCCAATGAAAGGAGGTTGTCATTGCTCACGGTTTGATTTGGTGTGTCTACAAACACTTAGCTGCTGAGAAGTCTTGACGCAGTTTGTGCACACCCACTCTGTATCTCACAATTAGTCCATTCAGACTGTGGCTAACCATATCAAACACACAGCTCCTGCATTTGAAAATAGAAGAATAGAAAACATGTCCTGGAACTGGAAAAGAAAAAGAAACTTTAGGCTTTAGCAGGTGCTATCAGAGGACTGGCCATTTAACATCTTACATGGTGAATTAAGAGCAAGATTAGAGGGGAAAGATTAGATATACACAGTCTTAAAGTACTTTTATTGTTGTGGGTGACCACTGTTTTCCTAATTTTCTTTCAAGGCCTTTTCACAAACACCTGTTATTTAGGTGCTTTTGACAGAGCCACATTGTTCAAACTGGCCTAAATTACGCAAAGTGATCCTCTAGAGGAAACAGGTTTTAATCACAATGCATCACTCACTCTGCAGTTAGCAAACAGAAAAAAAGACAGTTTTTGCATTTCACAAGATCAAGCTCTGAATGAACGGAAATAACGTCTGTTACAAAGGTGAGATGTGGTGCTGACGACACTTTCTCCATCAATGTTAAAGTCAATATTCTGAAGTACTGTGCAGTGATAAAGATCTATATATGTGCTTGTTTTCTTTAGGTCTTATGATATCACACATGCAACTGAAATGCAGGCACTTTTTTTGGTACACATGTTGCTGGGAAATCACTGTAAATGAGGCTAAAGTGGTGCACTGTGACTTTATAATATAACAGAAATGTCACACTATAACAATAAATGAAGATAAAAGTGAAATTCTTGAAAACAACAACATAATGATAATAATAATAATAATGACAACAGAAGTCATAAAAAAGTGTTTTAATGAGAAAGAAGTTGATTTTGCTTGTTTCATAGATTTATTTTTTATACATGATATATGTAGACTAAAGTATGTGGAAATTTAGGTTGAAGTTGTTCACAGCTCTGTTGGGAAATTACAATACATGAGGTCACCAAAGTGCAACAAAACTAATTCATGTTAGTGAGGGAGATGTTAAATACACACCAGACACAGGGAAGACGCATAATCAAGGAGATTAAATGTAAACACATGGGCGTGTGTGCATTTACAAAAAATAATCCAGTATATAGTATCATGATATCAGTATATAGTAATATGATACTCTAAAATGAGGCATCCTGCGTGATAAGAAGGTTTACTTAAGATACTTTAAGTACATTTTGCAGATGATACTTTTGCACTTTAACTCAAGTAAGAATTTCAGTGCAAGACTTTTACTTGTAATGGAGTATGTTCCATTACTGGGTTGCTTTTTAAAGGATAAGTTCATATTTTTTCAAGTCTGTCTTAAAACAATTCACACGCTCATATGTACACTCAGAGCACTGTTTAAATCCCTGTCCATGCTGGCTTCAGAGAGATCAAAGAGCAAACAGTGTATGATGAGTGTGTGATGACAGACAGAATCCACAGTCCTGGACCTGTGAATTTTTTTGTTACCTAAGTTCATTCAAGTCCTAATATGAGGCTTCAGCAGTCTAAGTTAGACATATCAAGCAGGTAGGTTAATATCTTTTTAACAGCAAATGTCCTCTTTTGTGACTAGAATTAATTACCACTCATTGTTGCAGAGGTGGCTGTTGCTCAGCAAAGTTACATTATGTTGCTTTAACAAGTAAGTAAGTAGTGTTGTGAGGGGCATCTCTTGGCTGGATTACTGTAATTCCCTGTGTATGGGTCATATGGTCATATGGTTCACAACGCAGCTGCCAGACCCTTAACTGATCCAAAATAAATAAATAAAAAATAACCACATCACTCCTGTTCTGGCACACTCGCATTGGTTACCAGTAAAATACAGAATTGATTTTAAAATCTTGCCCCTTTTTTTTATAAAGCCTGTAATGTTTCAGCTCTATAACTCATTACTGATCTTCTGATTCCTTATCCTGCCCCAAGTCATCCTCACAACAACAACTTTCAGTCCCAAAGTCACACCTTCAAACCAAAGGTTTGTCTGTTGCTGCCCCCAAGCTACCTACCTTTTTTTTTAATCATTATTATTTTTATCTTGCTTTTATTTCAGTCTGAAATTGCCCATTGATTTTGTCAATGGCCACTCTTAATAATTAATTTCTATCTTATTGTTAATGTCTTTTACAGTATCTTAATCTGTTGTAGCTTTTATTCAAGTTCCCTCACATCTTTCATTTCTCTTGTATTAATTTTGATTTTATCCTCCTGCTAATCCTCTTGGCATGGCTGTAAAACGTTTTGGGTCAACTCCTGCTGTTTTTAAACGTGCTGTATGAATGAAAATGACTTGACTTGACTTTTTAAAGATTGGGAACTACTTGATAGATATTTAACAATGTATTTAATGATCCTATCAAATGCTTTTTTAAATGTAAAATCCTCAATCTGAAGTACCTCAAATTGTACCTCAGTACCAGACTAAGATGTACTCAGTTATTTTCCATCACTGCACCTGGAACCATTGTGCTAATTAGAAAACGTTTTATCCTCTTATACATTTGTTTTTTTTACACAGTGATTAAATTCTTTAGTCTCTTATCGCTTTGAATTGTCTGTAACCGAAGAACTGAGGTCAACTAGTAGTGTTTGAGGAGGTCTGAGCTAATCTGCAAGACACATGGCACTTCAGACACACACACACACACACACACACACACACACACACACACACTGGGTTGTGTGCATAAGTAAACACAACTGCCCTATAAATACAAATTGCAGTCAATGGTGCTGGAATTCCTTTGCACTCACTCACCCAGTCACTTGCCCTGGCTCCTTCTCACTTTGTACACACCCCCAGCAGGTGCTTTCACTTGTAATTTAGTTTGCAGTTGGGCTTTAGGCTGTGACTTTCAGGTTAAGTGCAATTGTACCAAAGAGCCTGGGAGGGTCAGAGGCCTTGGGACTGGGGGCTCTGCGGCAGTGATTGGGGGGAGAGATTGAACAGATTGAGGGGTTCCCTCTGCCTGCTGCACCTCTGTTCCCAGGTAGCGCCGGGACTGAGGCGAGCATTTGGTCAGAAACGAGAGTTTCTGAAAGAGTTCATCTTTCATCCTGAGCAGGATCAGAGCTGCGCTGCATCTACCATCATCCAGTCAAGTCTTTGCCTCTGGCCATCAGAGCATCTTTGCCTCGGTAAGAAGACACAGCCTTACAAGTCTTGAATATTTGATGTGTGACTTAGGAAGAAATACAGTGTTTACTTTATTTTTCAAACTATTATTATTATTTGAAGCATGTATATTTATCAGACACTTAGTGTTGTGCGCTGGCAATTCACAAAATCACATTTTCTTTTCATACTCAAATAGCACAGATGTGCAGCTCACACCTGTCTGTTATTGATATTGATAACATTGTCATCATCTCATCTTTTAGGGAAAATAAAAGGTATCTTCTATGCAACTTACCTGGTATAGGATTGACAGTATCTGCAGAATCTTTGTCATTTATATTTACAGTATATGTTTTCTATATATATTATTAATTATACTTGTATACAGGCTTAAAGCTTTGTCAGTCAGCTAAAAAAATAACACAGATAACCTGATTTATAATCAGAATTTTGGTAAAAAGGCAGTTTCACAAAATCAGTAACTTCACCATCTAGAGTGTGAAAACATAACAGAGTCTGGATGCAAGTTTGAGAACACAAAAAGTTAAGTTGTTATGTTAGTTTAGCATTTTTTTCTTGGTTGCAACAATAAACAGGAGTTCTGGTTTGAATGTTTTAGGTAAGTTGACAACTATGAATTGGAAAAAAAGGATATCAGGGCAAATAAATTTGTATTGTTAACAAATAATCATACAGAAAAACTTGAACATCTTGGGAAAAAAAAGGCTAGAATGGCCACCAGGGGAGAGTGGAAGAGAAGAGTTGGATGAAAAGCTGTTATCTTATTAATTTATCTATTCATTTTTATTTGGTTTTCTTTGTGTTTGCTCTTTATCTTCATCACGCTGGCCTGTTTTTCTAGTTTGTATATGCACAACCGCATATTAGCTTTCCTCAGAAAGATAAAAAAAAAACAAAATGTGGTCAGATAGAAGCCGTCTGAGTGGTTGTTGGCAGTTTCATGCAAAAAAAAAAAAAAAAACCCACAACGATAAGCCAACATAATCAAAATAGAGTTGTCACTCATGTCCAGAAAAAGCAGATGGATTTGATAATGATTTTGATTAAAGGTGGAAATTCAATACAACAGTTACTCAACAAAGCTGTAATAAAAGTTGCAAACAGAAACAACAGAACTGGACTTTGTGCTCTGTTATTCCTGAAGGCGCAGGTGCATTTTTATCTTGTCATTCAGAACTATCATATCAAGATAATCTACATCATGACTCTAATGTTTATGTAAAAAAGCCTGTGTTGGAAGGATATTACCCATGGAGCATCCTAAAATCTGCTCTGCATAAGAGACTGTACTCTAAGAGTGATAATTTCCTGTCTATAGCTCAGTTCGGTAAGGTCATATGTTTAAGAATCAATTTTTTGTAGAGATAGTAATGGAAGTATAAATCCAGCTTAAAGGTTCATTTATACTCAAAGTTAGATGAGTATATGGATATGTGCATTTCGTCCATATTTGCACGTTTTCTGAAAACTTGCAGATACAGATGAAACAGGGAAGTTCAAGCGAGACACAACCATAGGAAACTATGACATTTTTAAGAATGGCAGGACTTTTTGATTAAATTTCTGAAAAGAATTCTCTGTCCACATCCCTCACATCCCTACATCCCTACAACCCTACCTTGTAGATGTAATTTCCAGGAGTCAGGGTTGAATTGAAAATGTGCAAAACAGATGGATGGAAATGGCACTTTCTAAAGCTATTGTTAAAAGATATTTTTTGTGTAACTTTTAAAACTACTATTAAAAACCTGCTCTTTCTGATCTTCTCTTAATGAGCACTTTAAATCCAGCTGAACCAGCACATGCCTTAGGCTCCATATCTTCAGTGTCTCTGGGAATAAAAACAGGTAACAGGTTTGTTCTTCCATCCGTCAGTGACACACCTCCAATCTTCAGGTCAAATCTCAGTTATATTAAGTTTATCATCTGCATCATTAACTGTAAACACAGCCCTCTGTCAAAATTAATTTGGACCAACAGCAAAGGCATTTGAAATGGTTTGGTGTTTCCTAGGATACTGGCCTAATGCCAGTGCACCTGACTAACAGCAGAAATGAATCGCCCACTACAACAACACCCCTCACTGGCAGTTATTACAACCCGCCCAGGGCTGGTAAAATATAATGGATATAATAAAACATAAAGAATATAATGAAAGGTAATTAAAGATGGAGTTAACAGATAGGAAATAGGGATGTTGAGTGGCCTGTTAACTGCAGATTCTGTAAACAGCAATAAAAATAGAAAGCACTTACACACAATCAGCCTTTATTTGCAATTCATAAAATTAGCAAAAACCCTAAAAATAGACCACTCCTACACCTCCACCTGATTTTATAATGTGAACAGAGCAGCTGCACGTGTCACAGCTGCCATAAAAAAAAAAGATCTATTTCACTTTCTCCAACCTGCAGACTTTATTTCCCAGCAATCGTCACGTTGAGTGAGCAGCTCGACGCAATGATGAAACCCCATCTTTTTCCCTTGTTCTCGGAACAATAACTTCCTTAGTTGGTCCAAGTTTCCCATGAGAAACAGTAATGGGGGGGGGGATCTCCCTTTAACACTCACATGGCAAATAGTCACGTCTGGCTGTACACACTCCTTTAACTCCAGACTCAAACAGCACAGACCTATTCTTTTTTTCATTCTTTTTTGTGTGTGTGTGTGATGAGCAGAGTGCTTAAACATTTTGGCCACTTTTAGAATCTCAAAGCTTCTCAACATGTGACACTTTCTTTTTTCTGACTGGGATCGAATCATCCAAGTTAAACACACTTTTGAAAGAGAATGCTTTTAGTTGTTTTAATCACTACTCATTAACTTTAATCCAAACACCTTGCCAACATCTGTCACAAAACTGTTGCAGCAACAATGATGAATGAGCTGACGGGTTAATTTTAACCTAGTTTGGTTGTATTGGTCTGCAACAGAAGGATCAAATGCTCTGTAACTTAACTTGTAACTTTAATACATAGGTCATTCTTGGTTAGTTTGGTTTAGATTTTTTGCAGAAAAACACAAAAACAAAAATAAAAGCATGTGCACAGCTTCAATCCAAGTTCAGGAATGTCACCTCAAATAATCACCATTTTCATATTAAATGAGACCAAGCATGTAGAGGAAATATGGTTCCCAGTGTTGATGCCTTCAGTCCTGAGTCCCCTTTCTTAAGTGTCAAAGGCTGACTTTGCTGAGTAAATGGAGCAAGCTCTAATGCTCCTGAAATGAATATCAGCGTCTTGACCAAACTCATATAGAGATCAGTCAGGGTCTTAATCCCTCTCCCCAGGGTGTATGTGTTTGTGTCTTTTTCTTGTGCCCCCTCTTCCTTTTGGAAGAAGGTAATATGGCTAAATTTGCTTTGCTAATGGGCTTAGCGCAAGCTGTTACAGAGCAGAGTCAACACGCAGCCAGCCAGGCTGGGATACCAGTGGTTTTTAATCTGACTCCTGATGGAGTGAAAGGGAGAGTGGGTTATAGCTTAGGAGAAATTTGGAGATAAAAGGAAGACCAGGGAGGAGGTTATAGTGGGGGGTTGAAGACCAAAGACTAGAAGATTTTTTATTTATTTTTTGGATGGGGGGCAGGGAAGATAACTTCATTTATCTTTGGTAAGAGAAAAAGAAACAATTGTTAGCAGTCTTACAATTAATTATACCAAAAGAAACCATTGTGAAAGAGCTTGTGCTCTTAAATCCAGGCTTTTAAGTGTCAAGAGAAATGCTTTCACACTCTCAAGATACAAGAACATCATTCACTTTATTCCATTTGCAAAAGGTGACAAAATGTGACAAAAAAAAAAAGCGAATGTCATGGCACTGTTAACACAATACAACCCAAACTTTTTTCTCATATTCACCTTTTGGATATGCAATAAACTGATCCTTTTGCATCTGAAAAGTCTCTTCTCTTTTTACTGTAACAAAGATTTAATGTCAGTTAGATTAATTTTAAACTCTCAGATGATTTTGGCAGATGGGTGTGGTAAATCATTTGGCAAACTTTATGAGACTCTAATTTCTTTGTGTCTTGACAAATAAAGCCCTGACTCTCCTTGAACATGTGCACTGTGGGAGCACACTTCCTTTACTGTGGCATCGGCTACAACCACTGATAACCCGGTGTGTGTGTGTGTGTGTGTGTGTGTGTGTGTGTGTGTGTGTGTGACTTCGGTGTGCCTTTCCATATGCCAGCTGTGGCGGGTGCACATCATGCGTGCCATATGCGAATTCACCATGAGATTACAACACTTGTGCTACAGCTGACATCCATAACTGAACACTTACGGTAGCAATTTCCTGACCAGACCCTATCAGCCTAGTCTTCATAAAAAAGGCACTTTTTTTTTTTTTTTTTTTTTTTGCACATGTGGTTCTGTGCAGATTTCGTGCACGCCCCTCTCCACATTATCTAACGTCCATTTGATTAAAATCTCCAGCTGACAGTGGAGACAGAGGGCTGCAGAGACGGCACCTTGAAAGCCAAGGCAGACAGCGGAGCTGCTTCAGGTCTCAATGCGAGTCACCTAACCCCAAGACATCAGCCATTCTGAGCCACTGACCCACAAATAAGAGACTCAGTCAAATCCATTTTGCCCCATGCCTGTCAGCGCTGTGTGTGTTTTTAACTCTCCTGAGAGTCATTTTCCTGGTATCTCCATTAGGCTCAGGGGTTCTTATAGAGCCACGACCAGCACGGTCACACCACAGTTCTACTAATAACACTTTATGAAAAGGGATTCGTGCTTGCAGCTGCACTGATGGAGTTTGTTACAAAGCTAAAACAAATGCTGGTGTAGCAACCAGAGGATTGTAAGAAAGGAGCTCTGGGTAAAGGTATTGTCTTGTCATAGTCAAAGTAATGTTGAACCGCTTGAATGTGAACATCTTTTCTCATCTTTGTTGATTCTTCTTAATCTATTACTATTCAGAATAATTAGAAACTTGGTTTCTTTTGTTTGTTTGTCTCCAGGTCCAGTTATGTCAAACTCAGTGGGCAGTTTATCAGAAGGCACAGTGTACGGGTCCCGGATTGGGATGACAGAGGACTCCCTCTCTATTCTGGAGAGAAACAGGGGCTCTGGAGAGCCCTGGGACATGGGGGAGACCAAACCGAATGTGGAAACTCTGGAGCGCGGCCTTTACCTCTCCTGCTTCGACATGCTTCTCACCGAAGATGCGGCGTGGCTCGTGAAAGTTTCAGAGGCCTCCCAGACGCTGGCTGTACCCATGGCCCACATGGAGCCCCGGGAAGAGCCAGAGCAGTGCCCCGTCATCGACAGCCAGGAACAGGGACTCTCTCCAGGGCTGGAGGGCCAGGAAGAGGAGCGGTCTCTGGAGCAGGTGCAGAGCATGGTGGTGGGAGAAGTGCTGAAGGACATTGAAACAGCCTGCAAACTGCTCAACATCCCCCCAGGTAGGCTGCCTTCCACCACACCTGCTACTGCAGTCTGTCATCTTTAAGTGGGGTGTTACGGTATCAAGGTATACAACTGAAACAAACCTTTAAAGTAAACAAGGCATTTTTCATGACAAAAAGAAAACCCAAAAGTGTTGCCCGTTATTAAGGAATATTGATTCAGAGATGCTTAAGCCACTGGTTTGTACTCCTAAAATCAACACATATTTGAATGGATAGCACAGGCATGATGACAGATCTCTTAAATCATGTTCTTACTGACGCACAGCCATGTTTGCCTGCTCCAGGATCTGTTTAATCCTGACCTTTGCATGCGTTTTCTTGGGTTGTAACAGTGATGGTTCTTTCCTGCCAGTAGACGTGTACACAGTCTTAAGGGCGAGGTCTTTCATGCTCACAGAGCAAACACAGGAGGCATTATGCATTGTAAGGCTCCTGGCTGTCATAAACCAATGTGATCCTCAGTCATCTGTTCTACTGATTACAATTGTAGTGCCATAAAAGCCTTGTAACTTTGTGGTTATAGTCAATTTATTATGTGTAAAAAAGAAAAACCCTGAACATAATACACACTGTAAAGAAAAACAAACTGTGAATTTAACTGATTAACTTAGCCCAGTATGACTAGGATAATCTCTTTGGAAGAATGAGCCCTAAACCAGGTAATTTACAGCAGTGGCAGCTGGGAGTTTTCTCACCATTTTTAATATCTTTCTTTGTTTTCTTAGACCCTATAGAGTGGAACACAGGGAATGTGCAGAAGTGGCTGCTGTGGACCGAACATCTGTACAGGTTGCCTCACGCAGGAAAATCCTTCCAGGAGCTGACGGGAAAGGACCTTTGTGTCATGAGCGAGGAGGAGTTTCGCCAGCGCTCGCCGCTGTGCGGAGACACGCTGCACGCACACCTGGACATATGGAAGTCAGGTAAGGGTGTGATATTTATTTAACGAGTTCATCATAGACTGCTGCACCACCTACAATGACTGTATTGTTTGTAATGTTTGGCTGTTTTGAACTGAGTGTGTGTGCATGTGTATGTTTTGAGGGGGTAAGAGGTAAGCATAAGCATTAATTAATCTAAAGTAAAAGCTTTTTTAACACTTAATATTTGTCTCTTTTTTCCTTCCAGCTGCCTGGATGAAAGAGAGGTGTTCAGTTGTAGATACCAAAACTACAGGTAGGTTTGTTTTTCTTACAAGCTAAAGTAAATGAAAGGAGCATATACAGTTTGTACAGAGTTATAAATCTAATAATACACAGTAGTACTTTTACGTTTTGACACACAAATCAAGCTTTTGCATTGTGCATTTTCTGTGTCTTGATTAACAGTTAAGGGCCTGGTCTTTTTTATGTGTATGTGACTTTTCTCAGTGAATCACAACACAGTAACCCTCACAACCAAATATTTCATTGTGCAGGCAACGAGGAGCTTTGGTCTGAGGCAGATTCATCCTGTTCAGGTCAGCCTATCCATCTGTGGCAGTTCCTCCGAGAACTCCTGCTCAAACCTCACAGCTATGGACGCTGCATCCGCTGGCTCAATAAAGAAAAAGGTTTGCTCTTTTCTTCCGCAGAAATTTGAAATGCTTTGATCACTGTAACTGACAGCAGTTACACATAATTCACAATAACAATATGTCAAATGACAACGTTAAAACAATGTGATGATGTGAAAGGGATCACTTGTAGGATGGACCTATACAGAATTGGTGGCTCCACACAAATTTATGGAACTTTATAGTGAGTTTCAGTTCAGTGTTCAGCTGTCAAGCCCACAACTTTACTATTTGGTACTCTCTCTGCTCTTGTAGCGTCGTTTTCAGAGACCAAAGCACCAAACAACAGACAGACACAGTTGTTGTCTGAGCCAGATATTTCCCTCAGGCGGTGGAGACCAAAAACAGAACTAAAAGAGAATTAATATTGGACTGAAGTAAAGTTTGTCAGATGGCCAGAAACACAACTCCAAGTCAGTTACCATGTTTCTCTGTAACTGTAAATGTTTGCCAACAAGTTGACTGTATCAACTTACACTTCTACTGAACATGAACTGTTTTCAGTGCTTACACTTTGATACATATTCAGCTTAAACTGTTTTTACTTGTTTCCCCTCACTTCACAGTTCAGCTACTTTCATTCTGTACATTCAGTTCCTTAAGTAATGCAATTTCAACTTTAACTCACTAGCAGAGTTTATGTATATAAAAAAATCTACTTGTTAACATTGTTTCAAAAACTCCATAATCAACATGTTAAAAATCATTAATATTAAATTGTTTCAGAGCAGATTTCAGCAGTTTTCCTGAGAAAATGTAACTTTATTTTGCATAATGGCACAATACATCTATATTACAGTATGTATGCATATACTTTTTTTATTTTTATAGTTACTCTCTTTCATTCATTGTATGTCAGTGCTGACTCTTTCTTACGTGCTGTGGCATGTTGTTACATGTCAAATCTCTTTTGACCAGGTATTTTTAAAATCGAAGACTCAGCTCATGTTGCGAGACTGTGGGGACTCAGAAAGAACCGACCGGCTATGAACTATGACAAACTGAGCCGCTCCATACGTCAGTACTACAAGAAGGGCATCATCCGCAAGCCTGACGTGTCTCAGAGACTGGTGTACCAGTTTGTTCACCCAGTATGAGGCTGCAGCAGAGTGGGAGGAGAAGGAGGAGGAGGAAGAGATGGAAACCTACAAATTAAAAGGACACGCTATCTGACCATGCACTTGAACACCTAAGTCCTGAGATGAAAAGAGGAGACACGTGCACTGACCAACCCCAATGGCACACACTTCCACTGCCAGCACAGAACAGCTGGCAGCCGCTGCATGAAGGCTTATCTCTGCATGGGCCGAGAGGAAGAGTCAAAACGGTGTGGCTGCTGAGGCTTTTTCCTGCTGCACAATGAAACAAACACAGATTTTTAAAAACATAACAAAATGAAATGAACTGCCTTTTCATTTGCATGATCTGCCTGTTTATTTTTCCATAATGTGATTCTCAATTACCCCTTTTCTCATTACAGCAAACAGTTAGAGTTGATAGCTCTTACATACAAGCTTCAGGAAAACGCCCATTGCCCACAGCTACATTTGCTTTGTCTTTTCCTTTCGCTCATCGTGACCATGGTCTGTTTGATTTAGAGCCAGTTTTTCTGCCACAGTTGAACATGTGGTTAGGATTGTTTTGCTTCTTCAGTGGGTTTGGTCCCTGGTTGTTATACACACAATCAGTCAGTCGATTCCTGTAACCAATACACAGGAAAGATATGCTTTGTTTTTTTGGTTTTTTTTTCTTATCTGATTCAAGGGTGAAAACCTTTGGAGGATCCTTAACTCCCTGCTGTGACTGTGTGTATTTTATATGTATTTTTGTTTCTCTAAGGTGTAACTTAGTAAAGAGTGAAGCATTCCCTAAATATTGTTTCACTGCAGAGGAGCTCTGCTTTATATTTTATATTTTTCAGTTTTGGTTTATACTGCTGTATATTGCATTTTATTTTGTGGGTGTTTTATTATGGAGACCCAAAGAGTTCAAAATAAAATGAATAGAAAATGAAATAAGTAATCAAATAAATACATGCAGACAAAACATATCATATAACTGTGAAATTATGAAATAAATTAACAAATGTTTTGCCAAGCAGGATGACCCAGCATTTAATTTCAAAACTTATTGGATTATTTCACAATTACATAATTATATATATATATAATCTGAATTTATTCTGATTAATATTTTTTTTATTTATTTATTGAATTTCAAATGCTTTGCATGTCCATATTTTATGCTCATTTGGTTCTTACCATAGTGCTTACTATATTTTCACCTGGAGATTTGCCTAAATGTCTGCCTTAATAAGGACACAATATCCAAGCTTCAAAAAGTGCTCAATAAACTTTAGTTGAACTGAACATGCACCTGTGTGGTGTAGTACATGTGCATTCAGCTCCATGTATTCTGGAAAGCAAACTTAACCCAAATTAACAGTTATTGGGAAGATCAACAATCGTTATGTAATTGCTAATATTGCGTGTTGCTGATATTTTATCATTTTTTCCCTATTGCTAACTGTTCTTTCTTTTATATAGTCCAACAGGTTTTAAGATTTGTAAGCCACAGGTTGAATATCTGCCAAGAAGTGGCGGCCTTAAGCTATATCAAGCTGTTTAATCTTGCAAGCAAAAAGAGCCTTTGTTGTGGAAAGTAAACATATCCCTGCAGGTACTGTATAGGTTTCAAATCTCATTGAGGGAAACATGAATTAAAAGGATCAAGTGGAGTTAAGATGTCAGTCTCAGGGTGTAAGGATATGACAATATCTACGTGTTATTTTAGTTATTAAAACTGTACTGATATGATAATACAGTGACAAATGTTTAATGCCTCAGAGAATTAAAGCAATTGCAGACCTGTAGAAAACAAACAGAACCACCTCTACATCTATTAGAACTGAAGGCAGAATATATTAGTAGGCCTCACCCAATGCTTCACCCCTGCTAACAACAACAACCGTTTTAATTCAGCATCCACCCTCCAAAGATAAAGGCAACATATCCTTATGAAGTCTCTCTGTAGGGAGGGGCTGTTCAAAAAACATTTTTTTTAAATCCCTTTTTCCTACTGATGTTGCATTAATGAAACCCTCTGACTAATGATGCAGTGCAATTTTATCTGGAGAAGCTGTTATTTCTGCTTTTTTAACAATGAACCTATCTCAAAATTATAAATGTAGAAAGAAACTTGTACACTTTGGTTCTGAGACACATTTAAATTGAGAGGAGGTGTAATTACACACACATCAAGCTGGTGTGAAGCTATTGAAAAAACAGCATACATGAAAATAGGAAGACCTGCACACTGGCTCCAAGCCACAACATTTATTTAAAAAGGCAGCAAAGTAAAAAATATATGCAAATAGATAACTGTGAAAATATTAGTAGTAGTAATTTGAGTTATTCTTAGTAGCTATAACTGTCACCAAGTGTCTGTGTTTGGCCTGTTGTCAATGATAATAAAAAAAATAAACACAACCTGACCACAAAATGTACTTAAAACAGCAAATAGCTGTTCGGTAACAGTGTTTTTTCAGGGTTGACTTTCCCTGTAGGCCAGGTGAGGTCTGTACTAGGAACAAAAACACTAAATTACCTACAGATAACAACCAGAAAATTTACTACCAGCAATCTGCATACGATGACTAATCGATTCAGTTATTGTACCACAAAGAATAATATCCACGGGCCTCAAGTTGAGGAAACAGTCCTGTGGGAATTTTGTTGGCGCGGGGATGAGGTCTGGTAGCAGGTGTGTTGATTGAACTTAATGATAGTGTTGTGTTTTGCTTGTGGGGATCTGCCTCATGATCTGATGATATATGAGACATGTGCCTTGGACGCTGCTAACAAAGAGCTGAATGTGGTTACTGCTGACCTCTACTGCCAGAAACTGTTATTAAGTTTAAAGTTAAACCCAGGAGGCCACTGCATTAACCTTAATATAATTATTTCCCAGACTAGATTAGAAGAGAAACTCCATTTATTCAGGTGTGTGTACTGAAGTACAATTTTAAGGTATATGTACTTTATCTGAGTATTTCCATTTGATGCAAATTTCTACTTCTACTTCACTACATTTCAGATGGCAATTACACCTCAGGCTCAGGAGTTTTAAGATGACATCTTTTATTTTTTGCTTATGCAGATGAACAGGCACTACAGTTTGGAAATTACAGCACTATGCTAAAAGAAGAGAAAGCCCTCTAGAAAAGTTTTCCTTCAACATTGCAGATCAATGTTTCCAGCATGAGCAAAGGACAGAAACGAAAAGGAGCTTTTGAGCATTTTTTTTCCCTTAAATTATGATTTTACATCCTTCAGTGTATCACAGGAATTTCACAGTGGATGCTGCAGCTGTAGCTTTACATGTCTGCTTTCACACACTTTTACAGTACTCTTGTAAACAGTCCCATTCTGTTTCAAATACAGTTAAAGATACGTTAAGACAGTTTTTGTCCTCTGTCAGACAAAACAGGTGCCTGCGTGCTGTGTTGGTGTAAACTGAGCTGGGTAACCTGGCATCAGATTCTGTGGAAGCGTGCTCTCTTTCACTTTGTTGACTGTTGTGACTATTTGAGAGTCTTTGGAGTGGTAGGGTGGCAGATTCTGGTAAGGCAATATTCATTTCACCACTCTGAATCCAGTGCTTACAAGGAGCACTTAAAAAAAAAAAAAAAAAGCATACAGAAGCAAAAATAACAGGAAACATTTCCCCTCCTTCTTTCTTGCAGCAGAAAAGGCAATTGACTCATCAATATTTCAAGGACAGATCCTCTTTCTGCTTTTCTCGTTGCAGCTTTCTCTGCCTGCGTCAGTAAGAGAATACCCGTCTTCCTCATCGATGAAGGTGTAGTGTTCACCAACACCTGCGGTTGCCAGGAGTAACACACCAATCTCATATAATATGTACTGCACCGTCACATGCACTCCTAATCTTGTTATGTATAAAGTTTGATTTAGCTTTTCTGATTAAAACCAAATATTTAAATATAAAGACGTGTATAGCCTATATTTAATACAGCCTGCACAGTGAAATAGACCAATAGTGTTATGCAATTCAAATCAATAGCAACATCATCATCATCATCATCATCATTGTCGTCATCCTGATAAGAGTTTTAATTCAATCAAGAATCTGTCAATAATTTGGTGGAAACAAATTGAGGCCATGCACTGGATCAGTTCAGATCAGAGCAGTAAACTGTTTGGGAGCATCAGCATGCACATAATCACAGAGATAAAAGCTGGAAGCTGATAATACAGAGTCACTGACATTCACTCATAGTAAACAAGTCTCATTGACTGCAAGAGTTTAAAAAAAAAAATCAATTAAAACCTTGGTTGTGAAATGAAGCTAATCTCAAAACTGCGAGCTTATTTTTCCAGGCAGGTTTTGTTCATGGCGTCTGCATTATTAACTAACAAAGAGACAAAACAAGAGGAGATCAACTAAATGAAAGATAAGAGTTATAACAGGCACGTTGTTGTAGATGGCTGGGGCAGCGGAGGTTGATGTAAACAAACCTTGCAGTTTTTGGTAGAGAAGGTATTTCCATTTCAAAGAGAAGCTCTGCATGTTTTTTTGTTTTTTTTTATGGATGGCAAACTGTCTTTTATCCCATTTCAATATTATTGTTCAGTGACATGCTGTGGAATGGAGCAGGAAAACAACTAAATTCCTTAAGGAATAGTTTGATATTTTTTAAAGAAATATTCTTGAGTTATATGAGATAATTGGTCGAAGCTTGAGCCAGCAGCTGGTTAGCTTAGCTTAGCATAGCATAAAGACATGAAGCAGGTGGAAAGAAGCTAGCCTGGACCTGTCCCTAAAGTTCACTAAATAACAGCTTGTACCCTGTATAAACGGGGAAAAATTGTTATTTTCTTGTCCAGGGGTCGTCACTTCTAAAACTGCAACATGTAGTTTTTATAACATCCTCCTGTGTTGGACTGAGAGCAGACTGGATGCTACAGTGACTCACTATCTCAAAGTGGACTGACTAACCCCAGACTGGGGTTAGATGGTTAGCATGCTAGCATGCTAAGTGGAAGAAAAGAGGTGGCAAAAATAGAAGCAAACCAGCAAAAAGGAATGAATTTTGAAGCTGAATTTGCTACGTTTCTTCTAGACTGGTAAGTGAACAGCTGTTAATGTTAGTGTTGGCTAGCAATAGCAAAAACGTGCATGTAGCACCTTTAACAAGAGGAACGAGTGGGTAAAACTACAATAACCAACTTCCTGTTGTTTTTAGAAAAGGCTGGTATGGTAGGTATGAACCTGTCTCTTGGAGATATAATGGAGATATAACGTGAATAAGAGTTTAAAAAGTGCTGATAAGCTGATAAATTTTGTTAGCTAGCTAGCTGTTTCCCCCTGTTTCTGTTCTTAATGCTGAGCTAAACTAACCTGGTCCTGGCTCTATCTTGCTTCATATTTATCGTGCAGGCATGAGAGTGATATCAATCCTCTCATCTAACTCTCAAGAAAAAAGCAAATAAGTGCATTTCCCAAAAAAACGTCAAACTATTCCTATGAGGCTAAACATGTAAATATTTCACAAAGGAAGAAAACACTGAATTCAATGAGAAAAAAACTGTACAAGCATCCAGACTGTTAAAAAAAGGTTAAAATATATACATGAAATGCACAATGCATGGCTCATTCTCACTATCCAGGCACAACTGATGATACCATATCAATATTATGATGAGAGAACATACTGTATGGCATGTTAGCGTCACGACTGAAATCAAACACAGCTACACACAAAAGAGACTAAAATATTTTGCTTCAGTTGCAGTATCTGGGGGTGATTTTGTTTCAGTAAAGTCTTCTCTGTGATGAGTGCTGAGATGAAGACAGTTCACTGTGCCCGACAGGACGAGGAAGCTTTGCTTTGAAGTCTCTGGCAATGTGCAGTTATGACTGGACGGTTCAGTCTGGGTTTTGCCCTCCGACGAGACAAGCGTCCTCAGCTGGAGCAGTTTAGATCGGCTCCACGTAATTGGCCGGGTAGAGACCCAGCTGGCCATTGTCTAGACGACCTTTACACCAGCCCTGTTCGTCCTCCTCCTCCAGCTTCGTCAGCTCGTCCCCTTTGGAAAAAAAAGGACACAAAAATGTGCAGCAGGGTGAGATGATATGTAACAGTTTCACTTGATATAGGTACATTCTCACATGGATCTATTAACATTAAAGGAATATTCTGCCCAATACCCACAACCCTGTGTACTCAAGGCTGAAGGGCTTCCTGTTTTATTTTGAAATCTCTTACCTGTCGTGTTTGCGGTTGTTTTGCTTCCTGCCTTTGTGTGTTTTCCCACCTTTGTGATTGTCTGCTCCGCCCTGATTAGTTTCACCTGTGTCTCGTTGTCTTCCCTCCACTCTCTGTCAGTTTGTCTGTTTTGTTCCTGCATCAGTGTTGTCCTCGAGTTCTTGCCCTAGCGTGTATATTTTGCCTGCGTTTCTGCCTGCTCATCAGCGCATCTCCCCGTAAGACCTGGTTAGCTTTTTCTTCCTATTTCAGTTTGTTCATTGAAAATTTTCAATGTGACTGTGCTTGGGTTCACCATTTAGTTGCTGCTACCAGCAACTGTGTCCCTCCAGCTCTGTTTGTCTATATATTTATCTGTCTCAACCATTTATCCATCACTTTTAGACAGCTGTTCTAACTTGCACGCTTAATGTTTTACTTATTCAAGACTATTTTCTGAGAATAGTTGAGCAACAACTGAAGTACAGAATTACTGCACTAATCCAGATTTTTTTTAAAGTATATTGTGAGAAAATAATTTTGTAGTGTTATTAACAATTGAGAAACCATAGAACGATAAGATTATCTACCCAATATTGCAATAAAGCAGTCCTACTCATTGATTTGCAACACTGTCCACAATGGCCTCAAACAACTAGAGGTATTAAAGGGATATATGTCATGAGGTATAAATCGTGATATTGCCCAACCCTGATATTTAGTATCCTTGCTCATAACAGTGGTTGTCTGCAGTTTTAAAATAGATAACATTAATTTGCTTTGGGGGACTTGCATAAAAGAAAAACATGTATCAAGTTGACAGTAGATACTAGAAAGATTTTATGTACTGTATGAACAGTGCAGCAGCAGGAACTGTGCTTGCAAAACTAAATAGTAGCTTGAGTTGTAACTGTGGTGGCAGGGATTCACCATTTTATCTAAAGATATACAAGACTTTTTGATGTGCTGGACCAACCCTGTGACTGTCACCTTGCGGCGGGAGTCACCGGGTGTGACGCTCACCTGCTCTGAAGCTGAGCTCGTCCTGCTCTTGGCCGTCGTAGTCGTACAGCGCCCTCACTCTCACACCTTTGCCCACATCTTCATCGAACGGGTTTGTCCCTCCGTTGGTGTCGTTGCCTGAGTTCGGGGCCGTCTGGTCCTCGTCCGACCACTCTGTGGAGGCTGTGTATGCTTGGTTCTTCTCGTAGCTGCTGACGCTGAATGCAACACATTAACTTAACATTATATTACTGCCACTGTGTATGGTTTCTATATTTTTGGTATGTAGTTTTTATTGACTTGCAAAGGACTTATATAGTTATAATTTACTATTAATACTACTAGTACTTTACAGTACTTTAATTTATCAGACTTTACCTTCCCCGGTCTCCAGCCTGAGCGTGGTCTACTGCTGACGTGACGTTAGTCAGCATGACACCATCACTGCCTTTCTTTGACTTTTCTTTCTTAGAGATGCTATGGGCAAGGTCTGGGTTGTATTCCTGCAAGACATGAGACAAAGTTTTATTAGATTTGAATTTTTTGCTATGCACAGCAGCTGTTCAATCCCAGCTATCACTCAGTATGTTGCATTTGAGCTGAACGCTGCCTTAAAAATGACCATAAAGTTGAATCAATATCTGTCTAAAACAACATGACAACCTTCCTGAAGGGAGGATTTATTGCAGGACTGTTGTATTATACTGCATTAGTTTTATCTGGGTGTACCTAATAAACTAGCAGCTGAATATATTTCTCTTTTATTTTTGTCATTATTGCTCCTGTCAAATAGGAAACAGGGAAAATGAGATATAAATGACAGGACAGCATATAAAGCAGAATACTACTCTCCAGTTACGATATAATGTTGATTGTTTTTATGAATGTTACTGCAACCCGTGATGGTATTTTTGTACCTCAAACTGTGGCCAGTTCATATGCATGCCGGGACCATGGCTGTTGCTGAACCACTTCAGATCTTCCTGCGGGCTGGCTGACGTGATGGTGCGTTCAAGTTCTCTGTATACTGTAGCATAGCTATGAAAAAACAGCAAAGATTTAGTGTGTGGGTAATGATCAGCTGATGAACATGTCTTGTAATATTAGCCGTTTTGAAACGTCTTTTAACCTTTGGTTCTCTGTGAGGTTGAGGTGGCGTTTGACATCCAAGAGCACCTCCCCGAGGAAGCTCAGCCTCTTCTCTTCAAACTGCTGGCACTGGTCGAACACCTGCTCCATGTTTTCCATGTACTGAGGGGTGCACTTACTCAGCTCATCCAGAGCCTTCTCATACTTCTCCTTCGCCTAGGGTTGTGACACAGACACAAGCAACAAACTCTTAGCAGCATGAAATAAATTTTAAATATTATGTAATATCTCAAAGATGTGGGGGTGATTAGTCCACATGTTCCTGTTTTTCATTTCTGTGGATAAAAGTGAATCTTATTAACCTTGAACAGACAATAAATGTGTCCTTAACCTGAAGAAAGAATCATGGTTCAAAGTGTGAAGGTCAAGGCAGTCAGAGAAGCTCAGAGTCCACTTTACTACATAGTAAAGTAGTGAGAGAGCGATATAAAGGGGGAGGTGTGGTATTCAGTCACATATTAACAATGCTACGCTGACTCCATCTACGCTGCCTTTACAACACTGGGCCCAGAGAAACCAGCTCCACTACATCTTAAAATAGCCTGTGAGCTGATGTGCTTTAACTTGATAGTGGAAAATAGCTTTTGCATAATGATGATCCCACAGGCCTGTCAGAGCTGCAGCAGCTGATGTTCTCACTTTCTGTGAATCCTGTTTGCACTTGTCCACTTTCTCATGGAGTTTCTTCTGCTGGTCAGCTGTCACAGAGGCCTCGCCCTTACTGTTGGCCTCTCTGGTGGACGCCAGCTTCTCCTCTTTGCAAGCCATGTGGTACGACTTCTTGGCAGCCTCGAGCTACAGTTGGAAGATGAAACAAGCAGATTACATTTGTGGAGGAAAACCATTTTTATACCAGTGATGTATGTGAGAGATCTTAGTTAGCAATTGTTCAAATCTCAAACAAACTGTAATTTGTGTGCCTTATGTCACTGAAAAATTATATTTGAAAAACACAACAGCAGCACATCCTCTCAGAGACAATGTTCTGGTTACTGATGAGTTTTTCAAATGTAATTTTTAAAGCTGTCAGCACCACTAAGTAAGTCCCATTCATCACTTGTGGCAGAAAAGGATTTCAAAACCTCTCACCTCTTTTAGCTTTTTGGCCCAGGGTTTCTGGGCCTTCTTAAAGCCCTCCTCTGCCTCTTTGGTTTCCTTGAATCCTCCCATCATCTGTTTGTGGTACGAGTCCTTCTGCCAGTTCTTCACCTTCTCAAAGTCCTCGTTGATCAGGTTGTTTTTCACGTCCTGGTGAAGCTCGCTCACCTTCTCAGCCTCCGTCATCACCGCCACCCAGGCTCGCTCTACCGTGCCGTACTGAGGCCCTGGTGGAGGAGCGAAGGGTGAGTGAAACACTGAAGCATTAATATCAAAGCAAAACAAAACATTAGCCCTTTGCTAATTCCTCTTACCTTTGTCCACCAGCTGTCTCCATCTCTTGGACCACTCGGTCAGCTGCTGTGCATAGGCTTTCTCAATTTTGGCACGCTCCTGGATACAGTTCATCAGGTCATTGCAGAGCCGGTGACCATCGTCAATCCGCTTCACGGTACGTTTGTAGTTCCCAACCTGGCTTAAAAACAACATCTTAGTGTCTGTACAGCTATTATGTACTGTCATTTATCATTTCTACTGTCACTTTTTTCCTGGCGTTTTTTTCTATTTG
The DNA here is from genome assembly GCA_033238685.1 of Lates japonicus. Taxonomy (NCBI): domain Eukaryota; kingdom Metazoa; phylum Chordata; class Actinopteri; family Centropomidae; genus Lates; species Lates japonicus. The sequence continues at coordinate 878,878 of BRZM01000057.1, forward strand.
TTTGTCTTCTCAACACTCTCACACTGTTTTGGCCTCTGGGTCTGCCCTACTAATCACTCTGCGGTCAGGTATTGATTTACTGTTCATCACTCCTCAAATGTGATGTATTAAAGGAATAGGTCAACATTTACTTGCTTTCCTCCTGAGACTTAGATCACAGGATCCATGTCACCTCCGGATCTGTATATGAGGTTCTAAAGCTTAGCATAACAGCCCACATCTATCTGTGTTTTTTCTGTACGCAAGGTAAGCTAACTGGCTGCTGGCTCCAGCCTCATTTACCTAAGTGATATCAATCTTCTCCTATAGAAAGTGAATAACTGTACAACTACGATGTCTTGTTTGCTTCAAGCTACAGTCCAAACCCCAAATATTTCATTTAATATAATGGAAAAACAAAGAAAAGCAGCAAATTCTCACACACAACCCGGAGGAATCAAATATTTCCAATTAATTTTCTTTAAACCAACTAATCAATTAATTGCCTCTACTTCAGACATGCAAAGATAATCTAGATGGAATCCTTCTGATGCTTTAGTTAAGAGGTGATGTTGACATTTTCCAATGTCCCCTTGTTGGTATAAACTATTTTATGGCTGTAGATGGCAACAGAGATTTTGTTATAGCGAAAACTGCTGCATAATGTTTATTGCACAAGGTGTAGTCTTAAAAGCAACTCTCTTTTCAGCCTGCAGGTGATGCACTGAATAGACAGGGGGGTACAGCAGGGAAGAGCCTGCTGCTGCTGCTTCTGCTGCTGTGTGTGGAGTTATGCAATGAAAGCAGGGGGTGGGTCAATGTCATATCATTTACAACTCTCCACAGAGGCAGGAGCAGCAAGAGAGCAGCAAGAGAGCAGCTCCCAGAAGGCTGATAGCTTTGCCTAGAGACAGAGTGAATCTCATCTTACTGCATTCACTTCTCATCTTTGTGACCGAGAAAAAAGGGAGTGCATCTTTGCTGAATGAGTGATAGATGTTTACTTGTACCTCAAAACAGCAAAATTTAAATGTGGACTAAATGAAAGCAGCTGTGGACAGATGATTGTATTCCACACCAGCCCTGTGCTTCAGCCAGCCGAGTCAGCTATCAGCAGGCAGCACTGCAGCAGCTCTACTGTAATGCAGTGAGTGACTGTGATGTAGTGACTGTGTGCTGGAGGCAGACACCTTTGCTGCTCCAGCTGATTCCTGAACAGCCCGCCTGGTGGAGGAGACATAAGGATAAAACACAGCCGAGTCTATGGGGAAATGGATTATAAAACCTGAACGTATGAAGTGACAATGTGTCTTCTCTGCTGACTCAATCCATCATACGCACTGTGTCTAAACAACAGCTACATGATAGTCAGTTTTATCTGTAGCCTAAGATGTGGTGAACTCTTTCTCTGTTTGTGAACAGTCACCAGCTCTCATATATAATGAATGGACTTCTGGGAACTTGTTGCTCAAATTACGTCAAACTGTTTGTGCTCGGTAAAGGATGTTGATGATGTAATCTTGTGGCAGAAACCCAGTACAACACACAGCCATCTAAAGCAAATAATCAATTATTCAACTGACAAATAAAGCCACTGTTTTGATAGATGATTCATTGATTAAGTCATTTTTCAAGCAAGAATGCCAAACATTTTCTGCTTTTCCCCATGTGATAGGACTTTGTGGGGTTTTGGACTATTGGTCAGAGAAAACAAGCGATATGAGGACATCATCTGAGCAGGATTCCATAAAAATGAAACGTTAAGACCTTGTCAGCTGTCAGAAAACCATCAGGGCCAAGAATTTTTCATAAGGTACAACAACTCACTGACATTTATGCTCCACTCTTGTTAGTACTCCTCAGCTATATTTAAGAGTAGTTCTAAGTAATACAAGTTATCAGACCTGGTAACCTGGATCTGGATAACTGACATAAAATTTTATGGGTATATTACCAAATTAAGAAATAATAAATTTAAGTTTGTTTGGGATTTCTTTTTGTTGTTGTTAAACCTTACCTACTAGCCACTGTGGCAAGCCATAATAATAATGACAATCATTATAATACATTATATCTATCCCCAAAAAATCAAACAAACAAAAAAACAGTATGTGTTTATTTAAGAAATTTAATACTTTTGTACATGCTAAGGCCTTTTCTTGTTGAAGGAATTCAATACTTAAAGACTTTCTTTCTACTTTCGGACAGATTTTGCAACATTTATTCGATATGGGTCTGTCTGTCGTTTCTATCTTTAAACAGCAGACAGAAGTCAGAGCAGTCAGGTCCTTTGGAAACCTGTACAATGTATCTGTCCTTACAGTGGTAGGAGACAGATACAGTGGTAACATGCCTTTTAAAAGCTTAAGACCATAATCCTATAGATGCCCATACAACAACTTCAACCTAAAAATTTTAAGCCTTATTTCTAAAAGTTTATCATAGACTCAAATCTGTGCACGAGTCTCCTGCAGCAACAAGAGAGTTTGTATTAAAACGTGTGAATCTACACCTATGCACAATGTAGCTTACAGCCAAATCATAAGAGTATTTGGAATTAAAAAATGGAGCAAGTGAGAAAGAAGACAGACTTCATAGACAAGGAGGCAGAGATACTGAAAATGAGGTTCAGCTAAACTAAAAATAGCAATTTAGAAATTTCAGGAGCAGCTTATCTACAAACAGTATGAGGGCTATGAACACTGTCATCAGTAATAGGAACTGTAGTAGAGGTGAAGAAAAAAATGACCTGAAAATAAAAGCTCATTAAAGAGACATTGGAGTCACAAGAGGAATCAGAGCAGCTCTGCAGTGTCATCCATAGATGACAAAATAGTTGCAGTTATTTGTCCCTGATGGTTACACTGGGACCCAAAGTTGTTTTTAATTATTGCACTTATTTTAACACTTGCATAACACAAGATTTAGTCAGCTCATTCAGGAATAAAGGCATCAAAACATAACCATTAAAATCATCATGCTGAATGATTAAAAGTGAATGCCGTTAACAGATCTGTGCTGGCTCAGAGATCTGTGCATGTGATCGGACACCGCAGTTGAAGCTGTTGCTACCAACGAGCACATGCCTGACTAACGTTCAAATCCGTGCCTACACGCAGCTGATAAACGAGGCCCCAGATCTATCTTTCCTCACCTCCCAGACAAAGCCGGTTCAGTGAGAGTTCATCACTTGGCAATGTCAGCTCCCAGTTTAGGTCTAATCTGTCAAAAACTCTTCTGTCCTGCTGTCTCACCTCCCAGAAACTGTCTGTGGTCTCCTCCTGGCTGGCGGACTCGTCGTAGGCTCCGGACATGGTCCCAGATTTGGCAGGATGGCTTCAGGCTGTGGGGGTCTGCAGCAGAGTAACGCTCCTCATGCACTGTAAGAGAGTGTAAACACAGAGACTGTGAGCACTGTGAACAGAAGGATACGTGAGACGCATAAACACCCTCTGAACTCATAAATCTGGTTATAGCCTGCAAATGATGTTGCTATATATTCAGTGTTTTTGGCTGTATTCATTTAAATAATCGCCTCACACGTTCAAACTGAACAGCAGGCCGTAATGACACTGTGATGAAACAAGCTCATGCATATTTTTGTTTTGTGAGTACTTATTCCCGCAGCTCCTGTGATCACAACATCGTAGTCTTAATTCTTTGTTCAGGCTCTTATAATACACACAACTGTTGTGGATTTCAAAATGGAGGCAAAGTACTTATGTAACCACGAAAACACAGTGCACATGAAACATTTATGCAAGATGCTAAGAAACAATTAACCACACAGACTAAATGCAACTAAAGCTTTAAAGAGCAGTAGATAACATGACTATGTTCATGGCCAAGATTCTATGTTAAGAAATGTATTCTAGGGCTGCGATCAACCATTATTTCTATTATTGATTAATGTACTGATTAAATACTTGATTGCTCGATTAATTATTTGTTCTACAAAATGTTTTGTTGCCTGTCACAATTTCCTATAGTCTTCAAATTGCTCATTTTGTCCAAAACCCAAAGATAGATTAAATGATTAACTGATGATCAAAGAAGCTGCCGATTAAGTTGTCTGTCTAAACTAAAATTACCACCTCCACCAACAAGTCAAGTTGCAGGAAATATGATCTCCCCTTCTGTGTCTGACCTACAGTGCTGAATAATGGCCAGAGAAGTGTTTTTGCTGAACATTCTGATGTCACAGTGAAGCTGACCTTTGACCTTTTGGATATAAAATCACTTCCTAATTTTATCCTGTTTGATGTGTATGTGAAATTTTATCAAAACTAATTTGTGAATTATCGAGTTATGGCCAAAATTGGGTTTTGTGAGCTTGACCATTGACCTTTAACCACCAAATTCTAATCACTTCATCCTTAAGTCCAGGTGAACGTTTGTGCCAAATTTGTAGAAATTCCCTCGAGGCGGTCCCAACAAGCCCCCAGTCACAGCTGTCACAGGCATGGAGACATAAAAATTGTTTCAGCTGTAACTGCAACTATTTTTCAATTAGTCAATTCATTTATAAAATTTCAGAAAACATCCCTGATAATATTGCAGAACTCGAGGTGACACCTTCGAGTTTCTTTTGTTTGCCCAACAGTATAAAACACCCTGAGATTCATGTACCAGTGACATAAAATAGAAAAAATTGTATTACATTTAGAATTTTGGTGTGATAAATTACTGTTCTGTCAATCAAACAGCTGCTTCAGCAATGAATGGGCTGATAGAGATGTATACAAAGGTCAAACTAAAGGTTACATGTTCAGTGATAACCATCAGGGGAAATGAAAAGAGATAGTTGTACTTTACACAGTGCTTTCCATTCACTGATGTCAGGTGGACTCAGGTAGTTACAATACCACAATCGCCCTCATAACCAGAGTGCTTCTGGCCATTTCTCCCTCTACTCCCCTGAGATGACTTTGTCAATAGATGTAATGACTGGCTATTAATTTTCAGCGGCATTGACTCACTCAGCCTCTGTCAGAACACTGTAGTCTAATTGCAGAATAATCTTTCCTCATTCTAGTCGGCTAACATTATCCAAAGGCTTCACTGGAACACCTTCTGTTACTTCAGAAATTAAGAGCTGTGACATGATTGCTAATGATGACGCTTGCTGAAATTGGGACACAAAATGGCTTCCAAAGAGGAAAAGAGAGAAAATCAAAACTCTCTATCTGTCTGACTCCCCACTTACCCTCCAACCTATCCATACATGGATTACTGAAAAGGCCTGGTGTGCACAGGCCCAGGGGGTCATAGGGCTTCTGTTTACAGAGACTGTTAATATTTCTTGTTGGAAAGTCAATTAAAGGACTATAAAGAGATGCAAAATGGCCAGAGAGACACAAAATGACCACAGAGAGACAAAGTAAGATGCAAAAGGCCCACAAAGGCATACACAACATCTACAAATAGACACAAAATGACCAAAAGAGACCAAAAATGACTACAGAGACACAAAATGACTACAAAGAAACACAACTACAAATAAATGCAAAACAACCACAAAATGACTGAAAACAATGACAAAAAGGTGCAAAATGACCACAAAGACACCTAACAATTCTTAATTTTTCTTGTGCTACTGTGAACCTATATTTTTGTATTAACTAGTAATCCATTATTGCCATTTGTTCAGAGAGATATACACATTAAAGGCTTGTTTTCAGTCTGAGATATTAGGGCCTCCCACCTGGACATGAATACACAACTCTTACTGTTAAAACAGTCCACACTTGCAGCTGTACTTCCCCACCACGATTTGTTAAAACCAAAGCATTTTGTTTGCTTTATTTCAGGTTTTTGCAGAAGCATGAATCAGAGGAGTGACACAACACTGAGATTTTTTTAAAAGATGCCTTACCCAAAATAAGACGTGGGATATGAATGTATGCAGGTGAGGCAGGAGCTACCAACAGCACACTACCACAGAACAGAAACGTAGATCGAGATAAGATGCAAAGTGAGGGTGCAAATTAACTGAATGGAAAACACGAGATGACAAGAAAACAACAAGGAGGTTTATTTGCCAGCGTTGTTATCAGTGCAGCGAAATGCCAGTCACAGGCAACAAACAGGTTTCACTGAGCCTCCGGTGGAATGCAAAATATCAATAAACAAACGCTGTGACAGAGAACATTTGTGAAGGATTTGTCATGTGAAGTCAGACTGACGCATCATTTGGGATATATGAGGTAACTTCTGCCACAGTGCTTTATTAAACAACAGTGTGCTGAGAAATTAGCCTCTAAAGATGTTGTTTGTTTAATCTGTACATAGGAAGAGTTTTTTGTACAGATTAAACAAGATGTAATATGTTAATTAGTGAGACTTAGTGGTGCTTTGGTCAGAGCAGGCTAGCTCTTTTCCCCTGTTCCCAGTCTTTATGCTATGCTAAGCTAAGCTAATCGGCTGCTGGCTGCACCTTCATATTTACATACAGACATGAGTGGTATCAATCTTCTCATCTAAGTCTCTGCAAGACAGAAATAACTGTTCCCAGAATGTCAAACTATTTCCTCTGTACCTCAGATAGTGAAAACAACAAATTTCAAACACATTTCACTGCAAGTACAGTAGATCTCTGCTTGAAGTCAACATAAAAACATCATGAATGAAACATTAAGAGATTGTCCTAGCTCAGCAGTTTGTGCTGCATATTTTTGTTTCTTTGTATGGCAAACTCTAACCAAAACCACCAGCTGATTAGAGACTGACAGTTAGAATATTATCTCATTATAAAGCCAAAGCTGTTGATGAAGAAGGGTTTGATGCAGGAGAGGTCGATGTGAAACAATAGAGAGAGAAGGAGCAGTGATGTGTTTTGATAGGAGGTCAGGGGGAGGGGTGGGAGCTGCATGGGTATTTGGGTCAACCATGGACCAATGGATGGAGCAACACTTTTCACAATGAAGGGCAGAGATGAAATGAGTGAGGAAGGTGAGGAGACTAAAAAAATAATAATCTCAAATCCAGTTAATTGATGGAGATTTGCACAGTGGCCTAACCCAACTGCTCTGGGCAAAACAAAATGCCTCGACTGGATGCAGCATGGAGCGTGGGCTAGAGAAGTGGATGTTTATCATGCTTGGTTAATCCATTAGCGACATGCAGAGAGGGGGCTTTTGTTCAGGATAGCCCTTTGCTTGGCTCTTATAAAGGCAGATCACAGTGTAGGAAAACAACCAATGACTGGCTTGTTCCACTTTTTTAATAAAGCCAACAAGTGAGACAGAAATAACGACATGAGTCAAATTGTATTTCTAATTTGGAGTACACTATGTAGTGAGTTATTCATTGCACACAGACAAACAATACCTACTCACACACACAAAACACCTAAACATTGGCAGCACCATTTGATATTTTGTCACCATCCCACTGCTGTGATTAATTCTGTACTCTTTCTCCTCTTTCATCAGCACAACCTGCAGTCTCAACACTGAAAGATCCACATCCTCACAAACAAGCGAGAGCATCGGGAATCCCCATCCCTCTGAAGCAAGTGCACAGGCATCAAAAAGCACTGCAACTCGCAGCACGGCAGAGAGCCAGTAGCATCAACACACCACAAGAGTCAAACCCCCCAAGACAAAGGCCGTCAATACACCCAGAGAGAGGGAGAGAGAGAGAGGGAGAACACAGCCCCCCGCAAAAGCAACAAAAGCTTACCCCCAATCCTCCATTAAGAGCGGCTAAGGCTACAGCTAGGAAAAAAGAGACACGTGGGCTCCTCCGGCAGCCAGCCCCTCTCCTCCTCCTCACCTCCTCTCCTGGTTCGCTTATTTTTGCACAGCTCTGCCGCTTCCGTCTCTCACTGACTGAGAGAGGAGCGGAAGCGTGCAGGGCAGAAGAAGAGGAGCCGGTCACTCTAATCTGTGATCTGAGATCTTAATGCCCGGAGCACTGTGCAGGAAAAGGCTGTGTGAGTGTATGTGTTTGTGTGTGTGTGTGTGTGTGTTTCTCAATGAGTGAGGGATAATCCTGTGGTGTTTTGGTTGAAAGGCTCAGACAGAGCAGCAGGCCAGAGAGACAGAGAGGAGCAGAGAGAGGGAGAAAGGGGGGAGGGGGGGGGGGCAAGGGAACTGGGTGTGCAGTTTATGAGCAGCACTGGAGATGCTGTAGTGTGGATGAGTGAGGTGTTCAATGACCAGACTTTGTTGGAGAAAGAATATGAACAGCCAGTCATAACTGACAGGGTAGATTTGAATGCCCTGTGTATACACAAAGCAGCACACACTAGGTAGTTATTAGTCATGGATATTGTATTCTAATGCTGAGAAACAAACATACAAACAACTTTTCCTCCAACCTAAACTGTGTGTAGCCTTTACATAAAGTAGAAGTCTGATGTGCATTACACAAAAGCACAAACCACTGATGTTTCTAATCCTACCAATGCTCAGCATTATAAATAACTGGGCTAGACAGCCGATGTCCTACAAAACTCACATCTTGCAGAAAAATTCAAATGCAAATTAGATTCTTATACTGAAACAGAGCTTGTCTCTCCTTTGATTACAGGAAAACCATACTGTCTACACTGCAAAATGGAGATACCCTGTATGCTCATGCTGCTGAGACTGGATGCCGTTTACCACACTGTCATTTGACTCATTACACATGAAAGCTACTGCAGTCACCATTGTGAGCTGTATGAAAAGGTTGGATAGTTGTCACTGGTATCTTGATGCTATCAGCATACCTGTGTCATCATTTTAAAAGCCTTGCTATCTAAGCTGCTGAGATATTTAACATCCTCTGTTGAGTTCAGAGCTAATAACCATGACGACAGATCACAGGATAGGTTGGTTTTAAAAGTTCCAACTCTGAACTGGGGAAAACTAAATCCCAGTACTATGCACCTTACTAATGAATGAACTGCAACACAGCTGGAAGTTAGAGACACTCATTACTCTGACAGACTTTAAAGCTTTACCAGTTTATATTTCAAAGAATATACTGTATGTGACTCTTTTAATTAGTGTAGCTGTTTGTGTGTGACTTCTTCTTCTTAAAGAGAATTCTAACTAACTATGATGGCTAATTTTGAAAATGCTGTTTGTTGGTCATGGTGCTCCTCCTCCTGATCTCCTGTGGTGAGACCTCAGTCATCTAGTGTGTGATCAGCTTAACTGACATTTAAAATGAGTGATCTCAGAGGGAGGGAGTCAACACAACGTTGTCCTCTTACAGTTACAGCCACATAGTCCCTGAGTTTACCTCATAGTTTTACAAAAGCTCGGTTTTATAAAAAGCACAGCTGGAGTCTTTGGATTCACAGACTCTGGAAAGCTTTTTCCAAGAGATCAGTTTTCAGGCAAATGCCCAAAACACGGAGAAAAAGATGCAATTTCAATTTTATTTTTACATACTGCTGCTTCGTGTGGACATATTCTAAGAGGGAGGAAGGGAAGACCAGAGGGAAAAAAACATGTAGAAGGTGGAATAAGAAGAAGTTTCAAGATTTTGGTCCAGTGAACCAGGTAATAAAAGAGGCTCCGTTTCAATACACCACAAATTCCTTCAGTAGGCTCTGGTAAAAGACCGACAGGGTGGGGAGTAAGTAATGGGAGATTACGACATCAAGCTGACTATATGAGGGGTGGAGGTGACTCTAGGATAGATAAATGTAAGCTGTTTGGAATTTACATAAAAGGCCAATGAGCAGGTCTGTGGCATTGACATGGCAGCCATAAAGAGATGAATCATTAACCTTCTCATAGTCATAAACTTGTCAAGTTCAGAACAAAAGTGAAGCCATACAACTGGACAAGTGGACATAAAATACAGAGACAAATAAATTCAAAACAAATACATGTTAGAATTTTGTATAAAGAAAGAAGTTACTGAGACATTTCACTATCTTTCTCCTTGACAGCACAGTCATTATCCAAAAACCAGTGGAAGAGTAGAGGGAGACCTCTGTCAGAGTCTCAGCTGCAGCCTGATCGTCCTGCCAACCGGACTGTCACAATGAGACAAGACCCCAGAGAGCAGAGAGGACGACTGTGTGTCTCCTTTGACTGATTATCTCTGTGTGGAGTCCACAACAGGTGAGGTGGACAACAGACAGGTCACAGCGGTGGTGACTGCTGATGTGATGTTGAGGATGAAAACACTGTGGCAGAAAGACTGAGCAATTTGTGATCAGAAACTGTTGCCCTGGCCATTTCACAGATCACGCCAAATTAAATTGGAGATTAAATCCAAAAGTGCAGGCGGCAGAACAATGTGAGGTAGTACTCATAAATGCTAAATGCTAATGCCAGCATGCTAACATGCCGACAATGACAATGCTAATGTTTAGGAGGGATACTGTTCATTTTTCTACCCCTTCTCAGTTTAGCGTGTTAGCATGCTAACAAGAGCTAATTCACGTTAAAATACAGGTGAGGCTGAGCCAAACCCCCTGGTGGCTGGAATTTATTTTTTTAATCCATATTTTGTGACAGCAGATCTAAAGCTGCTCAGCTAGGTCAATAAACTCATTGATTTATTCAAGGAAGCCTAAAATCTAAGCAGGTGGAACAAAACAAACCGATGAAACTAATATTTGAATCTTAAACTTGAGAGAGCATAACCACAAAAAACATCTGCTACCACAGGAGATAATAGAAACCATTTCTCTTGCTGCATTTGGGAAGAAAACGATATTGGCCATTGATCACAACTGACCTGCTTCATGATAAATACCCAAACCGCATGAATTTTCCAATCAAGGATGGAGGCAACCAGTCTGCTCAGTGCTACAGCAATGCCAGGCAGCCATTTCCTAATCAATGACTCCATATTTTTATTAACAAAAAAAGCCACAAAATAACAGCAGTTTGGGTTTATGATCTACGTGTGGTTATTGTTATCAACTTTTTCTTTTTTTCTTTCTCTCATATACACAGTATATCTCAACTCCTACGCTTGCCCAAAAAGTAATACATCTACAATATATCATTTGTTTTGCTAATTGTAATCTCTCATAGTAAGGGAAACATTATGTCAGACTTAAATATACTAACCATAAAACCTCTGTAAAAGAGCTATAAAATAACAACAGTGCACTCCTCTTCAGTTCATCCATCATAATGAATCTAAAATAAAAGACAGGTTTGGCAGGAAAAAAAGGCTGCTGACATTTTCCAAAATAGTTAAGAAAAATGAGGTGACAAAAACGAGGCAAACAAATATGTTTCAGTGTCGGTGTTGTGACAGTTACACAGTAACTTTTTATGCAATTTGAAATGTAATTGGATGGGATAATTTCCACTTTCTATAACATCCTCACATCTACCCACAAACATTATACATGTACAAAGACATGCATCCTCTCAGTGTCTCAGTGGAGCTGCCCTCTGAGCACGAACAACCTCCTGTACCGAGAGATCTTGGCCACATTATTCAAATGCAGCAGTTTTTCTCTCCCTCAGGACAAACTGTGTTGTTGCTGCTGCCCTCATCAGATTCAGCTCCTATATATAGAGCCCCATTCATAAATAATTCACAGTGCTGTGTAAACAGATAGATGAGATGACCAACCTGACTCACGTGGAGAAACTCTTTAAGGTTTGATGTAATCTCATGTCACTGTCAAGACAACTGGATTATAAAACAAAGTGATACATGAGTAGCACAGCATCCTGACCAAGAACTTTGTGTGTCTAATGTGTTTTAGTATGTTTGCCCTTGAAATGTCTGTCTGAGGGAATTTATTTTATGAAAGAATAACAGTTTTCACAGAGAATAATAGAGAATAATATCACCACTGATGCCCCTTGACAAACAATCCAGCTCTGCAAAACATCCTGGATTCTCAGCAGATGTCTCAGCTGCAAACACGAATGTTACAGGTAAATCAAACAAACGTGTAACAGGTCTTGATTCTCTCAACATCTGTTATATTATCTTTGAGGAAACCTCAATTAGAGGCATTTGTCCCTCAGCTGCTCTGGATGGTGTTGCTTAATTGCCAGCAGCGGAAGATTGCGGTTGTTGTGCAATCGCCTGGCGCAAATATGCGTAACTGTGAATGGGAAAGAAGATCACATCAAACACATGCAAAAAAGGTGTTGGTGCTGTATCCAAACACATAAAAGAGCCCAACAAGAGAATGCATTTATGAGTCCTTTAAAAGAAATTTCAAGCCACTGAAAAGGATTTGTCAGATCCAAGGCAGGCAGACGGTGGAACAGCAGAAACTCATTCCTGTTTCTCTACAATATTCATGCATCATCAATAATACAACTGCTGGGCCCAAGCGGATTTAAATACGTGTACAGTCAGTGGTCCTATTTTTATCAGCTACAGCCTTTATACAGTACAATCAATGTCTAATTGATCAGCAAGTGCAAAAGGTGATTGTTAACTTGGGGGCCTGTTGTCCGTACAGGAAACAGAGCCACAGATTATCAGGGCTAGAAAATAAATAAAAGAGGACACACAGTCAAACAGTGGCTCAATGCACCTTGTGCATATTAATCGGTGTATCTACAACTTAAGAAATATTCTGAGGGCATCCAAGGTTACACCACTGAAATACCATTTTGAATACTACTTCCATTAGATAAGACAAATACCAAGGTCTGCGTGTACATAACCTAAGATGAATTTCTCTGCAATAATAAGACATGAATACATTAACTCAGGTCCATATCGTCTGTTAAATGTCAGCTAACACCAAAACAGGTGGAAGAAGCTCACAACTACAAATTAAAACACAACTGTCTAAAAGCAGACATCCAGACATGTCATTAGAGATCAGAGCAGTTTACTGAACCTGGTCTGTCCTCTGTGTGGCCGCTCAGTCCTCGACAGCGTCACTCCGAGTAATTTCCTGACAGCTTTGAGGAGAACTGACACCTGAGACTGAGAGTCGAAGAGCGTGTCTGCTCACCTGCAACCATGACACAATCTAACACGCCTTTTCTTCACACGTACACACACACACACACACATACTGAACTTTGACATAACCCTGAGAAGACACATTAGGCCATCAATAATTAGCTAGCTGCAAGGAAGGGTGGAGACTTACGGCTCTCCCTCGTCACACATTCCTTGTAGTCGGGAAGAAGAGATATAGGAAAAGAGAAAGAGAGACTGGTAGAATGAGACAGAAAGTTACTCATCATCAAGATAAAGACAGACAGGAAGGGCAGAGAGGAGACAGTCACACGTGGTTAGATAAAGGCTCTTTTTTTTGAAGAGGACAGACAGGGATGAGTCAATGTCGGGGGTATCAGGTCAGCAGTGGTGCTTCTACTCAATCAATACAGATTTGCTGATGGACAATGAATGGCTGAATAGTCTGATTGACTATTTAGAAAAATGATGCATGAATAAAACTGCAACAGTTATCTTAGGAGGAAATTATTTTTTTCCCACAGATATTAAAGTATAATGAATGCCAACAAGACAAATACACAAAGCTCTTTTGTTATATGGTGTGATGCTCCGTATAAAAGGAATCAGAGCAGGCAGGTGTGTGTGTGTCCGTCCTGTGATAATAGACAGAAGGTTCGCACTGAAGCGGCCAGCCACTTTTCCATTCATTGTACAACACACGCTACACTCAGCAGTGGATAAAAAACCTTGCGGCTGCATGGATCTTGCCGCTTGCCTGAAATCCTTAAAGTCGTGAAAGACTCAAATAAAGCCACTCGTTTGTTCACGTGCACAGATGCTCGTCTCCCCCCAGTATGTGCCATCTGCGTGTCATCTAATCATGTTTCTCCCTGTGGGACTCACTCCGTTTGACCCCAGTGTTATATCCCATTATTGCAGGAAGTAATTTACGACCACTGCGCAGGCAAACGTGGAACTGAAAGAGCTGCAGGTTTGGTCTTATTCCTTGTATAGAAAACATAATCTTATAATTGGGTCTGTTTTCCTGCTGAGGTTTGACAGCATCCTTTTTATTGTTGTGCTGGGGCATTTCAGTGAGAGATGGACCAGAATGCCTGGTCCAGACTGCTGCAGATTCAGTCATTAGACTGTGGCTTTGCTTTCATGCTATAAATCTTCTAAAAAACACATCTGGTGCCATTATGGAGATATCAACAGATAACTGGTGTTGTCTCCAAATTCAAAATACGATATAAAATTCTGAATTCAATTCAAATCTACAGTATTGCAAATGTCTGAGGCACTAAAAGTGAAAAGTCACCTTGGATGAAAGAATTAATGAACTGAGAAAATAATCAACAGGTTACTCAATTAAAATTATTGTTAGTTGCAGCCCTATGTATTACCATCACCTCTCTTGCACATGATGTCCCTCACATCAAGTAAAGACATAGCTAGAAAATTTGTATGCATGTGTATGGAATGCCATCTTGTATTCTGCACAGAGCCCTTGTCTCATACTCCAGGGTTTAAAGAATTCAGTCAATATTCCAGGGCAAGTGTGCTCTCCATCCCAGTTCATTTTGTAATCAATAACCTTTTTTTTTTTTTTTTTTTCCACAGCCCGGTGCAGGGCAGCAGCGTGGACAGGGTGTTTATTGAAGCCTCTGGTTCAGCTGCTGGAGTCAAAGTGTGCTCACACTGAGCCCCGGACAGAGGGAAGCCGATACTGGGCAGGAATCTCAGTGGACAAAATGGAGTGAGTCATTCATAGCTTTTAGCAGCTGCACAGCTAAAAGCTATGAGAGCTACACACACATGCACACACACACACACACAAATACACAAAAAGCCTCTGTTGTTCTCATGAATGAAAAGTCCTCTGGCTGTTAGAAGTGAGATCCACTCAGAAGAAACACCATCAGTGATGCAGGCAGGTAAGTGCAAAGAGGTCTACAATGCAGTATGATGTACGAAACAGCCTTTACAGATATAAATACTGCAGTTTCCTTGTTGCATTACAACACAAAAATACACCAATACTGAAACAAGCTGTCCCAAAATCATGTCAGTCAAGTTAGTTGAGCAACAAAAAAATTTACCACAGCTATAGATTTGACCATCAGTGCACTGTGATTGATAGGAAATCTATAATTTAAGCCATTTTAGCTAATAAATGACAAATATTCTCCTGTTGCAGGTTCTCAGCTGTGAGGATTTGCTGTTTTCCTTAGTTTTGTGTGATAATAAACCAATTTACTAAACTAACTAAATATTTACTGGACAAAACAAGCTAACTTCTTGAAGGCCATCAACTTGTGCTTCAGGAAACTGTAAGAGGTATTCTTCATTATTATTTGACACTTTATTGGCCAAATTACTAACCTGTTAATCAAGGAAATAATTGGCATATCAATAGATAATGAAAAAAGAACATTACTTGCACCCCTACTTCAAAATGCACACACACAAACATTCAAACTCCTGCACACACACCATCTTTACCAAACCCTGTCGCCATGGCAACATCAAGCCCTCTTCCTTCCTTCTCGTTTTAGCTGTGAAACACTTCACTGACACTATAAATCTGACACGCCGGAGCCTCGGAGGGGCAAAGCAAACCTGCAGCCAGCAACCTCTAATAGCCTCTCCTTGTTCCTCTTGAGCTGAGAGATGGCTTTTGTAATGTACCATCTAACTGCAGAGATGCCCCGGAGATACGGGCTGATTTATTACGTTCAGCAAAGTGGAAGCATGCGCGTCACGTGATGAAGAGTCACAATGACTTTTATACCACGGCACTCTGCTCACCGAAAGTCTGACCAGCAGTCATACAAGGCTGACACACATCTAAACTAGAGAGAGGATGTAGGTTATGAAATCCTAGCACCACGCCACAGTCTTATGACCCCTTAAAATGAAGCAATATCTATTTGTGGCACCCTCATCACAGGTTAGAGGTTTGAGTTTGGAGTTGAGAGCAGTTCTGCTTTACTTCTGACACTGTTTGATTTGAAGGATTTAACAGGTCTGTATTTTATATTTCACAAAAAAAAAGAGCAAAAGAAGAAGATTTCGAGGAAAAGTACATAAAATCTGACATTAATTAATCATTAGACTTTGCCCAGGCAGCAACGATAGTGCTAGCACGGCTGCCTCACAGAAAGAACGTTCTGGGTTTGCCCGGGACATTTCTGCATGGAGTTTGCATGTTCTCTGGGTACTCCAGCTTCCTCCCACTGTTGATTGGTGGATAGGTTAGTGACTCTAAATTGCCTATAGGTGTCAATTGTTGTTTGTCTCTATATGTTGACCCTGTGGTGACCTGTCCAGGGTGTGCTGCGCCTCTTGCCCAACGTCAGCTGAGATTGACTCCAGGTTCCCCACAACCCTCATAGGATAACCAGCATAATTAATGGATAGATGATTATTCCCACAGTTTCCAGTAGCCCAAGGTGTTATCTTCCAGTCACTTGTTTTGTCCAACTAAGTCCCAAACCCTTAAAATATTGAATGTGCTGTCACAAAAGTCAAAGAAACGCAGTTCATTTTCACCATTAGGAAGCCTGAACTTGCTTGAAACATCACCTAAAAATGACAATTAAAACAATTAATTCACTCTCAAGATAGTTGGCAGTTATTTTTCTGTCAACTAATAGACCATAAAAGAGCAGCTGAAGAGTTGAAAAGATATCCAAGATTTTTTTTATATTAAGAAAAAAAACACTCTGGCAAACTGAGAGCTGGCATGAAAGTAAAAGACATTATGAGTCATTTAATATGTTACAAGTTTGGCAACAGAACCATCTGTGCTTTTGAAATGCTGGCAGCTGACTTTCAGTTACCAAGACTTTTGAAGTGAAAACAGTGTATAAATGTTAGGGAAGGCCTGTACCCATACTGTCATAAATTTACCATCAGGCAGGGACCTGGATGCACCTATAGGAAGTTTCAGCTCAGGATATAAGAGCTGAACGCACAGTGTGTGCTGGCATGAAGCCGCTTGCTGCTGATCATCACTGTAAAGCCTGCTGGTTAGATTCTGCTGATTCAGGATCTGTATAGGCACAGTGCAGCAGAGTCAGACAGTGTAGATGGGGAGGTCTAATCAGTGTCTGGGAAGATGTTTCTGAAACAGCTCATACATAACACAGTACCTCAAACTTGCAGTAGCTTTGTCTTTCATGACTGATTTGCTAAATCTGCTTTGTGTGAAAACTGGATTTTTAAAACCTCTACCACTTATCTAGACATCCACCCAGACAGATGCTGTCTACAGTATGTATGTAGTATTATTCAGATACAAAAACATGAGTGTTACAGATCCCAAATTGCTGCAGTATGCTAAAACAAAATCACACACATACATAACAGGCTCAGACTGATCATTTTTTCAATGATTTTGTCAATTGTTTACTCTATGAAATGACCTCGCAACTTCACAGAGCCAAATGTGATGTCTTCAAATGTCTTGTTTTGTTCAGTCCAAATACCAAAACAAAGCAGAAAATCTCATCTGAGAGCCTAGAATACAGCACAGAATATTTGGCACTGATTTACTATTTTTCCTTGAAAAAGATCCCTTAAATTTGTTTTTATGATGCTTTCTGTCGGGTAATCTATGTACGCTGTTTATAAATGATCTCAGTCATATCTTTGGCATTTCTGTACTGCAATTTCTTACTTGCCAAGTGAGCGATTTATACCAATTCATTAGTGTAGCTCTCATAAACGGCAAAATCGCTGTTTGGATATTTGGAATCGAGTTCACCCTGGCCTTTCTTTTTCCAGCTCAGAGCCTACCTGCCATCTTTCATAAAACTCAAACTCCTGTTCTTCTTGGTGCTTGTCTTTTCCTTTTCCATCAGTGGTTGCTTCAGGTATGTGAGAGGAAAAACACGAAGCAGTCGATCATATTTTTTCTTCGCAAAGACAGGACACAACACAGAGAAGGGATCATTGGACTTAATTATCATCACTTTGTTTCAACGGCGGCATAACACCATGTGCCGAGGCATGTCCTGAGAGCTCTGCCCTTTCCTCTACTGAATCCCACCACACACACCATCACAAGTCAAAACCCCCTGAATCTTTTCATGTGTGACATCAGCCGGAAAGAAAGGACGGACGAGATGCAGACCCCTGGGCCTTTAAGGAAATGCAGCACTGCCTTTTCCCATGATCCCTTGTGAGGATCCTATCTCAGGCTCCATTTACCTTACAGTTAAAGCCAAAGCCCTGCTCTGTCACCATACAGCCTGAATGTCTGAGCATCTGAGCATGTATGAAGAACCCTTTTCCACTGAGCAGTGTAAATTTTCAGCTGAAGTGTTTCTCCATATACTACATACAGTAGACTGACATGATGGAAACTTAATGAAACTTAAAGATAGCCATGATTTCAGTGCTAATGAGACCACATTTGTTTTGCTTGTCCTCTTGCTAACATCTGGGTGCACTGTGAAAAGCAACGTGTGTTGTTGTTAATGTTTTAAATAAATATTGTAATAATAATGGTCCAAAGTGATGTGAAAACGCATAGTTAATAGTTATAATAGTGTGCTGAAATGCATGTTTATGTCCAACAAACTACTAAATTATTTTTATAAAATAAAGATCAAGTTAGCAATCAAGTAAACAAGACAAGGATACAAAAACATACACTTTTAAGTTGAACTACATTTGCAAGTATACACTACCAAAGCAGTTTGAATACAAACTGTATTTTCCTAGAAGCCCTTTCACTCATGTTTTTAAGTTGAAGCAACAAGTAATATTTTACAGTGCAGTTTTGAAATGAATCTGTCCTGCATGCTAACAGATCTTGTAGGAGAGCAGTACGTAACTTTGAAACAATTGTAACCCATTTAGTCTTGTGGTAATTCTCAGAGGAGCTGAGATAAAATGAAAATTTTATTTGCATTGATCCAAACCCAGACGTAGATGGAAAAGCTTTGGATGTCTGAAGCCATATCCTCGGTTACAAAGACTAAGGGGACGACTAGAGAAGCATAATTACCTTCTTTCAATCATGTAATGTCAGGCGGGGATTGTGAGCACCAGATGTGACATGCTAGGCTTGTAACTACAAATGAATATTGAGAGCAAACTGTTGTGTCTTTGCCCACTGGGAATAATATGATCAAATCTATAATAATTTATACAGAGAAATGAAAAAAAGACTATTTAGGGTATGGTCTAATTAATTACATTAGTACTCATCTGTCATTCCGCCTACAAAAACAGAGAGGAGTTGGACTGGGTGCTGCAAATCAAATGAGTGTTCCTAATTTGTCACATGGATTAATCCAATTAGGCTCTCACTCCAATAAAAGCAGAGACACACAGATCCACTCAATGCCTCTTTCTCTGAATGACCCTCAGCTATAACAAAGTAAAACACAGAAATCTATCTAACGTCATGATAAATCAGATTTTTTTTTTTTTAAAGAAGAGAGTACTTCATATTCCTCCTGTGTTTCATGATAAAAACAACTCACTCGCTCTCAGTGTATATTCCTCAGTATCCATTCCCTGCATTTTAATGATCCTTTGTTAAAGCGGTGCTGTGTTTGTTTAAGCTTTGTTATGGCAGATTGATGGGTTTGATGAACAGAAACGAGATGAGACAATTTCCTCATAACAAACAGCAGAGGAGGCGGGGGATTTCTACTCTACCTGCAAAAATAGTGTGAGAACAACCAGATTGTTTCTGAATAATCAATTAATTGCTTTATCAGTATCACAATTTCCTAGATCCCAAATTGAATGCTTTGTTCAACTAACAGTGTAGATCCCAAATGTGTACAATTTCTAATGATTATAAAACACAGAAAGCATAAAATCCTCATGTTTGAGAAGCTTAAACCAGCACATATTGGAGATGTTTGCTTGATAAATAACTGAAGTGATTGATCATTAACACTGTTGTTAATTAATGTGAGATTGTGATTAATCAACTGGTTTCCAAACAAGGGCCCACCATACCTTCTACACAGAAAGAAGACTCAGAGATTGTTAGAGACTCAAATGATGATGTGGCCGCATTCTGATAGTTGTGTAGTAGTTTTGCAGTAGTTTTGCGTCTCATTGCAATTGTCATGTGTCTCTTTCTGGTCTTGTGGCTCTATAGTCATTTTATGGTCATCCTGTGTCTTTTTGTAAGTGTTTTGTAACTTTTGTGGCCATTTCGTGTCTCTGAGTAGTAGGTATGTGTGTGTTTTTGTTGTTGTTTTGTGTCTCCCTGAGGTCATTTCATGTTGTTATAACCGTTTCCTGTCTCTTTGTGATATTTTCCCATCTTTTTTTACTCGTTTCACTAACTGTCCGATAAGAAGTATTTCCAGCAGAGGCTCTGGTCTCACCCCTTTGGCCTGTTCAGTAATCCACTCATACATTAACTTCTGGCCCAGCATATGCCCGGGTCCTCGGCCTGAGCCTGGCCCATGTACTTCCACAACTGATTCTGGCTGTTATCTTGTTGGTTGACAGCCACAAGATTTTCTGTGTGTACAACAGAACTGGTCCAGATGTGGAAGTGGAATGATCTGACAGTCATGTTGGCCAGACTTGGGGGCGAGGAAGCAGGCATATATTGAGCCAGAAAAGAACACAAATCAGTGGACGGCTGCCTGTTGTGCAACAAGGTGCAACATCAGAGATCAGACAGAGTTCAGAACCGTGGACAGAGCTCACTCAGAGTGTGCTCAGAGGGAGGTCAGCACCACACAGCAACTCTGACCTGATCTACCACCAGCTGCTCTCCAATGATAAATCAAAGAAATGAGCTGGTCTGGAGGAAGCACAGGCTTTCCCCCAGAGACCAGCTTCTTTACTTTGTGGACCTCCCTCCCTGTCCTCTGCTGCAGACTGCACTGGCTCTCTGCTCCTTATATTCTGCACAGCAACTCTCAGAAATGTTGTTCTTATTCTTTATAGTCGTACAATAAACTTATCATGCATAGACATCCTGGTTCTTTTTTTTTTTTTTAATCTGTAATAAGTGTCATTTAGCAGGAGCACAGTATGGCAGAGGTTCAAGTTACATCTCTCGCACTTGCACCACAAACTGCAGGTTGTATCATACAGACGTGAAGCTAAAAGCAAATCATCATCAGGCTTTTCCTCTCTACATAATTCACTTTTAATATTATGGACTTTAATTTAGTCTCACCCACACCACCACTGGTTGACAAACGCCTGCTCCAACCGACATAAGATGTAACGGTTCAGCAATATTAGCCATGAATTAACGTACTTTATCAACAACAAATAAAAAAATGAACATATAACATAAAGAGGAACATACCGAAGTGAAATTATAATCCAGCTTCTTTGTGTATTTTTTTTTAAAATGTCATCATTGTCTTCATCAGCAGAGACTGCCTCCGTCGTATCGCCGGTAAATGCAACTGAAAGGATCCGCCAGATGGGGGATGGTCCGAGGGCTGTTGTCAAGGTAGCCATAATGAACAATGTGACTTCCGGGAAGCTCTTTCAAAATAAATGCTTTACAGGTGAGCCTCTGAGAGGAAACGTGCTGACGTTTAATATACACATTTTATTGTATTTGGTGGAGGTGGAGCAGATTTTAAACATTTTATTACTCATTAGTCTTTTATAAGGCGGTTTGGTGTTTTGGATGTACAGTCTTAATCTTTAAAGACACTAGTAACTAAAGCTGTCATATAAATACAGTATAATGGAGTAGAATGTGCAATATGTTCCTCTTAATTGTACTAGAGTAGATGTATAAAGTAGAACCTAATGGAATTGCTCAAAGTACAAGAGCCTGAAATTTGTAGTCACATACAGTACTTGAGTAATTGTACTTTCCACCACTGATTATTTCAGATTTCATCCAGTGGCATTTGTAGTATTGTGGAACTACATTGAGCCATATATGCTTTTATTTTGTTGACATTCACCACATAGTGGGGTTTGTTTGGGCTGTTGATGGAAATTGATATAACACATGTAAACATGACCAATGAAGAAGTGTTGTGTTATGTCTGGATAAATACAGTGGTAGAATGTAACTAAATAACCTACATTTACTCAACTACTGTACATATTAGAGATACTTGTATTGATGATACTTTTTCTTTTTATGCCATTTTATTCTGACACTCCACCATGTCATAGAGGGAACTGTTGTACTATGTACTGAAGTTTGACAGCTATATAACTACTAGTTACTTTACCAATTACAATTCAGCAGATTAATCCTCAAGAAAAGCATTTGTTGCAGCTTTGTCTGTATGTTTACACATACACATTAATTCATGAACAATTATCATATCATATATCATATCATATAAAATAATAACCACATAGGCCATTTTTCTGCATTGAGTACTTATACTTTTGATAATTTAAGTACATTTTCCTAATTATACTTACAAAATTTTACTTGAGTAGGATTTTGAATGCATGTCTGTGGGGTAGTTTTTAAGTCTGTCATTAATACTTTGTTGTCTAAAAATGCAGTCAATGGTAGTGGTACACTGTTACTATAGTTATTTAGTTACTCAGTTAGTTAGCCCTCGTAGTCCCCTGACTTGAACATCAATATATTGGCAGATCTTAAACATGCTGTGGTGCAATACAGCATAAAACTCAGAACCTGAAGCAATCTGGAAGGAAGAATGGGTGAAAACTCCTAAATTATGAACAGAAACATCCATAGCTGGCCACAGAAAATGTTTGCAAACTACAATACCTGCCAGAGTGGGGGGTTATTTTGCTTTGACTTCAGGTGCCCAAACTTGTGCATATGCCACTATTACTGTTTAATTACACTATCTGTTTTTAAGTTAATAAAATGAAAATGAACTATTAAAAAGTAGGCTCATTGCCGCAATATGTAACTTGCCCCAAACGTCTACATACAACTAGCAAGCAAACTCTCCTGTGTGTGGAATCAAAGGCCTGTTGTTCCCTCCACACCGGCAGGGGGCAGCACCTCGCCGGTTAGGCCCGGGCCGAGAGAATAAACCTTCCTGATCGACGACAGTCGTTCCTTCCGGCTCCGGTCCCTTAACAAGTGGAAAGGTAAAGATAGACTCGGCGTTTTAATCTCAATATATCTTCAACATCTCTTGACCTACGAAATAATAATGTTTAATATTCGATTGTTCTTTATGCCATAGTGGACTACGTGAACATATTTTAGCCTTAAAGTCTTTAAAACCGTGGATATCAAACTTAGAAGTTGGGCAATAACCCAGACCGATGTTCACGAAGGCTGCCATTTTTAGCGGTTAACGCAGGCCGCCTTCATACACGTTTATGTTTATTAAAGTGTACATCTGCTTATGTGAACCATTGCAAACATTTCTAGTGTTTTTAGCAAATAAAGCGTTAGGAGTCTCAATCTGCCGCTTTGACTTTTCATCAGTGGCTGTAGCTAAGGTGGCTAGCCAGTTAGCATGCTGTCACAGTAGGAAAGCTGTTAAGAGTATGAGCGTGTGAGAATTAACACACAAGTTGTCACCTAATACAGATGCTGATGCCCAAGAAGAACCGCATTGCTATCTACGAACTCCTCTTCAAGGAGGGAGTCATGGTGGCCAAGAAAGATGTCCACCTGGCCAAGCATCCTGAGCTTGCTGACAAGAATGTGCCCAACCTTCATGTGATGAAAGCGATGCAGGTGAGAAACTGATGATAATGAAGACTGAACATTAACATGGTAAAAGGTGGTATTTTTCATGTGGGCTGGCTCACAGATTTACAGACAGTGAGTGTTTATCTGTAACAGGCGATGGTGCATGTCAATGTTTTAAAATAATTTGTGGGTGATGTGTTCTTTGAAGGGAAATCTTAAGAATGAAATACACACTTACACATCTAAATCACAGCATGTTTACATGCACACTGGACTCCTGGTTATGATTTTAGAGCATCCTGTGCTGATAACAGCCTATTGCGGTTTTAGAAACCTGCACAAGACCATATAGAAGTTTTAAGAAGCCTGGATATACTACCTGGGGTACTCTGATAGAAACCAGGATACTGTGGTTTGTAAACACCTTGTAGAGTAATACTTTATTGATCCTTGACAGGAAATTACTTAACTTTACTTACTTATCTAGGTTTCTGTGTGCAGAACCAGGTTTTTTACGTTCCATGTGAAGGCCATGTACCAAATATAATCCTGAACTGAGGCAGTCAGATTATTCTGGAAGCTCCAATATATTAGACTTGTCATTTTAATATACAACAAAGGCCTGTAAAGTTGAAATATGGATGCCTAAGTCCATACTTCACTGCAGTTCAAGTGCTACAATGTCTTTTTCCTAACGTTTCACAAGTAGCTGAAATCATACACCCATTCTTAGTAGTTCAAAGATGTGCATGTTGTAAATGGAAATCTCATCTGTTGTGAATGTGTAACTTTAATAGATCTGATTCTTTTCAGAGAAATAGACACATGAGTGCTCTGACCTTTAGTAAAGCGGACAAGATACAGGCTAAACTTGGGGGTGGGGGGGTGCATGACTTATTTCTTATTTCTCTCAGGTTCAGCACTGCAAGACAAAAGTTTAAGAAGTATAGCCTTAGAAGATAACACATTCAATACTATCAAAGGAGATTTGTTTGTGATTGGTTATGGTAATATTCTACATGATGTGATAATTGTGTGATATGTCTGTTTTCCTTCCAGTCCCTGAAGTCCTGTGGGTATGTCAAGGAGCAATTTGCCTGGCGTCACTTTTACTGGTACCTCACCAATGAGGGTATCCAGTACCTGAGAGACTTCCTCCACCTTCCCCCTGAGATCGTGCCCGCTACCCTGCGCCGCCAGACCCGCCCTGAGACCGCAAGGCCCAGGCCCAAGGGTATGCTCTCTGATATATATACACACGTGATGTGGTTTTGGTTGAATGTTGCTTGCTTTTAATTAGCTTGTTTTCAACTGGAATGTGCTTAATTTCTGAAAAGCCAGTACCACAACCTGCAGAATACTGGCAGTGATTATAACTGATGTTGGTTTTTAAATTTAGTATTTGCTAGTGTCACAAGTACACTGATGTATTAATGTCTCTCAGTTTTAGCTACTAGTAGACATCAGACTAATTGTAGACTGATCTTACTTAACCACAAGTCATTAGCTTTTGATGTAAACCTGCTGAGTGGAAGCATACCACAGAGCTTAACGTCATGGAGAATAAAGGCTGCAGCCATGGCTCAGAGTTGAGCTCAGCAGCTCTGATTGTTGATAGTTTCCAGTTGTGCCTCAGCTTGAGATAAAAATGCTAATGCTAGCCACCAATCAAGTCTGTGTGATCCTCCCTTGTTAGTTCATGTATCTGGTGACATATGACATTGGTTTATCTTTCTGCCATGTGTGTTCAGTTTGCAGCAGAAGTGTGTGTACTGCTCAAACTTAGATCTCATTCAGAACAACTTAGAATGAATGCCATCTTATATACCATTTAAAGCATGAATTTCCTCATGTTGATCATGAATAATCTGCACATGAAACCCTAAGGCCAAATATTTATACATTTCCCCTATTTAGCATACATGTATTTAGTGGCATTAAAATGAAAGAACTCCAACTATAAAGTATATTGAATTTCCTCTTTTATCCTTTTCTACTGCAGAATAACCCCCAACTGTTGTTGAACTTGGATTTTGAATTAATCTCTTTTATTGTCTTTTCTTTCTGCAGGAATGGAAGGAGAGAGGCCCGCCCGCCTTAACCGTGGGGAGACGGACAGAGATGCATACAGGCGATCTGCTGCACCCCGTACGTATTCTTGAATAATTCTCATCAGTTTTTGCTAATGTGATCTTTTTCTGTGTTAAGTTTAATGAGCTGCATTAAGTCCCTTAAATGAGGCAGGTGGAAATTGTGACTTTGGCTTAGTAGGTTAATTTTTAAAATGTGATGATTAATTGGGAACAATTAAATCTCCCACTGTCAAGAGGGCAGATCAGTAAGACAAATGTGTATATTTTAAAGGCAGTTCAATTATGTTCATGATAGTTTTAATTAGAGTTTAAATGGTAGTTGGTCATTTAGTCAATCTATAAAAAATAATCAGCAGCAGTTTCGATGATTGATTTTTTTTTTTTTTTTTTTTTTTTTTTCTCCAGTCATTTTTGTAGCAAAGGTGAAAAATTATAACACATTCTTAGGTTCCTGCTCATCCAATAACAAGATTTGCTGCTTTTTTGTCAGATACAGTGAAACAATATGTTTTGGATTTTGGACTTACAGTCAGACAAAACTAGACATTTGAAGAAGTCACTTTGGGCTTTGAGAAGGTGTGATTATTCCTTTTATTAGCATTTCTCAATGATGGTCTAAAAAAGAGAAACTTAAATGTGGTTGAGAATTTTGAATGAATTTAATGAGTTTAAGAGCCTTTTACTTTGCATGGTACCTGTTGTGAATGTGTTTTTAAAGTTAAATTTATCTGTAACTTCTCCATCAGCTGGTGCTGACAAGAAAGCAGAGGCCGGTGCTGGAGCTGCCACAGAGTTCCAGTTTGTAAGTACTTTTCCATCTGTAATGTGGGTGTTTTGCAGAATGTTAAATTGGCAACAAACATATTTTGGTCTTGAATGTTTTTTTGTTTTTAGTTTTTTTGTCCTTAAAGCAATTTAGGAGTGTTTTCTACAGCAATTGTACAACAAAGATTACTCAACATTCCAGTCTGAAACATTAAGTAATGGGTGTGGTTTTACACTGGTTTCAATAAGGAATGTCAGGGAGCTAAATTTAGTTTGTGTAGTGCGGTTGTATAACTTTATTCTGCTGTTGTAAACTCGGACTGACTGATGTATTGACAAAACAACTTCTCCCTGTTTCAGAGGGGTGGCTTCGGACGCGGCAGAGGACAGCAGCCTCAGTAAATTTCACTATCTTTTTGTGTACAATAAAGAAAAATCCAAACACAACTTGTATGTCTCAGTATTTTGTTGGATGGTGATTGTTTGCTAGTGCATTATTTTAGCACAGAACTTGTTTTCATGCTGAGCAGATGGAAGTTAGTCAGCATGTTAGAGATTTAGAAGAATGAGCACAAGTCAATATCTTGAGATGACAAGGACCAGATATGAGCTACAAAACACACAGCAGGATCAAGCTAGTCAGTTTAAACGATAAAGGGTATTTTTAAACTTGTAAATGATTAGTTTGTGTTATTGTGTGGTACTTCTATTTAAATGAAGGATCTGAATACTTCTTTCACCACTGAAAGTAACGCAATAACACTAAGGTAAAAATGCAGTTTTTGTCAATGGAGTCTGGTAGTGATATATAGTAGTGTTTCTAGTTAAAATAAGTTCTTACTCTTTTATATAAAAGTCTGTCTGTAGGAATCCTATCCCCAATGTTGTCAAATGCCTTTAACAATCTACCTTTCAGTGGCAAAAATAAGCACTTTGGTGGACGTCTGTGGATCAATAATGCACTGATTCCAAAGATTTTCACCTGTCTGCTGCTACAGTAGCAAGGGAAGCGTCAAGTTTAGCAAAGACTTGTATTAAATGGAAATAATTATTTTTAACTGGTTGATTTCATCCATTCTATGCCACTTATCTGGGTCCAGGTGGTATTAATTATATAAAAGGGGATACTTTGTACTGCTGGGAAGTAATTTTCCATCAGACTTGCATGTTTTTGGCTGGTAAGAGCCTGAAACACATTAAATTGCACTCTGTGTGGGATGAAAAGGGTATTTAAAAAATCTTGAATTTAACTTTGTTGAGGGAGAAAAAGTACCTGTGGTTATAACCACTTATCATCTCTTCAGATTGGATGCAGGATCTATTGAGTTGCTTGAAACCTGCTACATGTGTTCTGTGCTTTGAGCAGGAAGCTCAATAGGTCTTTTTCTCAGCAGACATTTAACATTCAACTGTCCCAGGAAGCCATGACAGCGTGTTACTATCCACTGGTGTGCTTTTCCTACAGCAACATGTCAAAAATGTCCTTGGTAAAAAGGCTATGGCTCATTTTTTTAGCTCCAGGTTGTGATCATGATAGGTCAGGAAGGGGGTGGATCTGATAAGGTCAGACCACAAAGTTGTGGTAACTTAAACCATATCAGGATTGTGTGGGCTTGTACTCATCTCCCTCACTGTGCTGTAAACTTTGATGCACCTGTCAGGCCTGGTCAAATCTCAAAATACTTTTACCATTTTATTGGTGTTTAGTTTTTGGTGACCGCCCAACTTCAACATAGGCAGATGTTTAGTCAAACAGATAAAGTGAAAACATCTATGTGGGTGTGCACGGACTGTAAACTTGGGCAAGCAAAGATCCATTTTACCTGTAGCATCTTAGTCAAAGTCAACTTTATTGTCAAACCTGCTATATATTCAGGACATAAAGAGGATCAACATGCCATTTTCTTAAGAAGAAACACTAAAAAAATTGCACATGCCACTCCTTTTAATGTGAAATAATACCTGCACTTACTAACAGTGTCCCAGTTCCACACTAACAATTTTAAACCAGTATAAGTCTACACACAAAAAGCTACTCTTTTGAGTATGCTGCTGATGTATCTGTTGTCCCTCTTTCACATAACTGTTTTGTACTAACATGAAATGATACTTGCGCAACTTTAGAATTTAACTGCCACTTAAACTTCACAAAGAGCCAGCAAAACATTTCCCCACAAAGTATTATTTTTGTTGTTTGCTGATGTGTTTCTGGAGCTCTCCTACCACCATCCACAATTAATTGTAATTTTTTCCAGCTGTGAGCAGTTCTTCAATTTCCTCTGTGCACAGCATCGTGGAGGAGCAGTGTGCATCGACAGCATGTAGTACGAATGCAGACTGCATTAAGTAAGCTTAAATGTTTTTCTCACCTTTCCTTAGTGAACACATTACACACTTAAAACCTGCTTAGGATCAGAATATAATATTGGAGGCATTATCCACAGCTTGAAATGTTTTTATTTTTAAACAGTTGCTGGCAAAATGGTGGCAAGTCAGCTCCAGAATGATTTTAGAAAATAAAACAAAGTCATATCCTTTGATAGGCTTTTCTCTTTGTGATGTTTATTTGCAGCAGCTTAACTGATGTGTAATGGTCCACACATTGGATAATTTCCTGCCAGTATAAAATATTAAGTATGTTCATAGCTTGTATACAAAGTGCAGAACCAGTATATTTTACAGATTTGTGTCAAGTGGTTTAGAGCAGTAGTGATTAATTGATGATTAAAAAATGTAAAATTAATCTGCTACTTGATATTCCTTTCCAAACATCTGCTGGGTAAAGCTCCTCAGATTTGATCATTTGGTGCTTTTTTGTCTTATTTCTTTGTAAACTGAGTATTTTTTATTTATTAACATTTTGACTGTTCAACAAGGAATGTGGATTCAGCATCTTTGGGTTTGGCACCTTTAACTATTTTTATACATTTTATTAACAGACCTTTTAATCAATTAATTTAGAAAACAGTCGTAATCGTTAGTTGCACGTGGGAAGCAGAGGTTGCTTAAAATAGAAAACATAGGAAATAGGACTCTTAAAACTTTGTATATGAAAGGGAAACCAAGTAACCTAAGGTCAATCAGTCTAGTTTACAGTTAAGTGTATTATGTATTTGTGTGACACATTAGTACTGACTGCACAAACTGTTTCAGACATGAACACAAACACAGACACTGGCCTGAATGTGAAATACTGGTGTTTATTTGTTGGCACATTTATATTACAATCTTCAGTCTTCTCGCACTGGTTTTATTCCACAGTCCCAAATGACAAAAGAGAGGAAAAGAAAATTCCAGTGACACATATACCTTGGAGAACACAATTACGAGTATGTAACTTCAAGGCTGAGGTCAACGGCTACAAGTGCACATGTGTTTTAGTTTGTTTTCAATTGCAAAGTATTTTGGGGGCAATTTTTATACATATATATTTTAAAGTCATTCAGTTGATAAAATGGTCTGACCATCATGCTAAAGGAAACTGAATGTTACAATCCTCAGCTGTTAAGTGATGTGCTTTTAATATATATATATATATATGTATATATATATATATTTTTTTTTTTTTTTTTTTTTTTTTTGCTTTGGCCACAAGATGGGGCCAGCTAATTGACATGGCAACACATATTTAAACCATCAACTTTGGTAAATTAAGAGGAAGTTACTTTATCTGAAGCTCCAGTTGTATTTTCACTAATAAATCGTCTGTTTTGCCCAAGGTCAGAAGCTTCAATGTCGCACAAAAGAGCCAATTACAACAGCAGAAATCTCCAGAAAGAAAAGGTAAATGTGTTTGCTAAATTATTCTATTTATGACAGAGTCTGAATTCTGAGTTACAAAGGGAATTGTTTAAAAAATATGGACACTAATCCTTATTGACCAAAGCCAAAGTGTGTCCTCTGGCTGTAAGGGTGCTGTGTTAGCTATATACGAGACATTAGCTTGTCAACAACACAACCGTTTAAAGAAAAGAAACAGAAAAAGTGGTCATTAATAATTAAGTCACTGGCTGTTACTCAAGGAAATCCTCCTCACATTCATTTTGACAGTACCTGTCACCCCCATCAAACCACCAAGAGTGAATTAAATCATTGCCAATTACCCAGGGTTAAGTTTTGCTATTCTGCTATGTACAGGTTCATCCCCTCGACACCTAATTGCACATTTAGATGAAGACTAAAAGCTCTAATCAACACAAAATCTCACAAGAAGTGCCAGGTAGGGCATCGTAAAGCAAGACTTTGGCCACCAAGCCTTTCTGATAAACAGCAGTAAAACCAGTTCAAAGTCTCAAATTGTTGACTCCTTTCACCTACAGTATACTGTCATTCAGACAAACGCTTGGATCATCACAGGCCAATATGAGGAGTTTGTGTAAAGCTCACTTTGCTGGGATAGTGATGCCCCCACTGATGACGAACAGGATAAGAGACAAAGGAAGCCTTCCAGCCTATTTCCTTTGTTAGCATTTGTTCCACTTGCTTTCAGTTCTTAGTGTAATTTCCCTGGGTTTCTCATCAGTGTTTGAATCATGATACTGGAGTTTTCTGTCTATATTCAAAGTCAAATAAGCAGCTACTACTTTACTGGACAGTAAACCTTGAGCACCTCTTCATTTTAACCGAGATGAAACTATTTTTCTTTTGTTGACAATCAAAAACTCCCATAAGTATTAGCCATAGACACCTGATCATGTAGTTTGAGAGCTAACAGGCTAATCATTTGTTTATCTTTATTGAAAAAACATTAAAGCTTCTATCAGTATATTATCAGTGGTTTACATTACTACTGGTATACAAAAGGGGTTGTTTGTATTGATAAATGCATAGAGAATTATTGCTCATTGATTTTATTTTACACCCCGATATTTATTGTTTTGGTTCACTCGCACCGCAGCGGGTTTCAACTGAAAAGTTACACAAATCAACTGTATACCACCTGCCTAGCATGACACAAGTGAACAAAATAGAGCATTTAGCAGCTAAAAGAGCCTGCTATTTCCCTCTGGGGTTGGTGGATACCAAAACAGAGCTAAAAAGAGACCGATTATTGGATTTATATTCAACACAAACACCTCTCCAAATGAATGCTAATGTTTCCCTGTAACCGCTGGATGTGTAAATAGGCAATTTTAACCATACTGAAAAGGTGATAATGCAGTTTGTCAATCTGTGTTTACACCTCGTTTTAAAGCCCCCAAGTAGCCAAAAAAAGTTATTACAGGTTTAAATATAGACAGAAAATCTTAGTATGATGTTTGAGCTTCTAAGAAAGACCACTGAACGAAACTCTAAGGGAAATACACAGACAGTGGTGGTACAGCTGCTAGCTTGAAAAAGGCCACAGGCCTACAAACTGCTAAACTAAGTAATGGTTTGGAAACTCAGGCTGCAGTTGTACTTCATTTTATAGCTTGGCCAAAGATGAGGAAAAAAACAGTAATCCCTTACTGTTACAAATCTGTTTTGGTCTAAAAAAAAAAAAAAAAAAGGATTAAGGATTTTGAGAATATTCGATTATAAATAGGCTCTTCACTCTCACCCACAATCACAGCCACATTCCTTGTTCTTTAGCCTCAGATGTACTCTAAGCTAACTCAAGAGAAAATTCCCAACAGCTCCAAAACCAACGGCATGAGTTCAATCAGTTCTTCCAGCCTCGGTTGAAATGACATGTAGCACTCACAGATGTGTAAGAGGTGTTTTGTCATTTGTACTCTCACCTTTGATCTATACAGAAATAAACAATTTACAATAAAAACCTCTTACATGCTATCTACAGCGCCTCCAGTTTCACAGTATTGAGCCAGCTGCCTCATGCCACAGAGGCCAAATGATGCAGCTCGGCTAAAGAGACTTTTGCCAGACGTTAGAGAGAAAAAAACAAAACAAAAACAAAACAAAAAAAACTAGTATCCAAAAGCATTTTACATGTTAAAAACAAGGTCTCAAACTGTACAAGGCTTGTTTGTTCTGCATCTTGCCAAAGACAGCATTATAGATTCCATTACTTTCAATGTCAAGCAGGTGTTTTTGAGTGTTTTTGGGGATGCAGATTAAATACTAAAGACAGAAGGGTAAAAAAAAAAAAAAAGTGCCCACTAAAGTCACCTGTGCTATGTTACGAACACAATGTAAACAATTGCTTTTAACCAAACTGAATGTGAGGAGTAAAATACGGAAAATGGTTTTAATAACTTAAGTGATATGTGCTGCATTTTGAAATTACAAGTCCATGATTTTTGATATCTACTACTTCTACCCTCGCAGTATGTGGAGGAAGACTTTGTAGTCAGTCACAAGAAAGCATTTTTTTTAAAAAGAAAACAAAAAGGGATTAAAAGGAGGTAAAGACACTGAGGAGAAAGGTGGTTCATTTTACATTGTATGTTGACATTCTTTCATTCTCTGTACAGTATATATGCTCTATTTGAGAGTGAAACCTGTAGTGCTTGGCTAGCTTCCCAGAAAAGAGAGAAACACACTTGACACTTGAAATTGAAAGACTACTCAGGGGCCATATCCTTCTGATAAAAAGAGACATCAACAACCACGATAAGGAGCAAAATGAAGAGAATCCAAAGACCTTACCACAAGTCTGTTGCACAGTCAGCATCAGGTCACTCGAGCGAGTGTGACACAACATAACAGTGCTCATGCAAGACAAGTCACTTCCCACAATTCTGATCATTCAGATACAGACAACATTTCCTATCCTGATAACAGGGGAGGGACTACACTAATGGGCACATTCATTCACAGAAAAAAATAACTGAAAAATGGAGGAGACTTTTAAAAAGACCACCAAAAGCCTTCAGCTTAAGCACTAAGTATACACTTTTACATTACAACAGTAAAAAGTAGTTCTTGCATTCAATAAACACCACGCTAAGGGCGCGTTAAGGAAGGAGAATGAAGGGAGCGAAGAGACATTTCATGCAGTTGTCAGTAAAAAGAAAAAAAGAGGGGTCAAAAATTACATTTACATTTACAAAGTGTTTCAGACTATTCACCCAACACTTGTCATCAAGTCTGTGCCATAGTTCTGGCACAAAGGAGTTGGCAAGGCAAACCATGTTATTGAAACAAAAAAAAAAAAAGAAGAGAGAGAAGAAGAAGAGAAGAGAAATGACACAATAAGAGCGCAAGTGGTGGCGAAAGCTCCAGGGGGTGTCAGAGTTATGGTTTTAGTTATCTGATACCCGAGACGGAGCTCTGATTGATGCTGTAGGTAGGGGAGAGGTCCCCACCTATCGTGGCCACCAAAGGTGTTCCGTTACTGGTCAGGCAACTCTCCTGGAGAGCCTCAAAGTAGGTGGCCTGCACAGGCTTGTGACACTGCAACACTTGTATGGCATCGTCTATTTTAAACCATTCCCTTTTTCTCCCTGTTGACAGAACAACACAGCATTGTGGAGCAAGTTAAGACATGTGAGAGACAACATGAGGTAAAAAAAGAAAGCATTATGAGTACCGTAATTTCCGGAGTATAAGCCGCTACTTGCGGCTTAAACAATGATGCGGCTAATTTATAGATTTTTACGGGCTAACGAGCTTCATGCCGCAAAAACATTTAGACACCTGCGGCTTATAGACAAGTGCGGCCTGTATATGTACTTTTTTTTTTTTTCTTTTTAAATTTAGTGGGTGCGGCTTATATTCAGGTGCGCTCAATAGTCCGGAAATTACGGTAATAGGTTGTGAATAATTATCAGTGCTATACACTCCACTGAAGTGAAAATCACAAGGGCAGGAACAAAGCTGGTGTTATAATCTCCCCCAACAAACATTCAATAAAATCCCTGAACTGTAATATCACTAAGGCCTAGGAAGGGAAAATAAAGCTACTGACAGCATGTGACTGCCTGAGAACTTTGTCCGTATGATCCCCGTTTTGTCAAGTAAACAAATGCAGTACTTTACCAATGTTGACTGAGTCCTCCCAGTCCTCCAGCACCTCTGTTACAATAAGAACGTAGACGTAGGTTCTGTGTTTCCTCTCTTGGTTCTGTAGGGGGGGTGGGGGGATGTCATATTTTCACTTCTCATTCACAAACATGCTGCACAGTATGTTGACATTTGGAGAAAAAGCACTACAGCAAACAGCTCACCTCAAATACTCCAACTAAGCGACCTAAAGTCCCCTTCACACCGGCCTGTGAAATAAAAAGAGAAATGGTAAACAGATTTATGCCACAGGATTTTTCTGGATATTAAGTACAGGAGTGTAATCTAATATAATGATATGACCTGTTTGAATAGATTGCACTCTAATAGCCCTGTTGAGACGATGTCTAGAGTTGTTGATTTAACTTTATTCCCTGTATTTCTCCAGGCTGTAGTTTGTGTTGCAGTGGATTACATTACATCATAAGATTGTTTTTATTCCCTGCAAAATCACTCCATCCAATTCCTGGGCAGCTGCTGAATCCTCAAAATAATACCACAAAAAAACAAAAACACCAACACTCACTTATTTTTACTTGACCGTAAGTGGATGTTCTGCATTTACTGATTCTTTTTTCTTTCATGTCACATTTCAGTAAAATGAGGTCTAATTTAGCCAACAAGAACATTCAGTCAGTCAACTAGTCGCTTAAATCCTTGCATTCCGTACTATACAGCTGCAAAATACATGTAAACACGACTGTTCCGCTATCACTTACAGTCACATACTGACGGCTTCTCTACGAGATGCTTTGAGTATCAAGATCACATAAAAAGGTCAGAAACAAAAAACAGAATGAGCTGTCACTTGCTGTTGAGCTTTCCGTGATCATAAAACCTAAGCCAAACAAATGCCACAACCTTTCTTTCAGAGAAGACACCTTTAACACCTCTCATTGCCTGTTACCTTTAAACATATTCTAATAATCCCCAAGGTAGATCTTAACTCCCAGAGGTGAATAGTAGGTCAGATTTAGATACAGAGCCAGGCCACTTGCTGACATCTTTGCAGCTTCTTCTTCAGGTTCCAGTTTCAGTCTATAAATAAATGTTGACTCCACACACTGTACCATGGACTCAGTGTTGTACTCTTCAGCGAGATCATATGGAAAAGAACAGGCCCACCCCTAGAAACCCCAAAGATGTGCCAGAGGATTAAGTAATAGGCCAAAAGTCAACATGTATGTTTTTATGAGACGGAAAATGTCTCCCAGCTCAACCTTTCGTGTAACTGAAGACTACTGGGCATCATTTTGGAAGAGGATGCAGAGCATTGGGGCTGCATTACAAGTTATGCAATGCTGTCCTGTGTCTTCACGGTCCTAGGCCGGGGTGTATGACCACCAAAGACAAGGAGAGGTTGTGAACAGTCAGAAAGACAAAGGAACCCAGTATAACTTTTGCCGTGCTCCTCAGTGCTGTGTTTTCACTGTCATCTCTGGCAAGACTCCAAACCAATAAGCATAAGCAATCACTTACTCATATGGTCATCAGAATAAGCTTGTGAGGATTAGGATATGTCCTGTTACACCACCGTCCAATAAGAGGCTTAGAAAGCCACAGTACACGGTGATGCATCGAGTACTGCTTAAAGTCACCACAATGTTTCTGAGTGAGGCGTTTTAAGACTTTTAACAAACTTCAGTAGTGATGTGACATTGCTTTTGACTCTGTGGAAATGTGCTGGCAAGCCACAGCACCCTGGAACCGTCAAAGCCACCAAACAGCAGGAGCCAGGATAAGAGATGATATCAGCATCCATCAGTGTGATGGATCACACACAGAGAATAGGCTTTATATGGTCAGTGACCCGCCAAGAGCTGACAGCCGGGCGAGATTCAGTGTCTTCAGTGCCCCGTCGCCATTTTGACCAATAGCATGTACACTGAAGGGGACACCTGATTTAAAGGTTGGACGTAGGCAGTATAAGCAGGCTATTGATTTCCAATGAGCTTCAGAACTGTTTACTAATTGCTACACAACCTCCCCAACATATATAAACAAAAAAGGCATATTTGTACTTCAAGAAGCCTCTGTAAGGGAGCTGCTGTGTAAAAGTAGATTGATCTGAAATAAAGAATGATAGACAATTGTGTTCCTTCTTTTAACGTATTTGTGGGATTGGATAGTACTGCAGTGGAACCGCTGGGTAGCCAGTTTTCAATCTGAGTGTGACCTCCTTTGACACCTAAACAGTGCTTTGTAACATGATGCTACGATACAGCTTACATGTTGCTAGGCTCTCTCTCTTTCTGTCCATGCAAACAGGATGACTGCACTGACAAAATGGGCTTTGAGAGCAAGGTATTAGGCGCAGTGTTAAATAGAGACATGATTTAATAGAATGAAATACAATACATCTTATGAGCCTATACTCAAACTAATTTGCCACGCTGTAAATGGAAATCCATTCTCAGAACTATATTCCTGGCTATGAACTAAGTCTAGAAAGGCATGTTTCACATCCATGTTTCGCATACAAGGGTCAAGTAAAGTTTGCTGGGACACAGTCTACACAGGAAACCTTATCTGACGACGTCAGTCAGTTGCAAAGAAAAATTGAAAAAGGGCCCACAATACAGACTTCAATTAGATATAATAATTATGAAGAACATTTTTAGAACTAACCTCTTCACACACTTCCCGAGCTGCAGCAACATTGGGCTCTTCCTCCGGCTCCATTCCCCCTCCTGGAACTATCCACTTGTCTGGATGTCGACTACTGCTCACCAGCAGCACCTGCAACGCATCCCGTGCAAGACTGGTTAGGCACTACAGTCTTATATCAATGTTGTTTGTTGGTGTGCGATCACACTATGCAAGTGTTGCTGCATGAGCAAGATATTCAAGTGATCTGTGGTAATAATAACTGCAAGACCACACTGAAAACTATCAAGACTATCACTTAAGTGAGCTGCAGCTAAGCCATCCAGCTGGATATTGTGTGAATGCAGTTAACTTGCTGTATGGTTGCAAGCAGATCATGCATTTTATTTTTCAATAGCCAGGGTATGAGTCACCGACTTTGCTCCTTTCCACGCATCTATGGTGAGTTCACGGTGTCAACAATTTGTTGGGGAAAAGCTTACGCTTGGCTGAGTGCCGATCTGGTAGACTACAGTCTCTGGTAAAAGTTTCTAGCTACGTGCTGGTCATACTGATGTGTTTCCTGTAACCAACAGCCCATGTTGTTCACAATCCGGCCTCTACTTCCACCAGAATGAGGAATTAGTTTAGCCTCAATTCGTCTCCTCCCCTGGTAAAATGTTTTCCACTACAAAGACATCTTTGTGCGTGTTGTTGACTGGACATCAGCTTCCCAAATCGCCTCTGATTTCCAATAACCCTTTGCAGGCTAGTTCGAGTGGCTTTCAGGGGAGAGCGCACGAAGGTAGCGACTCTGGCTCATTAACAGATATGTTACGTGGAAAAATGTGTACACAACTAAACAAGTTTATTGTTTGACACTAAACCTAATGGAGGCTCCAGATTTTGGAATTGGGAATTTAAAGTCATAATGTAAACATCGTAAAATGCAGAGTGTTGTAGGCTAACCGGGTATCACTACCTGGGCTGTCTTCTAGCTAAAGCTAACACAACTAACGGCTACATATCAGTCCAATGTTTGGCTAGCAGTACCAGTTGCATTAACGCTAACACAGTTAACAGTCATTTAGCTTGCCTGATTATATCTGACACGAGCAGGTGGATGTGTTAGCCGGCCACTTTAAAATCTAAACAATGATTTCTATCTCTCCGACCTAATGATAAAGTCACCACTAGCGAAAGCCTAGTCTATGGGTTGTGGTCGCTGGCCGAGAGCCGGCTGCCCACAGATGCTACAAGGCTAGTTAGCAAGCTAATGTTAGCATGCAGCTAGCAGGATGGCTCTATGTATACCGATGGGTATAAAAACCGGAGGCTGCTACCTGCACAGCTAAAGAGGCTTACATAACACCGAGTACGAGCTGAAAACTAACGTTTCATTCACAACTTCAGAGGACAACACAGGGGGCTAAGAAAAGGGTGAGTCATTGTTCCCAGCTGACATAATATTACAAATATGTGGATACATCTATCGATTTACAGACAGAGAAGACAGTGAAAGCAGCTACGGCAGCTAATGTTAGCTTGGCCCGCCAGACAGCGACATCACCGGTCTCACCTCCTCCTCGGTCTCGCTCCTGAAGCAGAGACAGGCGGCCCGCTTCTTGTAGCCATCCCCGTCGTACGTCCGGGTTTGGTTGGACTTGAGCTTCATCATTTCGGGAGCACAAAAGTTCAAAAGTACAGCTAAGTTTACCACTTATAAAGATGATGGTTGTAGACGCAAAGTCCTCCTCCGGGGAACCTCGGCGTTTTACTTAAAAGAAATAACTTCTTCTTCGCTTCATTTTCACAAACCTAGGCACATCTACGGCACGGTCGCCATTACAAGGAGCCGCTACGCGCACGACGTAATTTAACCTTTAATAGCTCGGGGAGCGTAAGAAAATTACCTATCGGGCGTTGAAGAATTGGGACAACGGATCGGGGGGGGAAACGCAACACCACGCTGTGACTGGAGTGAGCCGGTGGAAGAAACTGGCAGTTTTGCCTCCAACTTGCCTGCCACGACCACTTGTTTGAGGCTGATGTAACTATGAGCCTGTAGCACCTCTCCTCGAAGAATTAAAACGTTACGTTAGCCACGTAGTCTGCTGTCAAAAATTGCTAAATGGGATGCAGGGTTGGTTCATCAGTTTCAGCACTGCAGGTAATGGACAGCGCCAGCATGATCCTCAAAACTGATCCAACAACGTGAACTAAAATGGTAGGCTGGTCTTAGGTAAGAGGTTACCAGTGTCATATAACAGTTAGGGGCTGAAACACCTAGTAGGTTAATCGATTGGGCAATAGGCAGAAGCTAAATTGACAACTATTCGATAAGCTGTTAATTGTTTCAGTCATTTTTCATGCATGAATGACAATCATTTGCAGGTTTCTGTGTCTTAAATGTGAGAATTTGATAGTTTTCTGTGAAACACATGAGAGTAAACTGAATATCTTAATAAGCAATTTGAACAGGGGCCATTATCGCTATTAACTGATATTTTATAAATAAACCAGTTCATTAGTTTATTGAGAAAATAACCAGCAGATTACTCAATAATGCTCTTAAAGGATTAAATAATTATCAAAATTGTTGCTGAATAATTTACTGTCAATCATTGGCCATAGCTAAACCTCTAGATCTGATACCCAATAATACTAGGGCCAAAATCATCATCATCAACATGCTATCATGTCTGTTTGAGCCATGATAATGTGAATGCAATAAACATTTCTTTTCACTGCTCTCAGACATTAATTACTCAGAAGCATCTTAAAGCAGTATACACTTTTAAATGGGAAATAAGAAATGTGTGGCATGAATTCTCTGAACCAGTGAGTTATATGCTGTAAGCATGCACGCAGAGGCAGCATAGTGCATGTATGACAAGTGTTCAAGGGCCCTGGATGTGATCTTACTTCATTTCAGTCTTCTTCCATTCTTGCATTCAGTAGACATTTCTGAATCTTTGTCTTTTTCTCCATAAAGAGGTGCAGATCTTTTTTGCCTCTTTGTCTACTGTGTAACAGTATGTACCCATACCTACTTCCTAAGTTTGAAGACATTAATCTTTTGTGGGCCTATGCAGCCCAAATACATATTAATGGAATTGTTGGAATGAAAACAATATCTAATGGAATATGAGGTTATAGGCATTAAGATAATGACAAAAGCACCTTACAGTGTGTTTACATAATTATAGATGAATAAGCAGTTTCTGTGCCACAATTTGGCTAACTTCATCTTCAGCTAGTGCCTGCCTTAGGAGAGGTGGACCTTAACTGTAAAACTCATTTTGAAATTAAAGCAAAACATCTACTGACTCACCAACAGTAAACAATATACATTTACCAATAACATGGGCATGTGACTTTAGATGTGATTTCTTACTGTTTTTACCTTTACATCCTGTTTGTACTTTTTCTGTTGGAAGTCCCATTGCTTTTACTGCTGCAACAATGCAATTTCCCACCAGGGATCAATACAATCTTCTTCTTATCTTATTTACTTATATCCCCTATCAAGTTTCTCCCCATAGATGCTGAAATTTAAAGTGGTTTTTACCACCCTCTGATCAAATGTCAGATGACTATCCATTAAAACAAATCTCTGTTTTTTTCTAGCCAAAAATGTTTTGTGCCAAAAAGGAAAAAAAAGTATAGACATGGGCATGCAGGAGGTTAGCATAATATTATAAGCACATGCAATACAATTCCATTCTAATACAGTAACTCTGCACTAAAAACTACTTTTTGTAAAGTTTATAATGTATGAATTTATTTGATGCTTTATATTAGCAATATTAGTAAAAGTTGGCTGATATTCGCTCCCCTTTTATTAAAGCTTTAATTAGCAAGTCCCAAGAAAATTTTAATAACTAACTACACAGTTGTATTGAACAGCATTACAGTCAGCGGGTGTTCATGATATTGTGTGCATGTGTGTCGCTTAGCTGACTGATTATTTATTAAAAATATTACAAGATGCAGGAAAGAAAATGTAATTAGTTGGCTGTACCACCCCAGGCCAGTTGCAGGCAGTAAATATGCAACAGTAACATATAAACATAATTAAAGACAGTAATAATAAAAAGTTATTTGAAGCAGGAGTCAAGGGTCAAATCAACACATTCTGAGCTGAAGGAAATTGTTTAACTTCATGTAATTATACAAATGCAGCACTACCACAATCATACTGTTGATCACTGAGAGAGGATTATCAGTGAAAACATATACACAATATGACAAAAACCATATCATCTGTTTGGTAAAAACATGAAGCAAAACCATTTTTGCTCTGTATAAGCAACACCAACTCCTGAAGTTGGTTTCATATACAACTACACTGCAAACGTAAGGTCATGAAAGTAATTGATTTCTTTAGCATCAACTAATGATTAGTTTTATTATTTATTAACCTCTTGATTTGCAGATTGTTTTCTCGATTAATGAATTACTTGTGTCAGATAATAGTAAAAATGTCAAGATAATGTCTTTAAATGTATTACTTAGTCTTACCAACTGTCCAAAACCCAGTCATATTCAGTTTACAATGATATAAAACAGAAGCCTCACATCGGAGAGGCTGACACTAAAGACTGGATGGAGTTTTAACACAAAAATTATTTAAAAGATTATTTGTAAATCAACCATACAATTATTCGACTGTTTCAACTATATTAATATCACTTCTTCCAGATGTTTTTATTCCAACCCAAGTGACCCTATCAAAAACAAATCTTAATGAATATATTCTTAAAATTTCATGTTTTTTTTAAAAGACATGTTGTGTTGGCAAACTGTAAAATTCATCATCTAATGATTACAAATGTTAAGACACCAAGAAAAAAAAATCCTCCCCTCTGTTTCACCCCATTCTTTCTGCTGCCTCACTCTTCTTTCAGGGGGATGAGAGCAGGCTTTACACAATTAAACATATCTGTATAGGGTCATACTCAAGGGGTTGGCACTTTTACTATCTGCAGTTGCTACGGCAACCCATTCTCTTTGCAAGTCTCTGGTGAACCATTCACACACACAGGAGCAGAGATACAGTCCCTGTCAGGTCCAAAAGAGGGCGCTCACTTCTTTCAATAAACACATACTGTAAGCCAGGTTTTGAAAAAGAGAGCCGCTCAACTGTAAAATTCTTGTGAATTATTTAAAAAAACCATTGACCTAGTAATTATTAGGTTGTGAGGAACTCCCTGTTTAATTAAGACATCTTCTATTTCTGTCTTCTCTGTATATACAACACTTATTACATGTCTGTCCATCTGGGAAGAAGTTCCAGAGATTCTCTCCTTTTTATATTAAAACATTCTTCTTTCTGTTGGTTTTCCCCATCTGGGTCAGTGGCCTAAGGATATAATTGTATATTGTACAGGTTTGTGAGGAAAATGTGTAGTTTTTAGCCCATACAAATGTAACTAACTTGACTTACCATGACATTAAAAACATTCAGTCATTTCACTGATCGCTGTGTGTAACCTGATCACTGACTAACATGCTTAGGTGATGGTTAGCTGTGTCATGTGCTAACAATGTTTGCTTGTTTCAGACAGCAGTTTTGTCTGTGTGTTTGGGTGCAGAAAAAAAGGGTTGGGGTAGACTTGCCTGCCTGCAACTTCATACTGAAACCATCTTTTCCTCAATAAAACAAGTCAAAGTAAAGGACATGATTCATGCACAGAAAAGTTTCTGATACCATGTTGCTATTTAGTGGCAGTGGAAGAAGTACTGTATCCTATTAATTGAAATCAACACTGTGATTGTAACACAACAACCTTGCTAGCAGTCATGTTATATTCTTATGTAGCAGCAGATAGGCAGAGTAGTCCCAGCCAGAGTTTGACTGTGGCAAAAGTAAAGAGCAGGGAAATTCAGTTGTAGTGCTATATCTCTTAATATGGCAATCCCTGCTGAGATGTATGACACACAACCAAAGGCTATGCAGCGGCTGAGGTTTGTTTAATCGAAGACTGCAAAGATATTGGCAACATTAACCTTTC
Organism: Lates japonicus; assembly: GCA_033238685.1. Classification (NCBI taxonomy): domain Eukaryota; kingdom Metazoa; phylum Chordata; class Actinopteri; family Centropomidae; genus Lates; species Lates japonicus. The sequence goes on from BRZM01000057.1 coordinate 921,723, forward strand.
GAGCACCTTTTTTCTCCAGGTAAATATGCACGTTAATGACTAAATAAGCAGGAGATTGTGTTGTTCTGCCCAAGGCCAGAATAGATTGTGCTTGGCTTCACACGTAAGAGAAGCAATTTACTGTGTTGTGATTTTCCGGGCTTAAAGTGACATTACCTTTTCTCTGTATGGAATCCAGAAGGTATCAGCAAGCAGACATAATCATTAGTTTCTAATATCAAATATTGCATGAAGTCAAATTTCAATGAATATTAAGGAGAAAAAAAACAAGCATTTAAACACTGAATGAGTAATAGCCATCATTCTTGTCAATCTGAAATTTTAGATGTGTAATTATCAAACATCTATAACTCCTACTGTACTTTAATCATATCAATATTTTATCAATCAACTAATGTCTCAATACATTTATATTTAATAAAAGGCTTTCATTGAAGTACATTAACCAAATATATGAATATATATTTTATGTTTGTATCTATTTAGGTAAGTTGCAATTCCTTCATGATAAAGGTATTTATGGATATTAAATGTCATAACCACCAGGGGCTGCTGTCATGCCAGTTACAACTGGCCCAAACTCATATTTCTAGTGACATTCAATAATCCAACTACAGTTTATTAATTAAAAAAAACCTACAAGAAAGGACATGCTGTATACAGTATATTCATGGAATATGATATCTTTAAAATAAAACAAATTATGCCATAATTGATGATGTAGGATGATAAAGTTGTTAAAAGCAGCAAACGATGTTCCTAAAATGTCTGTGCCTCAATGTTCCGCACCAGTATCAGGCTTAATGCACAGAGCACGTACCTGCAATTACATTTTTCCTGCATTTATTTCCTGGTCATTTCAGATTATCATTGCAAAATATCCTGCAACAATGGGCAGAAACAAAAGGCACACACAAGGTTCTAGTGAGAAAAAGTGGACTGAGTGTGCTTCCACTCTATCCAGTGGACACCCACAGAAAATGGCTATTTTTAGATCAAAGATACATGTAACATCCATATTCTGTACTTTAGTGTTCATTTTTAGATATTTGGCATGTCAGTAGAAGCATATATCTGAATGCCAACTACAGCACTATACTCTCTCTGTACACAGTTATTTACAAAGACTTGTGGGGTTGATATCTGCCATAAATAATCAGCTCTAAGTGCTGTATTTTGTAATGGATGCTCAATATCAGCAACAATTTTAATACTTATGTTGGGGCTGTGACTAACAATTAGAGGATTAACCTTCTAGTTGTTTTCTCAATCAACTGTTTGTACCATAAAACGTGGTAATATCCCACTGCCCAACTTGATTGTCCTGTTTTGTCTGACCAACAATCCAAAACGAAAAAAATATTCTAATTACTGTAATTTAAGACTGGAAAACACAACAAACTCACACTTGAGAACAAAAAAACTATAACATTTTTGGCATCTTAGCTTGGTAAATGACTTAAACAAGTAATTATTGATTATTGAAATAGCTGCTGGTTAATTTTCTGTCAATCCACTAATCAGTTAGTCAGCTGTTGCAGCTCTAGCCCATATGGCATTTAAAATAAGATTAACTTTGACACAAATACAGAATTAGGCAGCCTGCTTTATAAAGAACTAAAGATTCATTTTCACAATTGGGGAATAATAATGCCAGAAAACCTATTGATCTAAAAATAAGAAATTATTCATGCTTTTTATGAATGGTTCGTACTGTGTATGCTTATTCTACATCTTGGTCACATGGTCCTACAGCAGTGTAGTGGTAATGACATCACTCTTATATGTGGCATTTTCTGCTGTTCATAAGGTAACTTCCTAACTCAGAGGAACAGACAGTGATGTAATAAAGTCTGCCTTAGTGTTTGGAGGCATTCTTCAGATGAAATATATTCTTTTTCCCTGTGCACACACTGCACCATAGATATAATTTGTACTATAGCCAGTCTCCGATATCAAAAAGCTTTTTGAGTTCAAAGGTTGCACCTGTGACAACTGTCAGCCAGTCAGCATCTCGAAAAAATATATCACTCACACATGGAGCATATGGGCAATCTGCCTGCCCTTGGCTGGCCTGTTTCATCTTTGTAAAATATTGCTTCAAACAGACGATGACAAACTGACTCATTTCTATGACTTCCAACTTGTGGGGGTGTTAGACAGTCAGAAACTCAATTTTATATAATCAAATGTCAACAGATAGTCTGTATGCGCCCAGAGTTCAATATTAGATGACACAGATGCTAATGAAAAGATGCAAGACACAAACATCATAGTTCCAACTATTAGATTATTATTTATATGATACTGAGGGACTTCCACGTCTCTCTTCTTCCTCCTCCCTCTTCTTCTTCCTCTTCTTATCACCATTGATATTCTTTATGTGAAAACTTTTAAAGCAGCTACTCCTTAGTCAGCTTAATTCAACATTTAGTGAAGGAAGTTATTTAAGGCTAAATTCTCTGTCACAGTTAAGTCTTGGAAAAAGAGGTAAATGGTTCTTCATAGGGGAAACCAAACCAGGTCAGAGTCGTCATGAGCAGTGGGTCGCTCTAAATCATATAAATGCTGCAGGAGCTTTTGGCCTTTTAATGAATCCCATCAATAAAAATGAAAATCTCGTGACCTCAGAATTTACATTTTGAATAATTCCCATATTGTATCCATGAAATGAGACACGTCTGGGGGCAGGCGATTATGCCTCAGTGGCTAGTCTTTTTCACTGGGATTTTCACTAGTGACTGGAATTAACATGGCTTAAATTCTCTCCGCCCCATAGCTAATTGAAACAAGTAATCTCCAGAGTTCGCCTCGCACACAGGGACTGGGGAGGACTCAGTGGCGTAACTTGTTATCCTCGGAGCAGACATGTTCAACAAGACCGTCTCCCAGTGCACTGCAGCAGAGAGCAAAAGCAGGAATGGGTCTCCTGGTGGAAATAACTTTTGTATCCATTCTCCACAGCTAAATAATTCACTTATTATGCTAACTATGCTAAACAGAAATAGAACACTGGTTTGAGGAGCTGACAGATGGAAGAACGCTGATGCTTTGTGGGGTAATAAAGAGATGTAAAACATTCTGTTCAATAATGTGCACAAGTTAGTTCTGTGATTTTTTTTTTTTTTTGATTTTTTTTTTTTTTTGCATTACTTATAAGGTCCCCTGACAACTCACAAGACTGTCAGTCAGTCTAGCTGTGTAGCTGGAATTTGCTCCAGCAGAGGTGGGGATGAATATTCAGAGGCTCAGCTGCCTCAGAGGCCCACAGAGACCTGACACACACCCCTCCAAGGACCCCCCCCAATCTCCCCCCTCCCTCATCTCTCTACACATGCATGCATGCACCCCTCCACTTTCCCTTGATGTGGTGGAGTCAGTCCAACACTCCACAGGTGTGACCCACTAAGACCTGTGAAAGCCTCCACACACCACTCGGCCCTGTGATCAGGAAGGCAGAAAGAGCAGCTGCGCCTATACAGGAAGCCAAGGCAGAACGATCACCACGAGCCTTTCCCATTGGACATCATGGAAAATGAATCAACCTCCTTCTCCCGGGACTGCAGGTTACACCCATGCCACAGTTCAACTGATAGATGAGGGAGTTCTTAGTCTCTCTACAACACACTTTGTCGACTTTTGAAGGTTAACAGCCGAAAGATGGGTCCATCAAGCGCATTAGAGTCTCAAATAATAACACTCCATGCTCGGTTTAAAACTAATTTCTCGCTTTTTTGCTGGATAATGTTGGACATATATAGGCATGCCTTTGAACACGATTTCATATACTCTGCTGCAGGATGTGGCTGCTGTCAGTCAGTGCAAAACACGCACACACACATACACACACACACACACACACACAAACCTGGAATCTAGATTGAGTTTTCACACTCTGTGATTGGACTTGATATATTCGTCATGCTCTACGCACAGCATCCCAAGCGCTGTGAGACTCAACATACTGCATAGGCTGCAGCACCTGTAACGTGTGTGTGTGCGTGTCGACCCAGAAGCATCATACTTGAAATGATGACACCATATCTTCTGTTGTCACCGTGGGAATTGAATTGATTGCGCGTTACAATATTGCAGATAATTTGATAGCCACAGAATATCATTGCATTAGACATAACTATATTAATTACTGGGTAAAATAGAATTGTTGCATCTTCTCTTGCCAGCCCGGATCATCTGCTAGATATGAGAATGTGTCTCAGAAATTGAGTCTTTAACTGCTCTAAACTGTGAAAAAAACAAAAACATGACTTTAATTAGACTTAACTGCAGACAGTGTGATTTCTCTGATTGTCTCTCACTTCGCAGAAGAAAATACATGTGCAAAACACCCGACTCTGAAGTCTGTGCTGAGAGGTAAGACAGCAGGCGGCCAAATCGACGCTAAGATTAAACAAATGGAAGCAACGGCTGTATGTCACACTTTGACTAGCCTATACAGTGCGCAGCCACTACCACAGCGCTGGTGGTAGCCTATTACATGCTGTAATCTGGCATTCACACCTTTTCTCCCCCCCTCATTCATTGATGGTGCATTTCTTCCCTGATAAAGGCGGTGTGCTGCGATGCATTTAACATCAATCACATCCAGTGCACGGGGCGCATATAGACTTCCGTCTATCAGCTGGAAAGTGTTCTTCGCCTCGGGTGTGGGATATGTGCTTCTCCGCTCTATTATCCAGTAAAACGTAGAGAGAGAGAGAGAGAAAAAAAAAAATCCCATTTCATCCTCTCTTCGTGGGAGCTGTGTTAGTGAGCGGCTCTGTTGGACGTTGCCATTTATTTCCTCATTCGCACACAGCCCTAAAGTTGGGACTTGAGACTTTTCAGTACCACTTTTTCCGTGGACAGCGCTCGCAATGATTCCGGAGGATCGTCGCAGCCTCGAAATGCATGTGGATTCCTTTTGGATACTACTACATTCAGAAATATTGTTCACGTGTTGATTTAAAAAAGCGCCAGAATTGCAGTGGAAATCCTCCCTTGCGCGTCGTGAAACACCAAACGAGACACGAGATTTTTTTTTCTTTTTTTTTTGCTTTGGATATGGGTCACTTCTTGTAAAAGGATTCTTCGTTTTCAAGAGAAAGGGGTAAGTACAGCCACCCAAGCTGCAAAAAATGGGTCATCTGCGGTGATCAAATGTTTAAAAAGAAACGTCGTGATAGTAATTTACTTAATTCTAGTCTTTAAGATGGAGCATTGAAAAGATACTGACAACTAGGAATCATGATACAAATCTGAGGATGCACGCAAAACATCTCTTCTCGCAACTTGCACGTTCCGTTGCTGCTAATACTTAAATTAATCAGTGATTCATAATGTCACTTATGACAGTTTTGAAAAGTAGATATATATGTGTGTAGCCTGTAACAAGGAGTGCAACGCCCAGAACTGTGCTTGCATTGATTGTTTTTACGCGTTAAGGCGCAGCGTTTTTGTGTGGAGCTCTGTGCTTTTGCTGCGCTGCGGAGACGCCTGAAGTCTCACAAAATAAGCCTGTGATAAAAGAATGACTCAATATCCCAAAATGCTACAGCTACGGGGTTTCTAAATGTAATTATAGGTACAGCTTTGGAAGCGCAGATTGGACAAAACCAAGGAGAAATCTTCTCTTCAGTACGAGCCGTGCCAGTTTGACTCTGAATAGCAACAACAGGATGCAAACAGCTCCCCCAGATTTATCCCATACCCCACCTCTCTCTTCGTGTCTCCCTCTCAGCCCCTGAAACAAGTTGAGTCACTTAGGGGGAGCACCCTGGCTGGGTGGCGTTGTGTGTGTGTGTGTATGTGTCTGTGTTGGTGTGTGTATGTGTGTGTATGGGTAAACGTTGTGTGAACCATCGATTGTCAGTCACTGTGCTGTGCAGATGTTGCAGCCTCCTGGCATTGGAAGCGAGCTTGGAGACAACGTGGAACTGCTGATGTGAGACTGCTACTGTGGACCCCAGAGCAAACTTTAATAGGTTAGTTAGGCATGCATGGTTGTTACTGCAAGGCCATTATTTTGTTGACAGGGATGTATATTATGCTTAATTTGCATGTACACTGTCTGTTGGCATCAAAAGCACAGAGGCTCGGAGGTAGTGGTCAAGGTTCATAAGACAAGCAGAGACACCTGACTCATGAAGACACCATAGTATTAATACTGCTTCCATTTCGGGCTGCTCCCTCAGGCCTTTTTGTGGGGCCAGAGATTAGCTCTGTGCTATCTCACTCTCATAGCTTCAATTCATGGTGGGAGAGGGAGGGGGGTGCTATGATTACAGCCAAATATGCCATTGTCTGCATTCCCTCTGAACTTACAGCCAAGAGGGGAAATGTTCCTCATATCAGTGGGTAATTATCTAAAGATTCTGACTCAGCAAAACAGAGATTTTAATTCAGTTTCATCCAGCCCCTGAGCTCCCGCGAGATAGATTTTATGTCTTACATTGGGGTTATTCTTGTTGGCATGTTCTTCACAACTGCAGTGACTGATAGCCTACCTGGATCTAGCTACAAAGCATGCTTAAGAAATCTCCCCCACAGGGAGACTGGGAGGAATACTGGGTGTGTAGATTGTGGCTGGGAGAGAGGTGCAGGGCTTATTCAGGCAGCCTTAGATTTACTTTTCCAAGCTTTGCCTGGCTTATCTTGTCCTCCGAGTTAGTTTAGCAAGTGCAGACTCAGCGTAAGACCCCTGGTTTGCCAGCTGCTAAGTTGTCTTTAATATGTCATGGGCCAGAGTGTAAGCAGCTATGAGGAGATACTGTAGCATTGCCTCATTCTGTGCTTAATAATACATGAGGACACACCAGCTTACTGTAGATTAGCTTGCCCAGAGAATACAAATGCTTCTTTACATTTCAGTCTGTTGGCAAAGGGGTCATATAATGAACACGTCACATTCACTTGATGGAAGCCGCAATGATCAAAGTGATTGGAATCATTTCAAGAGGGGGTTGGGGGTGATGAGCCTGTTCTCCATTCTGCAGAGAGACACTCCACTATCCACATCTTTTACTGTAGCTGCCACACGGATTCAAGAGCAAGACTGCAATAAACAAACGTGTGCACTGTTTCCCAAAACAGACCCGTGGTTAAATTCCCGACAGACCTCTGTTGTTCCCCTTTACAAAGGCTTGTGTGCTGGAAGTGTGCGCGTGCGGTGTTATAGAGCCCAGGTTCCAGCTTCATTCTCCTCCCGGCAGACGCCATCTGCTCGCTGGGGAGGTTTTCCAAACAATTCCATAGTAAAGACAGGGGAAATGAGAAACATGGCCACATTACAAACACAGTATGCTCAGTTTTTTCCCCCCATATAAATCGACAAAACAGGGAAAATACCAAAATAAATACACGACTAAATAAAAATCCATTCATGCCCTCATGTTGCATTTTTATATGTAAGCATGTACACACACAGGCACTCATATACACAGAGATGTAGACAATATTCCCCTAGTGACTTTGTGAGATTTCCAATTGGGAGACTGCATTTGTCTCCCTCTGAGGAGAGATTCTTGTATTTTAAGTTATTATGTTGTATAAAAATGTTTTTAAATAGATCAAAGTCCATGATATTTAAGCTAAAGGATACATGATGTGTACAAATTATATCAGGAGGCGTTCATGAAGACCATTTATTCTGTAATGGGCTATAATGGCCCACTGACACTCACTGAGAAGACTGTATATTCTTAGGTTGATAGATGGAAATTAAATGTTTGTCCTTGTAACAGGATATCACATAAAAACAGACGCTATTATCTCTTGAGGTTATATGGTTTAATTTTCATGCAGTAGGTTGTAAATTTAAAATAAAGCAACAGGTAGAAATTAGACCGTCAAATAGCATTTTAATGTCGATAATACATCTTCTGAAGTAATTTGCAACCAAATACAGACTTCCATTGACTAGTATGAATTTCACACATAACATGGATTCGCCCCTAATTATATTCCTGACATGTCATTAATTGTGAAATAGTGTGTAAGAACAACTGGATTCCAAATTTATTAACAATGAGGAGAAAACAACAACAGAAAGCTCCAGAAGAGCGATGCTATGCGTTTCCTGAGTCATCATACACACATATTCTTCCTAGGGCACCGTTGTGTGAAATGGAGTGTGAAATGAGTGCACTTAACATCCCTGCAGTGGATTATACACATTATCTTACACTAGGGTTCGAGAGCATCTTGCCTCTCGCCTGTGAATCTGTCATCAAGTTACATTCACCTTTACTCAAGTCCATTTAATGTTCCCCACATGCCCTGGTCCATTTGTTTCAATCAATCCATGCTTGGAGTTCCAGACCTGACTGAAATAATATAATCAAATAACTCTGAAGGTTTACCTTAGCTTTCTTGGAGCACCACACAGAGTTGACATCATTAGGGTCTGATAAATTGTCCATCACCAAAAAAGTACCTAAATTCACTTTCAGACTGCCTAAACTTTCTCCCACACCTTACTTTGCACTTTATTGCAACGTCCACTCATTTATTGTAATAAATAGTATATCTGTTATATTGATAGGAGAGAAATGTTGCTTTGTAGTGCTTTGATGTCCAGGATGAATACACACCCCTGTTGAAGTAAAAAATTCCTCTGAAAGCACTTTGACACTCATAAAAGCAACAGTTGCCAATGTATCATGTCTTTTCAGGGCAATTTTGTTGTTTGTGCTGTAGTTTTCATATTAATTTGACTGACTGGTCAAACACAGACATGATGACAATCAAGAGTTTTGCAGACCAGCTACAATTGAAAGTCTTGGGATGCTGATATCAATTGTCTTTTTTTCCCAGCATTATTTAGTCTGGAGGGGCAGCAGCCTTTACAGGTGTGGTGAAAACACATCTCTGTATCAGTTCATTAAAAATAATGTTGATTTAGAAAATACTTTCAGCATTATATCTATGAAGTCACAGTTTCCATTAATATACACTAACTGAGTTCCAGCAGTTATGCTAATATTGATTTGGCAAAAAAAAGAAAAAAGACTTGAGAACGTGAACGTAATATGTTTCACTACAGGACTGATGTAGTTGATTGGTTATCCACACATTTATGATTAAATGGAAGTACTGATGTTGACACAGATTATTCTGTGAGATTGGCCAATTTGACCCAGGAGCTGCTATTTGCCTTTTACAGCTGTACAACAATGCTATCATATTGGATGATGACATTCTTAGCGTAAAGACAAGTACATAATGTATTAAAATAAGAAAATGAAATGGGAGAAAAGAAAAGTTGCGTGAACCCTGTTAGTCTCTGTTTCCTTCAGTATAAAAGACAAGCAGTTCTTAGTGAACCAGTGTACAACAGCTGTACAGGGAACACTGGACCTACATCATAGAACAAAAGAGGTATCACTCTTTCCCTTTCATTTACTTTCTCCGCCGTAAGTGGCTTCAACAGAGCAGAATTCAGTGGAGAAAAATACTGCATTTTGAGTTAAAAGGGACAGCCAAGATCACAGATACGGCTACATGCTCACAAACTATTTGGATAGCTAGTTGTATTCATGTGCCCACAGGTCCATAATTGCTGGAAATTACAGTTACATAGTCATCCTTCCTCTCAGGAGGTTGTCAACAGGCTTTCTTGGAAACCGCGACTTCAGGGAAGCACTAAGTGTGGTATAGATAGATGACACAGGTGGATGGAGTGTGGGTGCTCTAAAGTAAAAAAGAAAAAAACCCCCCACACAAATCAATCCTCAAATCCATTTCTCAAATCAGCTTCTTACTATGAGCAAAAGGACAAAGAGATTTTCGAGTTCAAACAATTGTTATTTCAGATAAGAGGTTTTAATGGTTTTAAAACAAAGAGTTGGTCATTTTCACATCTGGCAGATACAGAGTAACAGTAGTATTGATTTGGTTTCTGGTGTTTCTGACCACCTGGTGAATTTAAGTTCCATATTCAGCTCCTTTTATCTCTGTTTTTGGTCTCTATCAACTCCCGAGGGACTGTTTAGCCCAGACGTGTCAAATCCGGCCCGCTACATCATTTTATGTGACCCGCGAGAGCTTTCAAAGACTATGATTATCAGAAAATACAGTTTTTTGCTGCTTTACGTAAGTACAGTGAATGCATCTCGATTTTGTTACCTGTGCAATGACACCATCTAGCCACTGGATGGCAGTGTCTCAATATCAGCCATTTCCTACAGTTGTTTTTAGTGATGGGGTTGGGGGAAAAAGTTAATTGTCCTGAAATGTCAAAGAGAAAAAAGTTGATGCAGACGGAAGGCAATTTAATGAGAGATGGGAAAACGCATACATGTTTGTGTTTAATGGAGACAAGCTGGTATGTCTTCTTTGCTACCGGGCAGCGGCAGTGTCCAAGGAATACAATTTACGTCGAAGCTTAGACACCAAGCACGGAGCTATGTATGCTAACCTTAGCCACCAAGAAAAGCATCAGAAGATCCAGGAATTAAAAAGCAGCCTGCATTCTCAGCAGAATATGTTTGCAGGCGTCACAGCAAAAAACGATGTAACAGTGAAAGCCAGCTTTATTGTGGCTGAAGAAATCTTCCCGAGCCTCAAAGTGTTTTTCAGAAGTTGCATTTTTAAAGCAATGTTTGCTGAAGGTATGTGACCAGAGAAAGGCTTTTCACAATGTTAGCTTGTCGAGAAACGCTCTGGCAGACAGAGTTGGGGAACTAGCGGAAACTTTGGCGGAGGAAGCGCGCAGTTCTCTGGCTTTTTCATTAGCCATTGACGAAAGTACTGACAATACTGGTACAGGCAATTTTTTTAAGAGGCCTGAAGGCGGACTTGTACGTGAGTGAGGAGCTCTTGGATGCGGCGGCCATGCACAGGACGACAGGGGAAAGGGACATCTTCAGTGAGGCGGAGCAGTCCGTAAGTAAAATGAAATTACCGTGGGAGAAGTTGGTGGGGCTTATTACCAATGGCGAGCCTGCCATGTGTGGTGAGGGAACTGGCTTGGTTTGACTGGTGAAAGTGAAAAACAAAAAAACAAAAAACAAAAACAAAAAAAAAAACTGCCGCACACCCCTGATAACCTAACTTTCAAAGCTAGTTATTGATTATTATTAAAACTAATAATAATTGATTGCAGGGGCAATTATGTAAATGAGAGAATAGATACATTTATGTAGTCTTACAGTTACAACTGGCCCTTTGAGGTCAACCACAATGCTGATGTGGCCTGGGATGAAATTGGGTTTGACACCCCTGCTTTAGCCCCTGAATGCTCCACTGTTCACCAGCTCATTGCTAATTATGTCTGTCTGTGGTTTGGTGCTGAGCAGGTAGTGTACAGAGGGGTTTTAGATCTTTTTAGCTTTTGACAGCTGCCTGTGGCCTTAAACAATGCTATGAAAGTGGTGAGACTGAACCAAAACATTTAAGTCACGGAATGGAAATCTAGAACAAATCTTTTGAAAGGATGCTAAAAAGCTCCTTAGAGCTTAGAGGTGTTCAAGAGACTGTTAATAGTTATCCAGGTTCTTCACCACAAGCACACACTCACATACAAGTTGTCATCTGATCCATTGTTAATATAAAAATACTGGTAACACTTCACTTTAAGATTAACCAAAAATACTGATTATACCTGCTCCAATTTCAATCTGATAAATAACTGATATATCAGTTATGAATTTGCACCAAAAATAGATTTTCAAGAAAGACAAAATTGAGATTAAACTAAGAGTTCATTAAACCAACATGTGAACAGACAAACATGTCAGGACTGAGCTCTTCACCATACAACAAACCAAGTAAAATCACCGCTGATGCATCCTTTCCTACGTCCCATAGCCCTCAGCTCCCCTCAAGTTCCCTCCAGGCCAACCTTCAAACCACCACCTCTCACCATTCCTCCCTGCCATGCATTAATAAACTGCATTAACATATAGACACGGGCACTTCCAAGACAATATATATTAACAGGCAGCACCTGAATGCATTTTTTTCTTGACATGAAATTATGGCTGCCATAAAAAAAAAGAGAGAGCTGCAGACTCTTGGGTTGAGCTGATTTCACCCTTCTTTTCCACCCAAAGAATGACAGTTACAATGATGCCAGAGTTGAGAGCCTTGGCTGAGGATGAGAGCTGTGACAGCACCGATGTTACCAGGAACTGTTGCCTCCTATTTTCCAAACTATCACCTGTGATTTCTTCTCCTGCTATTCACAGATGGTTGTGTAATGTTTGCTGATTTCAGTGCTTCTCTTGCATTGCACCTGCATAATGAAATAATAGAAAAAGAAGCTGCTGTCATGTACCAGCTACCATATTTAGATGTACCTTTATCTCTCTCCACTTTGCCACCTTTACAACACAGCATAGATAGATAGACACTAACTGAGTGCCTCAATACTTTTCTTTTAGTTTAGTTCAAGTGTGGCTGGAGTAAAATTTAACAACATAGCAACACTCCTGCCTGGATATTCTTTCCACCTCTGAATGTGGGTGTAACCGGACAGAGGCAAGAGTCCACTGTGATCACGCTGCACTGCACTCTATATATTCCATTTGTGCTCTCTTTCCCTTGAAACCTCCTCTCAGTTGAGGGTGTGAAAACAGTGTGAAAGGGGTCACTCATAGCTATGAACCTTCAGAGAATTATCACCTGAATCTGCAGCTCAACCTCAACTTTACAAACGCTTGATAGTGGGTTTCAGCGGCTCATTGTTTGGCTGTGTTTAGCAGTAACTTTGTCGTTTTCAGCCGCAACAGGCAGCTGTTTTAGGTTACAAAGCTCTAAAAACCCACTGTGCGCTACCTGCTCAGCACCAAACAGCAGACAGACACACTTAGTAACTGGTGAACAAAGTGGAGCATTAAGCAGCTAAAGTGGCTGATATTTCTCTCAGCAGTTAGTGGAGATCAGAAACAGAGATAAAAGAGAGTGAACATTGGACTTTTGGACACCGTTCACCAGGTTGAGAAAAACACAACTCCAGTTGAATCATAATGTTACTTTGTAACAGCTGTGTGTAAATAAGCAACTGTTTACTGATAAGATCACCATAGCAACATAAAAGGTGACGACTGACCCCCCCCCAAAAACATTTTAAAATAACATATTATAGGTTTAAATTATGAACTTATGACAATAGCAAGATAACATATGCCACAAAATTTCACTACCTCCTTCCACAGTAGCGAGCACTTGCAAGAAGAAGGTTAAAGAGTAACAGTGTTGCACCTATAACTGAGCCCAACAGTGATTTCACAGTGTACTGACATGTCCTTGGGTACACATCTACATCACTGCAGCAAATTGAGAAGTTAAACCACGAGAGGTCAGCAGAAAAAAACAAAACAAAACAAAAAAACAAGATCTTCAGCTGCACATGTTAGCAAACACTACTTTTATTATACCTCTAGAAGGCATGGACATTATAAGTATTAATTTGCCCTGTTTGTGTCCAGCTGATGTCCAAGTCCATAATTCATTCTCCTTTTAGCTCTGCTTTGCACTCCACCAGTTCCTGTGGGAAATTAACAGTTCTTTAGTTGCTAAATACTTGTATCTAAATTTGTTTGTCTGCTGTTTGGTGCTGGGCTGAAAGATGCTAAAAAGCTCCGTAGAGCTGACAAGAGCTACAGAGTCAGGTGATAATTCTCTGCAGATTCATCACTGTCAGCTGCCTATTTCACTTTACAGAAAGCCATTTGATCTTTTGTTAATATAAAAATACTGAATATGGCAGTTTAAAGGACAAATTAAAGTTATAAACATGAATACATAAGCAGAGAAACATGTCAAATGTCTAACAAAGGCAGGGGGTGCTTACTGGTGATGATATTACTAAAAACACAAAGACCTTGACATCATGAAACACAGCATGTACTTTGGTGAGATCAAGGACTGGCAAGGCAGAAGGCAGTCACTGTAACTATAGACTCAACCCCATTCTTCTCTGTACAGACACTGATATGAAGGTACTTATGCGTTAACCAGAAAACTGGCCACTCTCCAGAAATCAAAGAAATGCTCCTAAGACTTCAGCCACATTCTCTGTCACACTAAAGTAAAAACAACAAAGTGGTTGGTCTCCTCTTGAGATCAGCCACTGCAGCCTACAAATGGATGCATGGCTCCTACCCACTGGAATATGACTGAAGTCACCAACTACACTACACGCACCAGTGCTTGCCTCAAATCCCAAAATCTGGTATTAGAAGATAACAAATGGGTTTGCAAACAAACAAATGAGGGATAAAAGCTGCTGCTTAACCAGCCTAAATGAAACAAATAAAACCTTGTGTGATACTCCCAAAAGTCTTATCACTGAACAGCTTAATGAATATGAAACTGCTGTGCATCATGACCTTTGTAGTCACCAGATCTTAACCCAGTTTAACACCTATGGGCAATTCTGTGTTCTAGAAATTACATTCATATACTATTAATTCGTCTGAGGGAAACATAATTGCTGCTTTGTGTCTGCCAGCATTTTCCAAGTGAAGAATTAGGTAATGCTGTAGTGGTTGGGGCGGATGGCGAGTGTACAAAGTGGACACCAGAGCCTTGGGTTTTCAATCTCAGTCTTGTCTGTGGTTAGGTTTGGGCAACAAAAGCACTTATGGAAAAATAGTTCACAGACAAAAGTACAGTTGCCCTCAATTAATCCTCTTGGATAACCATGACCTGGATGACTGAGGATCTTCACAGACAGTGAAATATCAACAAAATAAACACAGCATGTCTCATGTTTTGAGTTTTTTAAAATACATAACAAGTGCTGTGAATGCTTAAACATAACTATAAAAAAGTTTCATACTTTTAGCTGCTATCAGCAGATACGTTTCACTGTTACGTTCACTCCAAACCTTTTGCAACTTGGCAGATATGTTAATTATCAGTATTTATTACATTATGTCGATAGAAAACAGAATCTGAGTGAAAATGTATTTGCAAATTACAGTTGCAGAACAGGAACATAATTTCTACAAAGACAGGGTTGCAGCAAGAGATTTTGGCCTAACATGTTAGATAGCGCTACTCAGCATCATCATTAAAACACCACTTTAGGGAATACCTCTTGGAATAATGGCTTTCGTCCTATCCAATACACTTCCAGCAACTTGGAGAATCTATATGTCAAGGAGCATTGAAGCTGCACTGGCAGCTCACAGAACTATCCTTTAATTTGTTACCCAAATGTATTTCAAACTATACCACCAGATCAGTACTTTGTTGCAAATCTGTATGGTTTAAATGCTTCATTTTTACTCTAAAATGCTTCTTTTGATCTAGTTATTGCAGCCATGGGCAGAATTGGATCCATTCTAGTGAGAATAACGCCCCCAAAGATTGGTGTCGAAGAGGCCCAGTGCACACACAGATGTCAGGATGCTTACTGTATGGTGCAATAAAATATCTCCTCAAATGTTTTCTCCTGTAAAATGGGCCAGTTCTGAATGATATATTCCACTTTTATTAAAAAACTCTACTTGAAAATACTCACTCAAGGTGGCATGCTTGTTGAGTGGATTTCAGGTCAGGTGGTTACAGCAATTTATAATTAAGCCTTCCAGATGCACTACTTTTCGCTGTGCTGCTGCTCCGTTCCCAACTGGGACATCACAAGAAAATCTGCAGTTTTAATGGCAGTAGATGCTGGTTTTAGGCTGGTTCCTGCAATGACTCCTTCTGTAGCACAAAAAATTTCTATGCAGCCATCACTTATCAACACAGGTGTTGATAAAGGGGCTGCTTAGACATCGGCTCAGACATCAGCATTACAAACGGATGCCTGGGCCGTTACCTGGGGACTGCTTCGGTTCTTGCAGTCACACTCTGCCGGCTGGCAGGAAGGTGTTTGATAAAAAAAAAGCTCTGCTCAGAAATAGATTGCTGGGCTTGCTATGATGAGATTAGTGTGGTGCTGGTTCTGGAGAATCGACAGTACATGAAGAGAGCTTTATAACTGCTATATGGCTGATGTGCCCTAGAATTAGCTTCTACGGGCACCGAAGTGAAGTCTGAATCCTCTGATGTCCTGTGGTGATTCATTTAACTTTGCAACAGCTGATTAAACTGTCTCTGCCTTCTTTTTAACAAAGCGTGACAGGATGACAGTTTGACAGTGAAACCTGTTTTATTTTGACTCCGCCGCGCACCGTTTACAGCTACCAGTGGCACTAGCATATTAAAGTGATAGTTGCAATCAGTGGTGCAGATGTACATGCAAGCACATAAAGGCAAACTGGCATAATTCAATTTATGTGATAATCTCTCTCAATTGCAGCTCCAGCATGACAATTTAGGTTTTCAAATTGTGGTTGCAAATAATTAGATGTGCATGCACGCGTTCTGTTTAATTTATGGAAGACACAACTAAGGAAGGAAGGAAGGTAGAGAAAAGGCAAGGAATGAGCAGAGAGGGATTTGTGCTAAACTGAGGTGTGCGAGTTATTCCTGTAGTATTTTCCATATGGTAGCAAATACAAAAGGAGCTTTAGTAGACTTATCAGCATTCACACGTGAATATTTACAGAATCTTAGTGCTATTGATTTAATCCTCTACATGTGGGTATCATTAACGGGGGCTTCCTAAAAATAAAATCAAAGCCCTATATCTCCTCTGACCAACTGCTGCGCGCGCACACATAAAAAGCAGAATATGATTTAAGTTCTGTGAATATCTGTCTCAACCACATCCACCTACACTTTGCACACATAGCACAAAAGGATATGCATGCGGTGTTGAAAGGCACTGACACACACAGAAAATGATACATGTTCAGGGGAAATAGACACTTATTACCGCACGCCACACATATGACGTATTACATACATCTACAAACATGCAAATCACAATTGCACGCACAGCTAGGGGGCGGATGCAAAGAGAGCGAGTCCATGAGCTGTATGAGAGCTCTTCTGAGATCCCTCTAGCCCACCGTGGGTGTTTTGTCTTTCCCGCGAGGGATGCTCGTTGTTTTGCGGAGGCAGGTTCAGCTCTAGGATTAATGAAAAGCTCCATCTTAGTCATGAAAAGAGCATTTTCACAATCTATTTAACATCATGCATACCAAAGGCTCACATTAGGCACTGTTGACTTATGCTCGCCTACAGCAGTGTTTTCTGATGCATTCATTGCCACTGCTGTGATCTTCTGTGGGTAGGCTGCCCCCCTCCAGCCGTGCCCATTGAGTCTCTTGCATTTCTCATGTTCACTGTCAGAAAACTCATTCTTCAGTGCCGAGATGAAATATGGCACACAACTGGAAGTCTGAGGGAGTTATTGAAGAAATGAGAGTAATAAAGCTTCCCAGGACTTTAGTGTTCTTTTTGGATAATGTATTTTTTTTGTCTGTCTGGCGATGGATGATTGTCCACAGAATCAAGAGGATCCAGGCGGCACAGAGCACGGCCAATTTAGTCAACCCTTTATAGGTCAAACACAGTACTCTGTGAGCTTGCTGTGAGAGGTACCAGGTCATATGATTGTAATGCAGGATGTTTCTGTCTCAGTGGCCGGGCTGACCCGATAGAGACTAAAGTGGTGTAATAGGCTGCAGTGGAAAAGCTCGCAGAAGTGCATTCCATGAGTGCTGGATGTTATTTCAGCGGTTGCTTCTGGTGAATTATTTAGTGCAAATGGTTGTAATTACACAGTGACTACAGTGGGCAATTAGGTTGTGGCATGTCGAGATCATCGCAGGTATCACAGGACTACGTGGTGAACTCAAAGGCATTCCAGGAACTGCTGCGTGCTCCTGCTGGCCTCCTCCCCACCGCCCTTCCTCCCTTTAGCTCTGTCAGCGATTTCCCTCCTGTGAGTGGCTGGCGTCAAGCTGGCCCTCTCAGAGAGCTTTTAAAAGGCTGTTAAAGGTCCTTGTGAGACACAGCCCCTGTTCCTCCGCAGCCACCCACACCCTCCACCCAGCCCGCCCGCCCACAAAGCCCTATAAGCAATCACAGCTTCACAGGATGTCAGCTAGCATTATGGTACCCCCCCCCCCCCACTTACGCCTGCGATCTGGGCTCAGCCATGCAAGGGAACTGGGGCAAAACGAAGGCATTCGCTCGTAGCAGCCAAGCGAGAGGCCGGTCATGTCCGCCACACTGACCTTTGAGGGCCTTTCGAGGATCGTGATGTGATGGCATGGGCGATGAATGATGGTGAAAGTAATGCTCTGATTCATCTGTTGGTGTAAACACAGAATGACTAGCACAGCAGAACAAGATGCAGCTCAAGACTCAAATAAGACACAAATGTCATCCAATCCACTTTTTTAAGGAGAAGACAACTGGAGGGCCCATTATGTGGCCCCGCTCTCCTGTCCTGTCCAGGTTGGTTCGTCTGTCAAGGTGAAATGGCAGGACTGCAAATTCTGCCTGACAGTAGAGGCTCCCCTTAGGGAGACTAAGTGGTGTCAACCTGTCGTAGTCATACACTGTTGCTGACAAGGTGATGATGAACACCTTTCATTAAAAGGCAGAAGCTGGGCTGTTCCTCTGAGAAGCATGTTCCGGTCTTAATGTCAAAGGGAAAGGACCGGGGCTGGAACAGGAAGCCTTGGGGCCAAAACTCCATAGGATTTTACATGCCAAGGACTCCAGTATGTCACCATGATGCACTCTCAGAAATTCATGGGATCTACATTCAGAGGCATTACAATAGTTGTACTCCTGCTTGGACTGGAGCACACCAATCAAAAAGTCTCGTCACAAGCTGTCAACATCGCAGATGTAGTAGACATATAATATCTGGCTCCATATTGCTAAAAGCTCGTAGCGATGACGGCTCTAAAAGGCAGCGACAAGTAGCGATTTTGACAATTTAAAGTTCAGTACCCAGAAATCATGGCTTGAGAAGTCATTTAACTGCACACAGCAATACTGGCCAGTCTGTGATTGCTTTAAAGGGACAGGGGAGGCAAAAGCTCATAGCTGGCAAAAGCAACATTGCTGAGTCAAGTTTTCTGTAGTCGGAGCACTCGCTTGCTGCTGATTAGGAGGCATTTTTTATCTCAAATTTTGATTTCTCACTTGTATGGGTACCAAACACCACATTTAATTTGGGTAAACACAGTTAATCAATGTAGTCTAAGTCACATCGGATGGGATGATGGCTTGCAGCCTGAATTTGGCTGATAAAACAAATGTGTTTTTAAATGAGATTCTTACCTGCTGTAGCTTCAGAAGGTAATGTAGAGCCCCCATTAGACTTTGAATAAATACTTCATACCGTCGCTGAAATATTGACTGTTTTTGCCATCACACTGTCACACTGCTGAGAATTTTTGACAGATGTTCAGTATCTGTTAGGGAGTTAAGGTGTCACACTGTGTGGCATGAAAGCAAATCCCCTGCCTGAATTTTGCAAAATGGCTCATCACAGGCAAAAAAAATGATGAACCACCTACTATAAATGTTCCATCATGAACCCAAAACATACAAAACTAACGATAATAATTATGATAATAAGAATAATACCAATACCTATATTTTTACAGTAAGCAGTAGGATAAAAAAAGAAAAGAAATGTACATTTCCACTGATTATTCAGTGGCACAAAAAGGGAAGATGTGGAGCGTTGGATCCATTAGGTTCCACTAGCAGAATGTAAATTATGACATTAGGAGCAATAAAATAGCTCAAATCTCTCAGTAAACACTAGTGTCTGAAGTACCCTGGTTGCCAGCGTATGGTTTCCAGTGACACACGGCTCCCACACCTACAATCTATCCACAAATCATTACTGACCTAATGAGCAACATCAAACCCTGACATTACGACAAGTTACTACCGTCTCCATGACAACTGGGATTGCAGAAAAAGAGTGATCTGTCACCAGCACTTCCTTTTTTTTTTTTTTCCCTGCTTGCCGCAGGTTTCATTCCCTGAAACACTATATCATCACATTTTGGCACTTCAGACTTTGACATTTGTTCAGTTTCAGCTGTGCCATCACTGGCTCATGTGAGTGGGTCACGATGCCCCTGCACATTATCTCTTTTTAACATTAGGGAACTGTATCTATGCTCACTATCGCAGTGACCACACAGTGTTCAATTACATTGATTTTTTTTCTTCTTTCTTTGTTATCCTGCTGGGTATTTTACAAGCTTGGAAGGCGCACTGTGCAAGAGAAGGCAGGTGGAGGAAAACAACTGGTGTGCTCTTTTATGATATGATTTTCTCATCAGATCATTTAAGAACACAACAAACAGGATGGAAGGAGTTTTAAATGACCAAATTAACATATTGGTGTTGTTTAGTCACAATCTTTGAAATCCTAAATGTTAATTTTATTACCTAAGTGGAAGGACTCACAGTTTTTCTTTGGTTTCAGAAAAACTGTACCCTTTCAAAATAAATTCATGGTTGTCAAATATAAAACAAGACATCCTTTTTTTCCATTTTCATGGCACCCCGGTACATTTAACCAAAACACGGTTTGCCTTTTGGTGATGAGGATTGTTCTCAAATCCTCGGTTGAATGTCTAAGATTTGGGGTTGTCATGTTCACTTATTGTGTTAATTTCAACACGCTGAAGGCTCTGGAGAATGTGACAGTTTTTAAACAGAGTTAAACAGACATAAAAACCGGAAAGGTGAAATCTGGGGAAATTTATTGTAAGGTTTTCATGTATGTATCTGTGACAGCATTTATCATTTGTTGTGCAGTTGCTCCTGTTGGCTGTTATGATGGCACAGCAGTTGGGTGGCCATAGATCATGTTTTCATGCATACGGAAAATGCAGCTGTAATGTGATTTAGACAGTAATGCAAGAGAGGCGGGACTCATGTGCATTGTGCTGTGTTTGTTAGTATGATGAAACTCTTAGCAGAAAGCATAGGTGTAGGAATCTATGTGCAATCTTTAACTATACTGGCATTCAGACAGACCATCAAAGACATGTTAAAGTCTTCATGGGAAGTTTTAATTTGTGCCTCAATAGTGGTTTCTTATGGCATGTAAACTACATTATTGATATATAATTAAATTAAATTCAGTTTTATTTATACAGCACCAAACTACAACAGAAGTCATCTAACAATTCTCACCATGAGCAAGCACTAAGTGACAGTGGCAAGGAAAACCTTCCTTTTAAATTGTATATACATGTAGAATCATAATCACTAGCAGTTAAAGTGAAATGTTGTTTTTCTTAGACTATTGTATTTACATGTAAAGGTAAAAGGCTCCTAGTTTTTTTTAACCACGCTAGTGTTCTGGCTCTAGGAATGGCAGTATTATTCAGCTGGCCCACCACTTTGGTCTAGACTGAAATATCTCAACAATTATTGGATGGATTGGAATGGAATTTGGTACAGATATTTTTATCCCCCTCTGAATTGTAATCAGTTTGGTGATCTTCTGACCTCTGCTGTGGTACCATATTAAGGTCAAATGTAATGTTTAGGTATTTAGTTATGTTTAATTAGTTTAGTCTTCTGATATTCCTTCTCATCAGACTCATTTGTACTTTGAATTTAGTGTAAATTAGCAGATGTACTAAGATGGTGAACATTGTACCTGCTAAACATGAGCATCTCAGCACTATCTTTGTGAGTGTGTTAGCATACTGAAGTTAGAGCCATAAGCACGGCTGGAGACTTTCAGTCTTGTTTTATTTACTGTATAAGATAAATTATGCCATATATTATACAGCATTCTACAGCAATAGGGTCAGCTGCATAGTCCTGCCACATTATTAAGTGAGCTGTGGCTCTAGGGGAGCAGAGATTTCCATTATCATGGTATAGTGAGAACTGGAGAGCTGTATGTGTTGTACCAGCTTGATTAAAGTTTCTCTGTAGTTGTGATCGGTCTAGTTTCCGAAACAGTCACTCAAAGTTATATCTGGATTAATGAAGTCAGGGCAGTCATTCAAGACTTAAGTCTAATTTTTTTTATTTAAAAAACATCAAAGTCCATTATTACAGGTGTTAGGTTTTTGTAATAGAGTCTGAGAGTATTTGCATGCATTTAAAAATTCACATAAATTATTTGCAGTCACTCTCACTTTGTGTTGAAAGGCCATTTCAAGTTTTTTTTCAACAGAACACATTACACCTGTTCATGAATTAATGCATATCTCATCAGCCACACTTTGTTGCATAAGAAGCACTTTTCATATTCACGAGCATTTATTGTTTTGCATGCGGATGCAGGGTCTGAAGCTGATGTGCTTGTATAAAACGCTTACACTCATCACAGAAAATTGGATGGCAGTTTAATAAGTGGCGCTAACTTTTTAAAATGAAATTGATTTCGAGACACAGTCATTTCCTTGTTTAGTTATTACCTCAGATACTGACAAAATAGTGCCATCTTCCAAATGGATTTCTGAATATATCTTTGTTAGACATAATGGGCTATGAATGTGGAAAGAAAAGTAATCACAAATTGGTTTCTCAGGTTGTGTCAGTTAATTAGCACCTGATTAAGTGGTCAGTGGAGATGTCCACACACTTCTGTGGGATGAGGCTGCACGCACCATCTAAAGAATGCCCATTAACCAAAACTGTTTTAAGTAAAAAGGGGAAATAATTAAAAAATGTTTCACATGGGCGATGTAAAGGCCGCACAGTGTAAACAATGTCATAAATGAGCTAAGTTTAACAATACTGTAGCAAACAAAAATAAATAAGTAAATGGAGAATTAATGGCAGTCCATTTAGCTGTGCACAGTAAGAACACAAAGCAAGTCTTAATCAGAAATACTGCCATGTTGTTTTTGTGTGTTTTTTGTACAGGAAATGACTTGTTATATTTCCTACTGGTACAGGAAAAAAAATCTCATTAGCAGTCAAGCTTTGCACTCTATAAATTTGTCAGTGACATCCCTCTCTCCTGCCCCTAAAGACTTGTTACAGTGTTCAGGGCAACTTGTGAAGGCATTGCAGTGTAAACTGATGTTTGAATTGCGACATGAATGCAGACCGAGTGGCAGTATTATTTTCTGGAAGAGACATCTTTCTCCTCTAACAATGTCCCTTTCTTTTTCATTCAGATAATCTCATTTGAGATTGCATTGTTGTGCTGTCCTCTAAAGTGTCACATAGCAATTACACACTTGTAAAGACCTGCGATAGGCTGTGGAGTTAAGACATGGTAATTATTCTCACTTGTGGGCTGATATGTCGGCAATTTCTGCTGTTTGTTTGTCTTTGTCTTCTCCTCAGAAGATGCAATGGTTAGAGTAGCTTGGCCTCCTACTGCCCAGTTTGTCAGGATAATCTCCATCAGCAGTCAACAGTATCACTCTATCTGAATCTTTATGAGTAGTTTTATTTATTTATTTATTTATTTTTTACCAGGGTTGAGTTTTGATAACTGGTTATATTTTGGAGCAGATTCTTACATAAAGCCTCTAGGCACTGTGTAATTTTGGACTGCCACAGAAGAAAATTGACAGTTGTAAGAGAAATGGGTTGAAATCTTTACTTGCCAATCCAAAACGGCGGTCTTGGATCACACTGTGAGGCGTGTGTCGACGGGGAATTTGGAGCTTTGACAGGCTTCGTCAGTGCTGACGAAGTCCTGACACTGTCAGTCCTGACAGTGCTAGAAATTTAGGACCAAAGTCTCGAAATGTGACCTACATCTACGAACCGATCAGAATATGGCATGAAATCACACTGAATACATTTTCTGAATACAGCAGTCATAGTTAAGTACATGCACATACCACAATGGTGTGTGTTTATGTGAATTGTTAGAAAAACTGAATTGTACAGTCTAACACACATGTTAAACAGTGTAACATGCAAATAACCTGTAAGATAGCTGTTATCACACAGTGTACATGGGGCCCCTGGCAAAGATTTATTAATCCTCATTCAAGCAAAACCATCCTCTTATCCGGTCACCTGCCCCTACAGATACAAGTGTCATTTTCTGACATCAGTGGCTTCTGCATTAAAGGTCTTTGTGGGCCTGTGTTTTTTCACTGCAATCATCCTCACTTGTAGGATTTTCTGCTGCAACAACCAACTCTCACAATCCATCAATCCATTTTTACGAAGATTGGACTGAGCTCAGGTCTGGCAGAGGCCCTGTCACATTTCACCAGGAAATATCCGAGTCCTTATTGACAAGCTCTGTCAAAGATTCCCATTGCTCTTTCCCTGTAACAAAGACATCAACAGTGACTTAGACACTGTTGCCAGTTACCATTTTTCAGAGAAAGCTGGTGAATAGAAGGCTATCCAGCCTCCACACTGACTATGCATTACATGGTGAGTGCCTGTGCCCACCTGCGGCTTTGGAAAAAGTCCTTGTGCTGGCAACATCTGCTGCAGGTCTCAAAGGACCTGTGGGCTATAGACTGCTAGCTTGGACGTCTGTGTGTGTGTTTGTCTTTGATCCACGAGGAGTTTGAAGGATAATGAGAACTGTGCTCTTGAAAAACACAAAAATGAAATCCACACTCATATTCTCAATGAAAAACAGTTTTTTACAGGAGCAAGGATTCATCCTGAAGGTGTCTTAAAGGTAACTTTACAGGTTATGGAACAGGTGTTCACACTCATCAGCTGGCAGTATAATTTAATCAATTATGCATTAAAAGGATTCCCCACATGGATGATAAAATGAAGTCTCTCTGTAGAACAGCCTATAGATCCAGCACCTGCTGTCGCACGAAAAAAGCTCCATCCTGCGCATGAAAATTTTTGAACATTTTTACTTTAGTCAATACTGGTTAAAAAGCCGCATCTGATTTTGAAATTAGTGTTGTAAATGGATGAGGCGTTGGTCAATAGATGGTCTGATACAGGTGATGGTGCTGCTTTGCATATGCAGGATTGTGGAGATGATTTCTACTCTGTGCATGTGTAAAAATAAATGTAACCATCCTCATCTCTTTTCCTGTCCTAGTTCAATTTTAAAATATTTTTTTGAAGTTTGTCCAAATATCTCTGGTGGGATAACAGACCATGATTAACTTGATCAGTACTGGTTGAGGTTTTCTCTGCAGTGGCAACACCATTTTCAGAATTGTCTTTTTAGGACTATTTCATAACTAAAGTCATTAAATCTAAAGAACTTTTACATGAAATACATTGAAAACAAGCTGACTTTTACAGATGTATTAGCAATCATGAGTAGGGCTGTGACTAAATTCGGCATAATTTGTTTTCCATGTTCCTTGTAAAAGGTAAAAGTTTAGCCAAAACTGTACGGGTTTGTAATGTAGCCTAATGTTACATTAAGATTTTAAAAAATACTGCTGCTTTGACGACGATAGGGCGGGTTCTCGGCTTTGATTGGGCCACTTGCTGCCAGTCAAACCTGACAACAGGGAATTTAAGTTTCAGGTAAAGGTCAATTACTGACCTCTGCGCATTTTACCAAACTTTGCATCTCACAGGTGCCGTAATTATTCCGAAACTGGACGTGCAACGACAGGGTAGAAGAATAGGAGTAAACCGGTAGACTGTAGAGATTTGGCCACTTTAAATGAGCCAAAATATTAATGGAGTCCGTAATGGAAATGCAGTCAGTGGGAACTGTTCGTCACTTTCCGCCGTGAAGAACAATAGTCTTCATCTTCCAGTTGCTGGTGAGTTAAAAGCAGCCCTCGTCTCTCTTTGTGTTTACCTGTTGGCTTTACTGATAGTGCAGTAACCCGCCGGGGCAGCGGCTGTAAACTGCAGGGTTGTTAATGTTGTGGAGGTTGTTTTGCTTAATTGTGCGGTTCCTTGTTTGGCTCAGTTTGTGTTACATTAACAGGCAGTTGTGTGCTGAAGTTGTCAGTGGCTGGTGTGCAACAAACTGACTGAGCTAAGGAGCGCCTGGATAAATTAATAGTCAGTCACCTAGTTTGCTATATGATCCCTGACCTGGTTGTTGCAGCTCTATATCTGACTACTGATTAGGGCTGAAACTATTATCTTTAATGTCCATTAACTGGTCGCGTTTTCTCATTTAGTTGACGTGTCATTTGGTCAGAACATCACAACATCTCAGTTTCCTAGAGGCCAAGTTGACACATTCAAACTTCTACTTGTCCAAAATTTGCAAGATGTAATTAAATGTCTCAGAAAAAACAACATTTTTTTTTTCAATGTTGACATTTTAGAACCTGGAACAAGTGTATTTTTGTCATTTTTTGTTTGAAAAATTACCTCAGTAATTAATTATCAAAATAGTTGCAGATTAATTGGTTGATTCATTAATCGACTTGTTGCCACAACTGACCTGAGCTAATACAAAATACAATCAGCTGCTGTATGGCTTTGTGTTCTAAGAAGATATGAAGTGTACCTGTGTATTCATATTAGTCTTTTATTTGAATATAAATCTAAATCTGATTTAAATGACTTCCTGTGTTGAAAGCACAAAAAACCTTTGTGTAGTATTTTGTGAGCTGGTTCAGGTCCAATTAACAGTACTTCAGAAGTGAGTATTTTTTACAATTAGTTTTAAGTAAAGGGAGGGAGGATACTCTTCTGGATGTATTGGACTGCTGTGGGGTAACCTCAGCAGGTAACTGTCTTAAATTTAATTGACAGTGGTTCTGAAAGTTGGACTAAAGCTAGATTTTAACATATTATAGTTTTTTCCGTCATCATACCTATTTTTCTGCTGTGTTACAGAAAAGGCAGTCTCAGTGAAAGTCTCTTATCTTCTTGTTTTGGTTTTTCCTTTAGGAAGTGTGTGCTTTTGGGAATATGAGGAGCTGTTTTTTTTTTTTTTTTTAGCACGTCCCCTGTTGTCTCCCAAAGTGTTTGGGTGCACTTTTCACACAATCAGGCCATTCTGTAACTCCTATCAGATACACTTGAATAGAAAATGTTCCTCAGTCTGGATGAAGATGATGACAAAGTTGTACTCAGAAAGTAGGCTTTCTGGTTCTGAATTTACTCTGCAGAGATTTTGGCTCTTACGTATTTTTGTATTAACTGCAAGAGATTAAAAGTGTACGGTTGTGTGCAGGTGGTGCAATCGATGGCTCTGGTCTGAGAAGACTTCACTGCATTTTCCTCTTTCCCCAGCAATTTATGTAAAATGGTTTGATAAGAGACTTGATAGGATTCACATTCAATAAGCTGATTTGAGGCCAGATTGAGACTCGACCTCAAACTGCAGCTCTCACCCAGGTACTTGATGTTTGTGTGACCGTGCATCGCGTTGTTCCCATTATCTTGAAAAATCTTACAAACACAGACTACACTTCCAAGCCACCCGTACTTGCTGATATGCCTTAGTTTTCCATATGTTGCGGCTTCAAGCGATTCTGTTGGAAATAGGTCTCTCAGGGGCGCAGGTTTGATAAGACATAAATTCTTTAATCCTGACAGGCAGGCAGGTCTAGCTCAACAGATACAGTAAATCAATCAATCTGTCTGAGAAGTGGCAGCCCTCTGTATCGACTGTGACCCCCCCCCCCCCCCCCCCCCTTTACACACAGACACTTTCTAGGACACGCTACACAGTGATGGCTTGTGTTGTAGTCTGTCTTCATGTTACAAATCTGTACATATTAAGCTGTTTTAGTTTGTACACACAAAAAAACACAAGTTAAAAAACGTGTATTTGACCCACAAGATGAAGTATGCTAGGCATCATTACCAAGCACCGCTTAGAGTCAACAGGAGGCTGGAGATGGTTCACCTCATGCCATCTTTTCACTGGACCATTAACCAGGCTCGCAGAGTGACTGAGTGAGTGAGAGAGCAGCCTTCAGTGCCACAGGCTTCGAGAGACCAGGACGTTTGGATATGTTTTAACCTGCAGATTCAAGATTCAAGCCTGCCCTCTGAATCATATTCAATCTAGGGCCCTGAGGTGTGCATGTGATGATAGGTAGGAATTGAAAGCTTTATAGGGAGGAAACCTGGTAGCGGTGATGAATACCAAGCAGAGTTGGTGCTCTTTTTTCTCCCCCAATGGAAAGCCTAAACAAGAGTATAGGAGACTGAGTGAATAAAGGGTAAGACTGTAAAGACAAAGGATGGGAACTGAGGAGTGCGGGGGTTTGTGTTTCATCGTTACATCAGGATGATAGTCATTGAATCAGTCAGTCAGCGAACGGGAAGTCAACAATTTTTAATATGCTCCTCTGACTCCCTGATGGTTTCCCCTCATAGCATCTTCATCCTTTTTGAGCAGCATGAAATTTCTCCCTCCACTCTTCCAGGGGCAGGAGAATCAGGGCTTGTTCTCACATTTCAGTCCATTTATCTCCTGCTAGATGCAGCTCAGTGATCTTAGCCCTCCATTAGCCTGCACAGAAAAGCATCCAGTGCAAGTAAACAAAAAATTTAGGAATGGCCCATTTCTTCTTCCCCTCTGTTCTCAACCTTGTCTTCCAAATGACTTACGGTATCTTCAAAACAACACATTACATTTGCCTGTGTTGGAGAGGCGCAGCTCTGGCCTCGTGTTAATAAGCCTTGTTTGCATGTCCTAAAATTTCTGTAGCAGGCACAGTAATGGAGCGGCTCTCTGGTGTGGTTGTCATAGAGTTGATATTTCAAGAGATAAATTGCACCCGTGTTTCCTCAGGGTTCTCAGGGAAGGGAAATCAAACGGCCACAGTCAGCTATTGCATAATATCATGTCTTAGCAAGATTTACCACATATCTCAGGGTTTTAAATAAATCACAACTGTCAACTGCTTTTTGCTGTTTCTGTAATTAATGCGCCCCCAGAGTTAAAATATTCAAGCTCCTTGCTCCCATCTCTCTTTATATCTAACAGTGACAAAACACATCAGATGTCAAGAGAAATAGGTTAGGGATCGTTTCAGTCAATTTGTTTTGTGTACAAAAGTGTTTCCATCCAGGTTCTTCGGGCAGTAATGTGCAAAAATCCATACATTGTTACTGGACAGAATCCAATTAATGTGAATGAACAGGATTATTAAGTTGCTCATGTGTTATCACTTTGTTTAGTCTTAAATTACTTATTGCATCTTCACACTCTTGAACAATTTACCTCAAAATAACAGCTTCAGATTAATTTTGGTGGTACACTGACTTGTAATAGGGAGAATGGTGCCTCATTCCCACTCTGTGGCCCAAACACCTGTTCTTTCTCTATGTAACTTTTGTGAGCAGGTACAATTTCCCACTAACTGACTGATAGTAGGCGGCTTAAAATCAGGAATCAGGCCCAGCAAGTTCAAGAGTAATGCTGAATTGAAGTTATTAAAAGTGAGAAAACTTTGAAAATATCAAGAATTCTAAACAGAGTTTGGCGTGTTCATTACAGTGACAGCACTTCTGGCTCCAGAAGCCGGGGATCATGGGGAATTTACACCGTTAGCCATGTTTCTGTTCAGTGAGTGAGACTTCACAGTCGGAGCTCCGGTCAAGCGATTAATAGGCTCTGTTTTCTGTACGTGAAAACAGCTTACCTTGTGGCTGCAGAGGCCGCTGTTGCTCAGCAGAAGTTCGGCATATGTTCCGCATGAATTTTGAATCACTTGTCAATCAAAAAGTCCAAATGTGCTGTGGTTTCAGCTTCACCAATATGAAGATTTTCTGTTTTTCTCAGTTTTTATATCATTATGCATTGAAGACCTTTAAGTTTTGGACCACTGAGTTGGACAAACCCAGTGACCTGCTACCTGGGGTTTCTGGAAAATTGTGATAGGCGGTTGTCACAGTTTCCTTATATTTTATAGACAAAACAGTCACTGATTACATGGAAAAAATAATCAGCAGATGAACCGATAATGAAAATAATCATTAATTGCAGCCCTCCACCCTTTGAATGTGGTGTGCAAAAAGTTCAGACGCATACAACTATAAAACAAATAATTAACAAATTGCACTTCCGTGATATATTAACACAATAAGCATAATTAGGAAATGTCTTACATTGTGACAGTGGTGTACAGCTTAACTAGTAAATTCACTGTAGAATCTAGAAATAATTAGCTGTCCTCTGTATTGAATTTAAGCACTGAAGAGATCTTGAAATTATATTTAAAAGTCAGAATTTAGAACACTCTGAGCAGTGTGCTGTAGAAAATATGCTGAAGTTTATACTGATATACTGATTATTATTACAGGAGAAGTGCTTATCTCTGCAGATTTCCCTCAGGATTGTAAAGATGATCATATAGAGTTAAAAAATTGATAAATAATTACAGTGGAAATTGGTTGGGATTAGTTGTACCTGGCTCCTCTGCAGCATTTACACCCCACCCAGTTAGAAAATGCTGACAGTTGTATGGATTAAACATGTGAGCACAGTGAACCAAACAAGAGCGAACTAAAATATGTGGTCAGCTAATATGATAATTTCTGTAATTTGGTTCACTTCATTACAGTGTGTACTTCAGTCAGCTCTGCGAGAGGTAGCTTCCTCTCAGAAATGGAGGGAAACACCCGCTCAGCCGCTGCAAGGCTTGGCCGAGGTGCCGCAGCTTAAAAAAATAAAAATGTTGAGGCATAAGAGAGAAGAAATGCCACATTCAGGCTGCACAGATCTGAGTGAGCAGAGGTTTCTTTCTATTGTGAAGTATAACACAGGCTGGTATCAAGATTGCTCTTTGTCTCCAATGCAGAGTGTGACAGCTGGCAAAAAAGACTCTGTTCATCAAGACTTTTTCTGTAGTGATGCATGGAGGCGTATGAAGGCCTGAAGATTCACACACACAAAAATTATGCACATACTTTAGTGGCAACAGTGCAGTGGTGGAAATTTTGACACTTTTTGATAAATTCTTGTCTCTAAAGAAAAGCATAAAATGTTCTCTAACAGTTGCACACACTTCGATTATAATGAGTCTCCTGCATTGATGATGTAACATCTCAGTCAATAAGTGGAAAATTAATCAACAGCTGTTGTGATTATCAGTCATTTTTCAAACAAAAACATCAGTAAACCTCTAGTTTTTGTTCCTCTAGCATAAGCATTTGCTGCTTTTCTCTGTTTTATATCATTGTAGACTGTATATTTGTGGATTTTGGGCAGTCGGACAGACAGAACAAAACATGAAGACCTTGGACCTATTTTCTAGCCTTTTATAAACAAGACCATTGATCTAATTATTGGCTTAATAAATGGCAGATTAAGTGGTAATGAAAATAAACTAATTGTAGCAGCCTTAAATAATTTACTATTTATACCTAATGTAACTCTAGCTTCTGGTTATAGATTGGTACCAGAATGCAGTATAGTGCTGCACAATATGATACTGAAAATGGCAAAGCAGAAGCAATAGAATAAAACCCCAGGTAAAACTAAACAAATTGAACCAAATGTTCTCTATTAGAGCAGTGACAGAATCTGAGCACTTGGGTTTAGGGGCTGAAAAGCATATCCGTGACAGATGACAAACTTCGTTGAGTGTATTGCACAAACTGTATTGCAGTTTTCTGGTTTTCCTGCTTGAGAATTAAGCCATTACCTGCAGCAAGTTTGATCCACCCTATTGATGCATCCTTTTTAAGGCTCATTTCAGTCATTTTTTTCTTTGAGTAGAAACACAGTGGCAGCCTCTTCTAAAGCTCTCCAGTGCAGCTTGGCCCTGCTCCCTCCATTCATTTTCCTCAGGGCAGCCTTCCTCTACCTTCCTATTGATCTGCTGTGCAGCATCAACATGCTGGAGTGTCAATTAGAGAGCCCCTCCTGCCCATCTGTGAGAGGAGAGCTACAGCATCTCTAAAAGTTTCCCTGGCTGGCTTCGTCATCCAGCAGCTGCTCAGGTCTCAGAAGATGAAGAGAGGAATAATCTGTTGAAATAAATATACATATTTCAGATATGTCCTTGTTTGTATTTATAATGTTCCTTTTGCAGCACTGATTGGACTGTAAAATGCTTGGGCTAGAGCTGTGAAATTTCTAATGCGAAGCGATAAAAAAATACGAGCGAGTATAGAGGTGGAGCGACTGGTCTGCAGAACACATTCTTCAGCTTCAAAGAGAACACATCTTAAGTTTTTTTTCAGGTGAAGTGCATTTGTAAGGGCAGGTGGGCTGAGGAGAGCGGAAGGGACACATTTTTCTCAGTGAAAAGAGATCCTGCTTGTAGCATTGTTGCTCTAAGCAACCAGAGTCTGCAGTATTTTTTGTTTGCAGATCTTTCTGGACCAGATCTTCCCCAATGACTTTGCTATTTATGTTCTGTTAAAACACAAACTGTCTCCAGAACTCCTTGAAATATCAACAGACTGTTTCAACACTTCCTAAATATCAAAATTGTCTGTACACTTGAAAACTAGTCTTGGTGACAGATGTGTAGGCGAAGCGAGACCGGGTACAATGTAAAACAACGCCCACACTGTGTCTTCCTGTGCACATTCAAAATCATAGTTTTATTTGATGATATTTCAGTCAAGAACTATCATTAAGTTGAGTCTTCTATCGTACAGAAAGTAAACACAGGAAGTCTTTTAACTTGATTGTAAACAGGCAGGTTTTGGTGTTATCAGAATTGAGGTGTTTCTGTAGATTCAGCTGCTGCTGTAGCTTGCGAGGCCATATAACAATGCACACGTATTTGCCTGAAGGTTATTGTATGGCCTTTTGAAATGAATGCATAGTCCATTCCGAAATATGCTTTTGCACCTGAGGAAAGGTTGTTCTCCTGATATGAATCTCCAGTAATTCCCGCAGCTGCCTTTGACATTTTGTCGCTGGTAAGCATTTTTGTTGTTTCTCTCAAATCTCTGTTGTACATTGTTTATTGAGGTGCGCCATCACGGGGCTGATTTGTAAATATACACACATTTGTAGCTTGTTTTCTTGCGTTCATTGCAGTTATTCAAAAGCAAACCAAAACTGAGAGATTTACATTGTGTCAGGTGTGAAAATTGTTAAATTAACCACAGAATTGAGTCTGTTATGTACAATATATTACAGCTGCATTCTGATAATAAGCTATACACTCATAATGCTGATAATGTGTAACCTGATTTCACTGAGTATGCTAATACTGCACTTTCAATCCAGGTTACTACATCACCATATGTCATGTTGAATAAAACTCTGGAGGGTGGCCTGTCCTAACCCCAGTGCTTGATTAAAATGGGATTCATAGGTTTCAACAGAGTGATGGTAGTTTCTGAAATGATTTATTCAGAGGATACTGGCAGCCCACCCTGAATGCACTGAGATCTTTCAGATTACAGAATTAAATTATCTACAGCCTGGTCAAAGAGGGAACACTGTAAGATATTCATCTGGAACAAGACAAAACAAGCTGATTAACATGATAATGCTTGATGTAATCTTGTGAAGTGTAAGATCTCTTTCTTTCTGTTGCATGCAAGATTCGCCTTCAGATTGGCTGGCTGTTTTTCAGCACTGAAAGAAACATGAACCGTCTCCCCACCAGCTCTTCTTTGTATAAACATGAAATTTGATGACATCTGTCTTGAAATCTGCAGTCTTATAGAACAGTTTCTTATGTAAACTCTTCAATGTTTACAGCTGTACAGATTTTTTTTCCTTTTGCCTATCTATACAGTGATATGTTGTTGGCGGCAGCAACAGCTCTCACTGCCTTCCTCTCAGTGTTTGCTCTGATGTTAGATATGCCGGTGCATGGTTTGTATTTGGTTACAGGGGGCTAAGGTGAATTGGCTGGCTTTCCAGTTGTCATCTGCTCTGCAGCAGTTAAAGTGGACCTGCAGTGAATCAACTCTGAAAAATTACTTCTCAGTCAGTAGGAGATAGTTGGGTGTATTCAAAGGACCTTGTCACTTCCAATATGCTCTCAATGAATCTCAGCCTTTGCCGATCCAAGGCTTCAACCCACTCCGCTGGAAAACCAATGTCTACAGCCCTATTCTGCGACTGTGTGCTGGTAGATTGTTCCTTCAGAGCCTATTACAGCTTCAGGAATGAACAGGGTGTAGATATGTACATACAAGATAGCTTGTAGTGGCATATTTTCTGTCTGTCAGGCATGAATTGTGTGTGTGAGTGTGTGTGTCAGAGGAAGGAGGAAAAAAGAGAAAGGTGGGGATGATAATGCCAGACTGTAGATATGCATCACAGTATAGAGCTAAGAAATCTCAAAATCCAGCTTTAAAGCTGCATTGTGTACCTGGCCAGCTTGTTTACAACACTTAAATCTGTACGGAATCTGCATCTAATAACCCTCACAGCAGCTAAACAATAAGCTGAGGCACATCAAAACAGATTTAGCTAGCTACAACTTCTATCACAGAGCTAAAAATAAGGTTTTAGGCTTGAGGTTATCAATGTATTGAAGCTCTTTTTCTATACGTGCTCAGTATGTGTAGAATATTTCTATCCCTTCATGATCCAGATGATATTTCAGTCATGTTTTGAAAAATGAAAATGTGCAATATGCTCTGCTGTGTTAATGACTGCTTAGAATCAGGATATTTGAAGGATATAAGATGGATATTTTTCTTGTTGCCTACTTTGGATATAAAAGCTGCTCTCCATCTGTAATGGCATAATTACAATTTCAGACTCATTTCTCAGACCGTACCCCCGTTGGTTTGTTGTACTTTTTTCCCTGCAAGGCACAGACTTAGACATGCCCAAGAGATCTGAAATCCACATATGAATTCCCTAGTAAGAAGAAATACCTAGGTAATGTTGGAGTGGTCCATTTGGTACAAAGAGATATCAGCTTTATCAGTAGCTTTTTAGGTCCTTTTGAACTTCCCTTTAAACCCTTAATGTTTCTAATGATTTGACAGGCTCTGTGATGCAGCAGCAACGGAGATACATTTTCTGGAAAATAATAATTTCATAGCAAAGTCGCACAGAATGACAACCTGCTGCTGCCACTACTACCTCCAATGCCAACAGCACAGCCTTGGTACTGGAACCGTAAAACAGTCGGTGCTTGTTCAGTTTGTCAGTTTGATGTAAAATCACCAGCAGGAGTGGGACGTGTGATAGTCCAAGAATGTCAAATTATTGTGACAGGGGCGGAGAGCGTTTGCTGACAAGGTTGATAGGTAAAATGAAACACGTGGGATGTGACTCTCAGCCCTGTCGACCTTGAGAGTCCATGGCAACCTTTTGAATTCAAAGCGATAGACGTAGGTTGATTGTATAAGAGAGCGAAATTAGTTTGAAAGCAGAACTGTCTCTTCATTCCATGTATAAAGCTTTTTTTTTTTTTTTTAAAGAGGCACACTCTCATACCAGTACAAATCCATTTGCCTTTTTTTCTGCTTTCTCTGCCCATTGTCTCACTACTTTTGTCTTTTTCATCTTTCAGGAATTCACTCTGAAGCCTGTGGACCTAAGCAGGCCTGAGGGCTCTGACATATACCAAATCCCTGCCCAGGGGAACAGGGGAGATTAAAAACTTCTGATTGAGGTGGAGAGGAAAGAGACACACAGAGAGGGAAGGAGAGACAGAGAGAAAAAGCTTATCGTTCACCTTTGTTCTTTCTAATGCCCCAAGTGAAGGATCTCCATAGGCAAGTCTGTGAATAACAGCAGACACAAGAGCAGCTGCCCACCACTGTGGTCAGATGATGGAGTGAGGGAGTGAAAGAGAAGAGAGCAGGATTACATCCTGTGAAAGAGCCAAGCTCATATTCTACATTAATTGAATGCCTGGGAGAGAGGAGAGACATGAGAGGAAACCTTTTTTGTGCCAACTGCTTCAAGAGGTATTGCAATTAACCCTCTGGCCATCATAAAATAGTACCTGGCTTCTGTTGTTTTCCGATTGCTGGGTTTGGTTGCACGGCGTGGATGTGTGCTCAGGCCATGGTCATGTTTCAACCCCCGGCGTGTAGACCGGATCGGACCGGCTGTCAACGAAACAGCCTATTTCTGCCGCTGCTGCTGCTGCTTCTCCACAGCTCCCTCAAGGCCGCTCAGGCTGCTAAACCCAAAGGGCCTGGACACACACATTTGAACTCCATCCGCATCGACGGGGATATCTCCTTAGGTGGGCTCTTCCCAGTACACGCCAGGGGCCACGATGGCAAGCCATGTGGGGAGCTGAAGAAGGAGAAGGGCATACACAGACTGGAGGCCATGCTCTTCGCCCTTGACCGCATCAATAACGACAATAACCTGCTGCCCAACATCACTCTGGGAGCGCGCATCTTGGACACCTGTTCCAGGGACACTCACGCCTTGGAGCAGTCGCTCACCTTCGTGCAGGCTCTGATCGAGAAGGACGGGACTGACGTCAAGTGTCTGGGTGGGGGAGCACCCATCATCACAAAACCTGAGAGGGTTGTGGGCGTCATTGGGGCCTCCTCCAGCTCTGTCTCCATCATGGTGGCCAACATACTGCGCCTGTTTAAGGTAAGACATCGGCACAGTTACCTTGTTTGATTTGACTGTCCGCTTCTTTGTTTGTATGAAATGCACAGAACAAAGAGCAGGAGATGTGCTTGCTGTTGAATACTGCATGAAACTGAAAACTGTTATTTGTGATGATTTTGCTTCATTGATTCTCTTATATATTTGTTTGAATAATTAATAACATTGGCTGATGAACAACATGAGCTGCTGAGCGGTGTGAGAGAATACTATGTGTAAGATATCTGCTGCCACACTATGGACACTTTCATAACTTAAGAGAGGAGATCCCTTGGTAAATCTCATCACTCTATTGCCCTGGAGGAGTTGGTTGCTAAGCAGTGAGAGGTATTGCCTGTCACAATACAGGGGTGATTAATAGGATACTACTTGATTTCATTTTTACCCCATAGCCTTTCTTCCAATCAGTTTGCTGTTTACATCTGCTTACACTATGGAAAAAATATGTTCCGCTCATGGACGTTTGGACACTTGATGAATTATTTAACACATATTTTATTTTCTATCCAGCAAACCATGGCAAGCATAATAGCTCTTTCTAGCTCTTTTACTGAAGGTTTGAGTGCTATTTACTGCTCAGCTCACTGCAAAATAATACCCCTTTCTTTGACTTTAGAAAGAATTAGTTTTTATAAAGTACTGTCATGTGTTTGAAATTGTTTCATGGACAATTACACATTTTAGCACAGATACAACTCCAATCACTTTCAGTGGGACCTGCAAGGGTAGTGGCTTATTTAAATTCTGTGGTAATTAGAATGAGGGATTCCTCCTCAGATAACACTCAGACTTCAAAACCAACTTCAAAATGCATTTCAGATCCTCTGTGTTAAAAAGCTGATTATAATCCTGACTCCAAAGTTTTCCTTCACCTTGATCTCGCATGAAAATTAATGTCTAATTCAAACAATATTCCCTCTTGTCTTGTTTATAAGTACTGCGAGGTCAGATGGTGACTGGGTCACAAAACTATCCCTGCAGCTGAATAAGTGTTTTTCCTCAGCAGGCAAGGTTTTTGCTGTCATCAGACTGGGTTTTAACTTTTGACTACTGACTGTATTTTGATAAGGCTGCCACTTAAATGTTGATGATTTGAATCTCATCTTGTCAAAGCATCTGCCTTATTTTTTTTCACTGCATCATTGTACACAGAGCAACACAGGATAACAGTGTAGCAGGCTACAGCGTTCTCAAAATATAGACATAATGGAAATAGATAGGGTGATATAGACGTTTAATTGGTTGATTAATCAATTACTTGATCAGCAGAAAATTAATTGTCAACTACTTTATCAATTAAAGGTGCTGAATGTATGTTTTTGCTGTTGCTACATAGCCATTGTTAGCATTAACAGCTGTTCACTTCAACCATCGTTGCATTTACAACACAAGAGGTTAGAAAACAGTCCCTGGGCAGTGCTACTTCTTCATTCTCTCATGTTGGACTGAGGGCAGACTGGACACTACAGTCACTCCCTGTCACAAAGTAGTATTATGAGACTGGATGGGCTGGAGCTAGCTGGTTAGCATGCTGATTTCAGTAGAAGAAGAGATGTGATGGGAATAGAAGCAAAGCAAGAATTAACACTGCTGTTGATTTACACCACTGGAGCCAACTCTTGGCGAGTAAAGTGTAATGCTGAACTTGCAACGTTTCTTCAAGACTGGTAAGTGAACAGCTGTTAATTGTAACCTTGGCTATGTAGCAATAGCAAAAACTTACATGTAGCACATTCACTAGTTACAAATTCTGTGTCTTTTGTCATGAATGAATTAACATTTTACATTTTGGAGTGTTGTTTGGACAAAGACAAGCCTTCTGAAGATGTGATCATGGAGTCAGGGATATTTTCTGACATTTTATACACCAATAAATTCATCAAAAAAATAAAATAAATAAATAAACGACCGAGTGATCAGTGATGAAAATAATCTTAAGTTGCCGCCACAGGTGGTGGAAATTGAAGGCAGAGCATCATCGGAATGCCTGTCCTGTTTTTTCACCCTTGTTTCTGTCGGTCCTCTCCAACACTCTCAGCCCTGGTGCCAATGCTAGACTGTTACTGAACCAGACTGGACTCTGGCACTGCTTCCTCTACTGCCTTCTGGTGTGATCAACACTATACCATCTATGCCAGCACCATGCAGGAGAGATTCAATGCAGTGCAATGCAATATTATTACTGAGCTGTGATTAGGGCGTACTTTTTGTTTTGTCGCAGAAATCTGGTGTTTTCGCATCACAGATGATGATTGTGTTTGATGTGAGTAAAGTGAATAAAATGTGAGTCTTGAGGTAAAACGTGAGACTTCACATGTAAGCTGTTATACTTAGGGGAGTTTAGTGTGGGCTGGTTTGTCTGTAGGTGTGCTGTGCTGTAGTGTAATTGGGAAGAGGCCATGAATACTATAGCATTAGCCATAATTTTAGTTAAGGAACATTGATTCTTTAATATTAGATAACAAAAAGCAGGAAACATCTCCCTAATTGTAATGAAGTATCAGTCCAGATTGATGGGTTAATTTGGAAAACTCAGATTTGGGTAGAGCCCTAGTTTTTTTGTGAGGTTTTATTTTGATTTTTTGTGCTTTTTTGTGTATTAGTTAATCTAATACTCCACAGCAACAGCCTGCAGTCTATGTATGATTTGATAATCTCCCTGATTCCAGAGTCTTATAAACCACATGGGATGTATGGTGCTTGTTGAGGCCCCCAGCGTTACTCTGAGTGAACCCAGTGTGACAACACATACACACGCTTAAGTTTAGTGCATCATTTATATGTTCTTTTGTATAAATGCAAGTCTTTTCTTTAGCTTGTGTATGTGTCTATGCATAGGTGTGTGTTGCATATACTTGCTGATACACACATAGTTGAGCATGCAAAGCCCTGTGCATGATCTCTATATTTCTTTCTGTTTCCCACACATAAAATATGCGGTTATGCGTGCTCACACAGGTAGGAGTCGGTGTGGGCCACAGTAATGAGCGTCTCCAGCAGTGCGTTCTTGATCCCACTCTCACATGGAAGCTTCAAATCCTTCGTCATTAGCTCAGTGCTCATTCCCTCTTCATTAATGCACGTAAGCGCTGTCCTTGCATATTTAATTTGGATTTCTCTGATCTCCTTTCTCTTTATCCTCAATGTATATATTAGCATTCCCCTCTTCTTCTGTTTTACATTCAGACAGCTGGAGGTTAAGAAAGCAGCTCCAGCTCAGACGGCAAGTTGAGCGGATCAACATAGTGAGATTTGGCCAGTTCATCTTCAGTTACTTTCACCTGGGCCTCTGAGTCGCGCTATTGAAAATCAAACACCTTCCAAGGCAGTCGCCAATCAATCAACATCCACTCTAATTGAATAACAGTCATTACAACAATCAAAAAAGAGAGTAAGCTCCTGACATGACGTAAAGCAGTCTGGTCAGTTATATAGATTAAACAGTAAACCTTTAATGGAGAGTGGTGTGTGGACATTTAGGCGGGGTCTTGAGTTACGGCTTCCTAGGGATCCACAGGTCAGCCAGATGCCAGCTGGTTCCCCTAGTTCTGATGGACCTTGCTGATGGCCCCGGAAGGTTTTAACTTTACAGCCGTCTCATAACACACCCTGCGCCAGCAAGACATTTGCTGCATGATCTAGCATGTAGAGAGAGGAGGGGCAACCAGGTCTACTAGCACTGCGGCTAGACATAAATGTTTGCTTTAAATGGAGACAACGCATGCACACAAGTACCAACTCAGCATACTAATGAAGACAGGCATGCAGACATGCGCATCACCGTATGCTTGTCCAACCATACACACCATATGCGCAACTACACCACTCAAACACATAACATGTACATAAACACTTGACACAAGCATCAGGCACATTTGCACGCAAACCACTTTAAACCCCAGCAGCAGCAGCCACCCTGGTGTAGTTAGCAGGTTTACAGAAAAGTGTTTCCTCAGCACTCAGCTGCATACAGATGTGGTCCAGAGCAGCTTGATGAATATTTTACTCCAACCTTATGTAACGGTAACACAGGGACCAGGAGCTGCAGCTCAAGAACATTTTGGTGTAGTTCACTGTGAAGAGGGAGCTGCTGTGACAAGCAGTCGGGGAAAAGATAATTCATGATCACAGACGAGCTATGTCAGATGATTACATTATTCATTTGCGTAGCAGATGTGCTCATAAAGTTGACACACATCACCTACAACACAGTTTCTACTACCTGGTCTGTCCCTCTCAATTACAGTGTTTATCTCAAGAGGAGGTCCTGTCAGGGGTTTGCTTTTCGGCTCAACTGTAGCAAAAGTTGGCTCTCGTTCAGCGAAAAAGAAAAAGTATTGTTATAAATTTCATTTGTTTCATTCTGTGGTGCACATGAGTAGCACAAGAGAAGAGGCAGTGACCCAAGAATAAGAAGCTCAGAGCCTTTAATGCTCACTGGAAAGCATTTTGCTGGCTCCTTGGTCTGACATTACAGCTGACTGCTGGCTGGACAAACCATCTCACATTCACTGAAGTGGCTAGTTGCAGTAGCACAGGGACCACCGAAGAGTAAAAAAAATGATCCATTTAGAAGAAGAAACGTAGAAGAAAATGATTTTTCATGCAAGAGCACACAGGCCTTCAGCATCCCACTCATTCTGACATTTTCCCTTACCCTTAGTTCATGCTCTTGCTTCTAGGTTTTCACATTGGAAACATAGAAGCTGACTCGCTGAGTTATTGTTTATGTGCCTGCACGCTGTGGAATCAACTGTATTGCAATGGCAAATCATCTACCTGGGATTTTATAAAGGTCTCATGATCATTTTTTTTCACATTCGATTCAGACCGTTGCTGCTGCTCCCGCATGGCATTGCTTAAATTAATGTCAGGCAGTTTAATTGGTCTCAACCCCCAAAACTGTCAACAAAAAATAAAGCAAATAATATTTAGTGCTGGATAAACACCATAGATATGAATAGTTGATTAGAGATGGCCCTCAGCTGCCACCTCTGAGCCTCATTTTCTCATGAATTCTTGTGGGATTTTTGCACAAGAGCATTGCTGGTTAAAGCTTGTGAATAATGAACATGATTGTGTTGAATAATACATTTTAAGGCAGATTAGAAATAATGTATATACTGTTGATTATTTCAAGTACTGTAATCTAATACACTGAACCAGTGCATGTCAGATTTAAGTAGCATATTTTTTTTGCAAACATGAGGCATCTTTACCTGATAGATGTTGGGAAGAGAAACACATTTTGCATATGAAAAGGACATGTTTCAGACAACCTTTTAAAAAAATCTGATTCACAGTCTGAAGTTGCTAATGTTTGCTTTTACTGCTGTGTTTGCTACTCATCTCTGAGTGTATGTGTGGGGGTGGGGAGGGTGGTCACGGGGAATCACTTTTAGTAAAGCTGTCGTTACATGACAGCTTGTAAGGTAAAAGCTATCAGTGTTGATCTAATTCAGAGTGTATGCATACAGCGGAAACCCAGCCGCACACCGAACCGTGAGGACCATGGCAGATATCATTAGCAGCTGACAGCCGCTTTCATGATTCCTTGAATGCACAAGTTGATCCATTCGGCAGCTGTTTTGTGGTCAAAGCTCCACCACATCCCTCTTTCCCAGAGGTGCTCACCATCTGCTTTGTTGCAACCTCTTTTAGCAAGTTAATGGTTATTTTCCTCCGGGTGATCCTCTGCTCCTGTAAACATTTTAGCTTCAGACCAGTTTGGTAAAGTCTGTTAGTTGTTAGATTGGTCATGTACCTCTTCTCTCCTTGCCAATAGAATAGTTAAGCAAATCTATACATTTAGATACACGCTTTTTGTGTTGATTTGAAAAATAATTCCATCCTCTCTAAGTGTGTTAACCTTGCTTTCCAATTTTTATTTCTGTCCATGTTTTTCTGGATGTATAAAAGGGATTTTAAGTTTGACAGTCCGTGAAATCTGGCATGAGCGGTTTTATTTTATACGGCACTTACTCATTTTCTTTACACTGAGTTTCATCACTGCTTGGTTGAAAATTAGTCACCCAGTTTATTGCATTTCAACATTGTGGTTGCCCACACTTTTAAAGACTCTGGAACAACCTGATAAATAGCACAGGCGATAATATGGTTTCTTTTTATGGTAGTCAATCCTTCAGTATCTGGCACATTTCTTTTAATTTTAACCCTGTAATGACCCTGGCACGGTGAGTTCTTAAAACGAGCAAAAACTGGTTTATGTCACCAAATTTCATGCTTCATCTCGCCTTGTTCTGATGGCTTTTTATTCGCCTATAAACCTTCCAGTGACACAGTAGAGTGACGGCCCTGTGTCACAATTGATTTAGCAGCTCATTTGGGGGAATGACAGCTAAATCAAGATAAACTAGTATCAGCCCATCGAGGCATCTCACTTCAACCGAACC
Organism: Lates japonicus; assembly: GCA_033238685.1. Taxonomy (NCBI): domain Eukaryota; kingdom Metazoa; phylum Chordata; class Actinopteri; family Centropomidae; genus Lates; species Lates japonicus. The sequence continues at coordinate 964,341 of BRZM01000057.1, forward strand.
CACTCATGCAGTGAGCCAGCGACGATACGATTGTTCACATTGAGTGCGTCACTGTGAAGCCATTAAAGTTTGTTTTCTTCTTTTTAGTTGTTGTATTTTAATTCCATGCACAACAAGGTGACATGTTTGAACTTGAGTCATAAGTGTTATGAAATCAATTTGTTATGTACTATGTGGTTCATGCGATTTGTTGCTGCTGCAGACACATATTAGTGTGACAACGCTCCGTAATTTACAGAAGCACATTCAAGTCACACTTTGAAAAAAGTGCCATTACTGTTAGATTCACTTATAGCTTTCAGTATAAGAACATTTCCATTGAGAATATATTACATTCTTTATTAGATAGGAGACTGGCCTGTATCATTATTGCATCAAGAAGGGAGGCTGCAACACAAATGGAAAGATAGTGTAGGGCATTGTTACTTTGTAATTTTAAAATGAGAGCCATTTTGGCCGGAGTACTGTAAGTCATTGTGGGAGCTGCAGATAATAATCCTCCTCAGTTCAGGGAGGTGATATTTTTCCATTTTCTGTATTTTCCTATGCCATGTTTTGTTTTGTTCCCCACCCTCGTCTGCCCTGTCTGTCCTCCAACTACTCCATTAACAAAATGCTGACTGTTTCATTGTGCAGCTATTAAGCCAACACTTTCTTTCTCCATTTTTTGATATTTAATACACTGTAATAATATAGATCTGTCTCAGTTTTTGATTTTGATCAGTCAGGAATTATTACACTCGGTAACCCAGTGGTCTGTGACTACCAGTGGGGCTTCAGCGTCATCCATGTCATTTCATTCTGGTCATGCACACACTGCCTGCACCTACAGTGCAAGGCTCTGTCTCTCTCAACATATGAAAGGGGTATTTTGTGAAAAGTGTTTTTTTTCCTCTGATTTGTCCAAATCCTAAATCAGAGCCCCCCAAAATTTCAGGCTTTCACAGAATGATGATAGATCTGTTCCTAAGCCATTTCCTGCAGGTTTTGTGAGCTGTATGAAGATATTGGGTAGTTTGATACCATCTATGTGGATGTAGATTCATGTCCATGTCAGTGGTTCTCACTTCCGATCCTCATCCCTGGCCACTTATGAGTTCATAACTGGACTACCACTTCATAACTGGAATAACTTGAATAATTTGTCTTAGTACCAGATGTATAAAATTCTGTAGACCACGACAAGTGTGTTCTCACACCTGCACTTTTTAGTCTGGTTAAATTGGTGCACCGTAATCGCCCCACACCAAGACCCTTGACTGGAGGTGGCCTCAGTCTGGTGGGAACGTGATCCGACCTTGATCCAACCCAACTACCAGGTGTACACCGCATGTTTCACCTGAAGGGCTCCTATATCCAGGTGTGCTTCGCATCCTGGGATGCGGCAGAGCATGCAAACTGTAGCGGCTTGTGAAGAAGTAGTAGTAGCACTTTCCCTAACTTCAGAGAGAGAGAGATTTATAAAGCTGCATGGGGAACATTGTTCTGTTTTCTAAATAATGATTATGGAACTGGGTATGCGCGAGCCTCATTTTCATGCTCACCAGCATTTATAGTGCTGGTACCACTAATTCATCACACGTACAGTATGTGGAAACCATCATCCCAGCGATGTCTCAGTCGTCATCATTAAGGTCGATCAATAATGAATTTATAAAGCTCATATTGAAACAAATTTTACAGTGCAGTGCAGGATGAAATGAAAAGATCAAAGAAATTATGGCTCAAATGCAAATAAAAAGGATAACATTCAGTGAAATTGGCAAACAACCTAAACATACATTGTTTTACTCTTGAGTTCATGTCTCTCATGTTCTCATTTTATTCTTCATTGTTTTACCTGCACCTTTTCTCTTGAAAACTGTATTCACCTGGTCTGAAGTCTGTGTTAGGTGAACTTCACTTGCTTCTTTTATAAATACCAGTATATATGTGGGAACAAAAGGTTAGAGGAAAGTAAAAAATAACTTTTTATAGAAGAAATAGTTATTTTGCAACTCCTCAATTTATTCTTTAGGTTAAATTAGATTGTTAGTGTGAGCAACAGCCTGTCATGGAAACATATAATGTCATACAGTGTTAACAGTGTTCGGGACTCTGATTGAAAATAACATATGCAGATGACTCAAACAACATTTAACTGGAACACAAGTGACAGTATTTAGAGCATATTGTTTTATGAATCTTGTATACAACCCTCATGCAAAAAAAAAAAAAAAAAGTTGTAGAAAAGCTTTTCAACTCAGGTTTTTAAAAAGTAGCTCGCCAGCTTCTCTGCTTTCATGTAATGGATGAACTGATGAAATACAACCCAAGTTCTATCTTTGGACACACACACTATCTTGTGCTATCACTGCACACTATCTTTATTATTGCTTTTCCGACTTGTGTTATTTTCCTGCTGCATGCGTAAGTGTTGATTCATGGTGACTCATTGGTCTGAAAAAGATAAGTTCTGACAACAAGGCCACAAGACAGACGCTTTACAACAACAACTCTAAGAATATATGACAAATACGTCTCTGAGGTTTCACGAAGTTGAAAGATTATTTTTAAATCAGGAGTAATTCCCGATTACACTTCTTGTGATCCTTCATAATAAGTGTTTTCTTTATTCTCCACTCTGTTTTTCTTACATTGAAAAGACAAATTACTGGAGGCAGGTGTTGGCCTCCTCTGTAGGATGTCTGTGTGGCATATGTTGTGTATCCCTGTATAATTATATTGTTTTTCTCTATAATTATATTTTGCCTTAGTTTTGATTTCCTCTAACCAAATACAAGTGACTGATTGTCCATGCAAATCAGACTTAACAACAGTTCTGTATCTTCAAGAACTGACAAACCTCCTTCCAGAATCCAAATCCAGACTTCTACCATCTGTCAATTTTCTTCACACGCCAGACACTCTTGTGTTTTTCTGTGTGCGTGTGGGTGGGTGGCTTTGAACACATATGTGCATGTGTGTCTTACAGGCTGTTTGTTTACATATTTAATTGTGTATATCTGTTCAGTTACATGAAAATTCCTCCTGTCGATCGGACACATTTAGGCATGAAAACAAACAGTTTGAAAACTGCCTGTGTATTCCCTCATGGCTCAATATACTTTTAATAGTAATCAACATTTTCAATTTCTTTGAAAAAGTGACAGTTTCAATTTATGTTGCTTATAGTAAACCACTGAATAGGACAACAGAAACAAGTGCTAACTAATGGCAATTAAATATATTGTTACTTATATATAATCCATGCAGGCTAATCTGCAACCATTACAGAACTGATGTTCAGTTTGTCCACAGTGCCTCAGCTGTCTCATACGAGTGACAAGCTAACAACTTAGATTTGTTTAGTAATTTTAAGTGAAACAAACTGGTAATTCAGTGGGATTATGACGCTACTAACCTTGATATTGTAAGGAAGTTGCTTTGCTAAAAAGCGGCAACCAACCTCATATTTATCCACAAGTTTTTTCCATTTGCGGTGTCAAAATCCAAAATACTTCCACTCATAAGGGTGTGGTCACACTAGGCCTGGTTACCTTGAAGTGTGCCCACCAATGATGCCTCTTCCCCACTCCCCCATTGGCCTGCACTCACATGGTGCCAGGTTTGGGTGCAGTTAGCCTCCATGCATTTTCTTTCTTTTTTTTTTTTTTTTTTTGCCATTTTCTGACATTATTAGATCAAGCAACTAATCAAGTAATCAAGAAAATAGTTGACAGATTTCTGTTGTGCTTATGCACTGTGAGTTATAATTTTGGACATATCTTTACAGATTGAATATATGATTTTTAACAATGGTGGGATGGTAGTTGATATTTTAAGTAAAAAGGGACAGCCCTACATAACACCGTATCTCAGTCAATTCTATTAAAGGCAAAATCCTTCTGTTTCACTTCCTCTAACAACTATGACTAGTTTACTTCCAGTCTAAATTGTTCCTTTACGTGCTTCTTTTGCATAACTCTTCACCTGAAAATGTCGCACAAATTCACAGTATAAAATAAAACGCAACCCTTGAGCAGAAATGCTTCTGCAGATCTGAATCAGAGCAGATTTCTCAATGTGATACCAGAGCAACAGGATCCCCTAAAAAATCTAGTTTGGGAAGTTACTTAAAATGCTGAAAGCATGCATCAGAAAACCCTGGACCAGTTACAATCCAGATGATCAACTAGTGGTATGATAGACACACACACAACTACACTGCATTATTACCTAGGGGAAAACATTATCATAAAAAAAACTAACAAACAGAAAAATGTAAACAAAAGCCTTCAGTCTGTTTTCTTGTGTGAAATTCTGCTTTTAGATTTCAGTCTTGGTCCTCTGTGGAGTCTGTATTTTCAGCTCACGCTGGTCGTGAGCTTCCTCTTGATGCTCCACTTTCCTCCCACTGTCCAAACACATGTAGGTCAGGTCAGTTTGAAGACTGTAAATTGCCTATAGGTGTGAGTGTGTGTCTGTTTTATGTGTTGGAACAGTCTTATGCCTGATGCCCACTCCATCCCTTATATGGCGCTTAATAGAAATAAACAGGTATGGAAAAGGTATGATTTTTGTACATGTGGTAAATGTCAGGTTATTCGTTCAGCCTGTCAAGAGTCATTTTGTATTTGACAGTTGCAAAGATCTAATAAAGGACTCGAAGAAGAAATAGATGCATTAATTTCTTCATCGACTGAAGCTTCAATAGACAAATCACTGCAGCCTTAGGTTACATGTTATGATTAACCATGGGTTGTCAGAAATTCTCACCCAGCACTTTAGTAGGAACACCATACTGATACTGGGTATTTTTCCCTTTGCTCTAAAAACAGCCTCAGTTCTTCAAGGCAGGGACTCCACAATATGGTGAAAACTTTCCTTTGAGATCCTACTTCATGTTGACATGAATGCATCACCTAATTTCTGTAGATTCATTAGTTGCACATTCGTGCTGCCAATTTCTGTTCTACCACATCCCAACTGTGTTTTATTAGATTCAGGTCTGGAGACTGGGGAGGTCCATGGAGTACACTGAACTCATTGACATGTTCATGAAATCAGTTTGAGACCACTTTGTGACACAGTGCATTACAATACTAGAAGAGGCCATTAAGATGATGGTAAATTGTGGCCACAAAGAGACGCACATGGTCAGCAACAATACTTAACAATGATTGATTGGTATTAAGGACCCTAAAATGTGCCAAGAAAACATTCTCCACACTACTACACTACCACCACCACCACCAGCCTGGACTGTTGACAGACAGGGTAGGTTGAGTCCATGGATTCATGTTGTTGAAGCCAAATTCTGACCCTACCATCTGCGTGCCTCGACAGAAATTGAGATTCATCAGACCAGGCTACATTTTTCCAGTCGTCAGCTGTCCAGGTTTGTTGTGCCTGTGTCCACTGCAGCCTCAGATTTCTGTTCTTGGCTGACAGGAGTGATACCTGACGTGGTCTTCTTCCCATCGACGTCAAAGTTGGATGTGTTGTGCACTCTGAGATGCTTTTCTGCACACTGCTGTTGTAAAGACTGTTTGTCTGAGTTGAGTTTTTGCATTGCACTGCTGCCACACGATTGGCTGATTGGATAATTGCATGAATAAGCAGGTATTCAGGTGTTCCTGATAATAAAGTACATAGTGTACATTTAGGGCATTTAGTGGAAACCTACTATGAGATATGATTGTGTAGTAATCAGGGCTGCAACTAACAATTACCTTCATCATTGATTAATCTGCTGATTATTTTCTCAATTAATTGTTTCGTCTGTAAAATGTCTGAAATATGTGAAAATGTCTGATGCAGTGTTCCACAGCACATGGTCTTCAAATGTCTTGTTTTGTTTGTGTCTGTCTGAATGTCTGAAACGACAAAAAAATTCAGTTTGGTTAAACAGGCATAGCTAATGGATGGAATGATGGATGATTATAATTTTGTGATATTGGTTTCAATAGGGCAGAAAATTAATTGAAATAAAATTTTGATGATCAATTAGACATCTAAGTTAGTAAGTCACATTTTTTTAAGGGATAATGCCAAAAATTCATTGGTTCCAGATCCTCCATTGTGACTATTTTCTGCTTTCCTTTTAAGATTTAATAAAACAAGTAATTTCACCTTTTGAAGGACATATTTCCGACACTTTGTAGACCACATGATTAATAAATTAATTTTAAAAATACAGTGACTATGATTGTTTGAGGATGAAAATAATTTGTAGTTGCAGCCTTGTTCAGCTCTTAAATTTTTATTTATTTTATTTAAATCTTAATTTATTTATTTTTTGGTGAATACGGCCACAAAGAAAAGTAGACAAAGTAGATTGTGGGGAAAGTGTTCTCACCAAAGACAAAAATTACAGCACTCCATCACAAAATGCTCTGAACATCATTCATTATTGATGTCTAACAATGTAGCAGTGTGAAAAGGGATGTTGTAACATTTAAGAGTGCAGTAAATGCATTGCACTACAAAACCATGAATTTGTTTGCTGTCACTTGAAACTGGTTTAACATGGTACTACACAGACTGTCTAACCTTTTTGGCTGCTTTCATTGTGATTTGCAGCAAACTAAACCTTTGTAACACTTCAGGGAGGAAGAATTTCGATCTGAAACCATTACATTTCAAGCACAAATGCTTAACATTCAAGTCATTCCAACTTCTCATAAATGATCATTTGCCCTTATATAATGGTATACTGAATACCTTTAGGTGTTGGACTGTTAGCTGCTGCGAAATTGTGATAAACATTTTTCACTATTTTCTGACTTATGGACAGAACAATTATTCCATTGATTCAGAGAGCTATGGTAATGAAAGTAATCATGAGTTGCAGCTATAGAAAAATGCTATTTCACCCATGTATTGAGTCTTTAATAACCAATCAGGCCCAGAGGAGTAAAGTGAAGGAAAGGACAGACGTGTTCAGACCACACTACACTGGACTATTTTTTAGCTGAAAAATGGCAGTGGACTGAATGCAAATGGCACCATTCAGAGTGTGTCGATGCCCTGCCTGTAGCTATGGTGATCTTTGGCATGTGCTAATCTGGCTGTGAAAAAATGGAGGAGTATTGATTTGATATTGAGCTACACAAGCCTGATTAAATATTTTTGTGGCTGGATTTACAGATCAGTGAACTATATGATTGTGTCATATTGCCTGTCTTAATATTATTACTGGAAAAAACAAAAAAACAATTGCAGTGTGTTTGATCATACCTTATCATGGCAAAGACATGATGTGAAATGCATTGGATGTGGACATATGCAGTGAGGCAGTGAGTTTATCATGAAAGGTCCATATCACACAGTGCCCTAATATATCTGTTGACAAGCAGAAGGTCGATGTGGTTTAAGATGATGTATTGATCTTTGATAGCCGGGGCCAGTCTTTGGTGCCTCGGCTATGCTCTTTTCATCCTTATCATTCCCACAACTGCTATACAGGTGATTACAGCTGCTTACTGATCAGTGCTGTAATAGACTGGTGTCAGACGGGGAAAAGGCCAGGCTGTGCCCACAGAACATAATCAGCTGTCTACGGGAAGTCTGAGCACTTCTTATCAAGCAGCTTGGCTGAGCAGCAGAGATCGATTGTCAAGATGCTGTAATGTCAGGTTGACCACGGTGGAGAGAGAAGTTAAATCCTGTTATGTCACTTTTTTTCCCTTCACAGTGACATCTGGTTGAAAAAAAATATATATCTGACATATCATAACCTCTCTAAACATAAAAAGTCTTACTGTTACTCTTAAGGCTAGAGTGTGGTTGAGTGAGTAATTATTGAGGCCAGCTTGTTTTTAAGACACCTTGGACAACAGGCAATTTGGTTTGACCTATAGTGATTGTCAGACTGACACTGAAGTCAACAAATGCCAAACAGCGTGGAGAAACCGCAAACAAACTCTGCTTGTGTGTGATCCCTTTGCACACGTGCACCGGTGTGCACGTATGTGCACACATTAGCGATGTTGGGCGTGCGGGTGCTTGTGTTTGTGCCTAAGCGCTTCCAACCTGTGAGTGTGTAGTCTGGGCATCTATTTGTGAAAAGGCCACTGGACCTGTCGGGAATTGCAGAAGAGCGTTTGTCAACCCCCTGCCATCTAATTCTGTATGTAGTTTTCGCAGAGTGAATACAGTCTGCAGTGAGGCATGAGAGAGACCATTACACACACGTCTAGCACGCTCTAGATGATGAAGAGATCGGGGGACGCATCCTCCCATGGAGACAGCCTCTGGCCGAGACGCTGCTGCATACAGTGGATACAGGCCACAGCCAAGCCTTGCCAGGCTTTTCTGACATAACATACACATGGTGGAAGCTTCCCTTAGACAGCCTTGTGTCACACTCAAGTGTTAATAATGTAATGAATGGAATACATTGTCACTGCTGCTGGAGAGAAATGGAATACAATTGGCTGTCTTTGTAAGGATTGTAAAGATACACCAGAAAAGATATATTATATACAAGTGGGGCTACAAAAGAGAAGAGCTTTGAAAAAAATACTGAGAGATGGAATCACTCTTAGTACTTATTCTTAGTTAGATTTGACCTAACATGAGTGAGTTGTATGTAGTTTGCTAATGTGATCTTCCATTATTCAGTTACTTTTTGCATCTATTTTTGAGAAGCAAACATATCTACCTTTGAATTAGAAATATGATGAATATATTCATAATGAGAGAGTTGAGAAGAGAAGAGGAGAATACCTATTATTATACCAGTCTCCTGGGTTTCACTTACTTTTCTGGTGGCATTAAATGCCAGGCTCATGTTCTGTGTGAGCGAACAGCATCAGTGAAGCAATTAGGGGAATTCTGACTGCTAGGGAATGTTAAGTAGTCACATAGCGTGTCTCTCTGATCAATTCTGACCAATATCTTGTCAGCTGCTTCAGTAGAGGCAACATCTGTCCTGTGGGCTGTGGCTGAGAGTGCTAAGGGTGGGAATCTCTAAGTTTCTCACGATTTAATTTTGGTTCAGGCTGCTTTGATATGATCAAAGGACAAGTCTTATTCTTGGATCTTGATGCATACCAGTTTTTGACATCAGTTCTTTTTTCTTGCAGTATGATGACAATTGGAATAATAATTACATATATCCATCGTGAGAAAAGTCAGATGAATTTACATACATTGTAATCTTTTGAATGCATATTTTCATTTGCTTTCAATGACAAACCTATATGTCTCTGTGTATACATTATACACAAGAAACTGGTAGCAGAACATACACTAAACTGCAGAACATGAGGAAGCAGCAGTTGATATTTTGTGATCTCACTCAACTGTTTCTTTATCTGTAAATTATAAAGACTCAACTAACTTTATGAAAGGCAGACAAACTTGGAAAGAATGTGTCACAGAGGAAAAGATTATACATGAATTTTTCCAATGTTAAAACCTGTGCAGTTTGCTGGATGCACGTCTAAAATCAACATTTTAGTAGGCATGATCTCCCGCTAACTGAGTGATAGTCAGCGGCTTAAATTGCTGGAATTAGGCCCAGCAAGTTGAAGAGTCTTGCCATACTGTAGATTAATTAAAAAGACTTCAGAGACTGGGGATCATGGGTAATATACACCATGGGCCATGTTTCTGTTCAGTGAGTGGGACTACGCAGTCAGAGCTCCAGTCAAGCGACTGATAGACTTTGTTTTCTGGACATGAAAACAGCTTACCTGCTTGGACTTAGAGCCCAACAGAATTGCTTACCATTCGTAGCTGCAGAAGGTGCTGTTGCTCAGCAAAGTTACACTTTGTTGCTTTAACAGTTGAGTAAAAACCCATTTATTTTGAGCAAAATACATGTTAGAACAAACATAGGTTTATTAATCTGTTCTAAAGACTAAATCAGCCTGAATCAACCAATTTCTGGAGGAGGAGGAGCCCACTGCATTTGCTCTCAGTAAATAAAGTACATTACAATCCCCTACGCTAAAAGCTGTGTACATCTCAACTTTACTGTCGCATTTTCTACAGTGGTGTTATCATTTATTAACGCAGCAGAAGTATGCCAACTGGCATTAGCAAATCAGACTGAGAAGTCAGTCTTTTGTCTTGACAAATTTTGTGAACCTTGAATAAACAAGGCCAGTACAGCTGTCGTTGTTGAATAGAATCAACTTGTTCTTCAACAAGCTGTTTTCTCATCATCATCCGCTGCTTTTCTCGTTGTCTCACCCACAGCAACTGTCGCAGCTCAGCTGTCACTCCAAGAGACGCCATGTTGCACTACGTAACGTACACATACACGATTGGACGAGACGGAGCGACAGACCGACTACAGTCCAGTCTGCTGTTGACAGCTCAGTCTCGGGCCGATAAAACAGCTGTAGACTCACTCTAGACCATGCTTTAATTAAAGAAACTCACACATCAACTTACCAGTGTGAGAAAACAGGAGGAGTAGAAAACTGTGTGATTAGAGTCAACTGTGAGACACCAAAGCTTTTGTGCTCTGTGTCCCTGGGTAGGTTTGGTGTTAATTTACCTTTTACATTTTTCATGTCATTTTTGTCCTTAGAGTGAATAAAGATCCATATTTAAGAGCACAACTCACATTCATAACCTCACTACTGAAGTATCTAGCCAGACGGTGGTGAGTAGTCAGATGCATTACTCAGTCAGAGCATGCTGAAACTTCTGAATTGGGTTAATGTGTTGATGCTGAATGTTCAAGATGAAAACATAGATGCATCTAAAAACAGATTTTTCTTCTCAGCTATGGGAGCACAGCTGTCCAGTGGCTCATAGACCAGAGGGACACCCCCAAAAAATCTTCACCAAAAAGCACAGATTAATTAAGTCTGAACCAGTGATGAGATGTATTTAAGTCTCCTCTCTACGATAACCAAACAGCTCTTCACCACATGCAGAGATGAAGCAGTACTAGTCCAGAAAAAAGGTTTCTGAAGCAGCTGTTACAGTAGCATGAACTGTTTACATCTCTTAGAGACTTCTATTCTTACAGAGCGCCCAGTTATTGTGTGGTTGATGTTTGGTGTCCATTTGCCCTAAAGAACAGAACTGAAAAGCATGTATCCATGTGGAGTCTCAAAGAATCATAAAAAATTAGAAAACTAACATTTTGTCATGTTGACATCCACGTAGCTCTTCTATTAAGACTTATAGAATCATCTTCCAAAGTGAATTGGAAGCTACACATTTCAGCAGACACCCCCTAAAGTCTTATTTGATGATTAAGATAAGCAGATTGCTGAGCGTCAGCATGCAGCCAAGAACTGAGGTAACACAAGGTGTTTTCAGATCTTACTGTTGGAACATTTTTGATTTGAAAAAAGATGAACGGAAAGATTTCGAAGACCACAAATAAACCATAGAACATGGAGAGCACCATTATCAAAAGGTGGAGGAAATATGTTGCCAGCAGGACCTCACCTAGATCAGCTTGTCCCTCCAAGATGGATGATAGTGCAAGAGGGGAGCTCATCAGGGAAGCTAAGAGGCCACAGCAATCTTAAAGCAAGGGCAGTGCTATACGGTAGAGTCCAGCCACTCTGTGGGTTTAAAACCCCCTTTGAGTGTTCTGTTCTAGGCTCGCTGGTAAGATGGAAAATGGAGGCACGTCCAGTCTTAATTGCACAACAAGATGCTGTCAGTCTCAAGAAACCATGAGGAAGCATATCCTCTCCAGAAGATACTGTGTATGTCTTGCATACCAGCCAGTCATGGTGTAGGAGCTCTAATAAATTCCACAAATTCACCACAAAAGAAACCTCACTTCACACCGCTCAACTCCACAGAATACAGTGGCTGCCCCTGAGCAGGATGATGAGAGCTTCATGCTGTGGGCTTCTCTTCAGCAGGGACAAAAGCTCTGTTCCGTCTGTAGGGGAAAAATGAATAGCTCCAAATACCAACATACGCTAAGCTGTGAAAAACAATCAGCTGCCCCCTGCACAAAAGTGAACACTGAAACAGGATTTCATTTTTCAGCATTACAACAATCTTAGTAATCAAACACAAACAATTGACTATATGAATAGTATTGGGCAGAATTGATGCATTTTATTGAAACCTTCCCTATGCTAATATATTTAATGGATCCTCCCTCAATGTTTAAAAAAAACATGCCATTGCTCCTCATTAGATTGATGATGATGATAACGCATAGCAGGTATCTTTGAATTAATCTAACAGACAGTAACAATTAGTTTACTAGTCATATTCAGTGCTACTCATTCTTTAGAAACAGTTGTATAATTCTTCCTGTGGGTCTGGAAGAGCTTTGTCAAGTTTGAGAAAATAACCTCTGATATTTGTTGTCAGCTTGAGCTTGACAGATACAAATAAAGTAAAAAGTAAGTAAAAAGCCTCCATTACGAAACTGGATGCGTGGAGTTTGAGAGACATGGTAGATTATCAGTTTATCAGTTTATCTGTAGAGATGTATTATGGGAAGTTTTTGTAGCCTGTCTCATAGGAGACTAAAAGTCAGGATACTGTGGACTCTGCTGCTTCGATTTAGACCAGAGGTTTTCAAACTGTCAGGAGGCACAGGCAAGTTGAAAGGGGGGAGTGGAGAGAGAGAGATGTGAGGTGAATGGGACAGGTTCATGCTGGTTTGACTGACTGATTATGGATTACATCGACAGATGGGAGTGGAAGCTTCACAGTTTTAACCAAAGTCATTATTCTGTGTTGATTATTTATAATTTAAGTAACTTGTTGTTTATTTAATCTGTTCTTTAAATTCCTGCTGTGTTTCTGCTACCATTGCCTTTGGGGGGCAAGACAAAAGTGCAATAAAAGCTCTCCAACAAGTGTTACAAATCCCTCTAAAACCAAAGATAGACAGACATTGACCCAAATTTCTGAACTTCAGGCCAAAATATTTGCGTTTTTCAAGTGCACAGTGGCAACAGTGGTGGGGATGATTGCAGCTCTGTTGCCAATGGCAGGGAAACTAGTCCTAGCCAGAGCAGTAGGAGCTCTCCTGCTGTTACAGCTGCACCCCCTGAAGAGCATAGGAGAACAGGCTTTGAACCATCTTGGCTGTTGGCTTCGACAGCCAAGATGGGTGCAGTTCTGTGAGTTTTGTCTGATGGGGGTGGCCCACATTGTCAGATTTTGAAAACCCCTTGATTTAGACCAATCTTTGTTTTTTCAATCTGTCTTTTGCTAGCCCCCCAACTACCTATACCTACAGTATTAAATCTATATCCCATAGGATATAGATTATATCCCGAAGAGAACTATAATTTATCTCCATTTAGATCTTACTGTTATATTATGTAAGTTATGGTAATTTCTGTCAGTTAGGACGACACTGTACTCACCAAGTAAATTATCTGGGGGTAGAGTGACATTTTTGGAACAATGTCAGACATGTCAAGAATCATGAGTAGCTGTATGAAGTTGTAAGGAGATTATCTAACCCATTTTGGAGGTACAAGCAAAAGTCAAAACACCTTAGATGTTGGTCATTGCACAGCAAAAGTGTGTGCTCACACACTTTGGCGCATACACCACTGTAGGTCAAAGCTTAGTCAAGTAAAGTGTTAAGTATAAAGAAATGGACAATGGACAGTTTGTATAACAATTTCACTGTTTACCTCGATTGTCTTGTTTGGGTAATGCAAATTTGTCGAAAAAGCTGTATAATCTGCTTGTGTTTTTCAACTCGTGACTTCTTTGTACTAGATTCCCAGAACTCAGAAATGATCTTGGTGTGTAGATGAGAAGAATGACTCATTTAAACTCATAAGAAAATGTCTTGAAGTCTTGAAAGTGGATGTGATGATGAAACTATGATGAATCTACTTTTACTGACAACGTGACATTTGCTCCTGTCTCTCCCAGGTGTTAATTGAAAGGTGTGAACACTTGTGTATCAAAAATGTTTTAGTTTCCCAGTTTCATCACATAGTCAAGCACACACCAGCACAGCATATTAGAGACACGCAGTGCTTTGGGATGATGCAACAAGGTGTGCAACTGCTCACACCTCTTTATAAGGAAGAAAAAGACAATATAAGTGAGCTAAATATAGGAGTAAATGGCATAAATGTAGGCTTGTATTCACAGAGCATCTGTTTGGCTGTGAACCACTTAGATAATGCTGCACCAGCCGTTTAGACAAACATGTGAGGAATGAAAGGATTACATGACAGAGGCTAGGACTAGGAACAGGTGTTAGCCTGACTTTGAACAAGTGTGGCGTAAAGAAAAGCTGTTGTGGTTATGGTGGTGGATAGATGTACACAAGGGGTGTACACAAATGCTGTATTTAGCTATCTGTGTTTTTTGTATCTTGTTGTATTAAGATCTAAGAAGTGGAGCTTGGAATCTCATCCTTTAACTCTGTCTTGGAACCACTGCCTTCTCTGCAGTTAAGACTGGCATCTTAAATGATTTTTAATTAACATATATTTAATTAAAAATTTCATGATGACGTTGGTTGCTTGTTAGACTTGTATAGTGTGTGAGTGTTTGATTTTAGTGTCAGCATCAGTGTCACTATTTCACTTTTCTGTTAATTACCTGACACTGTCGATATTGCTGACTAATAAACCTGATTCTGATGTGAGATGCTGAGCGAGAATTCCAGATAACCTAAGATAAGAAAACATTTAATTTTTAAGCCTCTTGTAATCAATACTCCCTTGACATATTTCTGATAACTGCATCCTCCTTAAGAAGTTTAAGTAATTGTCCCCCAAATGAACAAGCAAATGTAACATTAGAAATAGTTTTAAAACTTGAAAGACCCTAATTTCTATCTCTTATGACACCTTACTACTCATCAAGTTATTTGCTGACATGCTGACTTTGTTATAGTGAAGTATGATGAGTCAGGAAACACAAGAAAATCAGACAGATTATCCACCACTCTTATTTGCAGACAACTATGGCAAGTGCAGGAGGTCAAAGATGAACCAGGAAGTTGGTCTGTAAACTATGATTGAAGTTTACAATAAACAGTGAAGGGGGAAAAAAAGCACTGTTAACTGTTGTTTTCCCTCCACAAGGAGTTTGGCTAATATAGTTATTGTTGTTTAAAACCTGTACGACCATCCTAGCAGCTTATGTTTCTTGACCATGACGTAATTTCAGAAAACATCCTTGCTATTATCTTAGTGAGAGTAATGTCGTTATAAGAGCCTACTTGTAATAAATTGGAATTATCTTTTAATTTAATGATACTAAGTACGGTGGGATTCATTAGCAGTGAAATTAAGAGAAATAACCATATTAAGTCGAAACTGTTAGGGAGCCTAGAGACTTGAGTTGAACCTGCATATTATGACTCATAACACATCTCTTTTATATAATTATTTCTTACAAATGAAAAATATATTGAACTTCGTGGGATCAGATGAACCCAACCAACAACTCCTCACTAATAACAGTGAGTCTCTGATTAGCCATTTATTAAATTATAAACATCTTAAGTGCAGTGAACATCCACAACAATCCCACATCCCCCAAAAAACCCCACATAAACAGATGAATTATCGAACATTTAAAGGGTCAAATCAGCTTTGTCTGTCTAATAGTAGAGTACAGGAGTGTACCCATCGGGGACAAAAGAAAGCTGAATGTCTACTATTGCTTAAAATCAGTTAAAATCAAAATAATTTGCCTATTCACAAGCCAAACAAAAGCCAGATGAAAAAGCTGTACTTCTAACTATCTCTCTGTTTGAGTAAAGCAGACTGAAAAAACAAAATCAAGATACTGAAAACATCCACACAAAAAAAAAAAAAAAAAAAAAATCAGGAGCATCTCTGTTAGACACACATACAACTCTGAATACCTGCGTTTGATTCCAAACTTGAAGCAGAACATTTCAACAATTTGAGGTATTTTGACTCCTAAAGTGTCTCCTGTTTCACCATCATCAAAGACATCAATTTGTTGTTATTACTTGGACTCAAAAGTCTGGTGATACTCTATAGGGCTAGGGTTAGGAACTATTGCCTATACTCTCTACTGCACCAAATTTGTACTAATCCACAGGTGAAAATAGTCCCTAAGAACTGCACAAATTACTTCTGTTTGAGTCGTGTGCTACAAACTACAGTGGCTAGCAGTTTTAAGAAACTGTAGCCCTTTTATTTTAAAAAACTGACACTACTGTGTCTATATTTGTGACTTGTTTTTGTGACTGTTTATGTCTTCATTTGTAACAAACAGAGTTGGAATGAAGAGCCACAGACAGGCTGGGGACACTGGAAAGTATTAAGAGACAGACTAACTCATTGTTGGTTTTGGGCTTTTCATGGGATTTGTTAAAAATAAGAAATACTGAATAATGCCATTCTTATCCTTTAACTGTAAACATTTCACATGGCAAATGGGTGAAGTGGTGTCCAATTTGTGGATTTGTCACACAGTCCAATTCAGTAGTGGAAGAATGTAGTGTTCACATAATTTGTGCCTGAAACACAATCTATGCTCATTTCCCAAAGATTGATTTGTGTGTTTCTTTCTAAGGACAGGCAGAGTTCACTCAAGTACGCTCAGAGGGAAAACAAACATTCATCCTGTTAATGACTGTCGGACTATTTCTGTAATTACTGGTTTTCATACTTATTATTGTGAATAGGTCATTGTAAAGTCAAAAATAATGCTCTAGTTTCTCAGTAGGAATTAACAAAAATACAAATACAGATGATTTTATAGAATGTATAAATGCAGACATCCGATTGCATTTACATGGCGCATTCCACTGATGAGATGAAAGATTAAATTTTAATTTTTCTGCAATTAAATATTAAATTGTTTTATTTTTTCTCCCTGAACTAATGTAATTTTAATCAGCTGTAGTTACACATGCACAGCATGAGATTTATTTTAAACTCTCTATGTAATCATCTAATAGAAATAAATATGAAATAATGCTGTCATAAGTGTCTTATTGATTATTAACCCAGTCCCAACCCAGTTTACTGTAACATGTTTGCCACAGCCGTTTGCTCATTCTCCATGTTCCTCTACAATTTCCCACCATAAGGACAAGAGAAGGAAAGTCCTGAATAGCTAGAAGGAGACATGTTTATCACTTTCTTGCAGATACATGCAACAGTAAATCAAATCTTCGTGTGATGTGTTGCCGAGGAAGGAGATTTTCCTTTAGTCGCTCCTAATGCTGGCTACCTCTGACATTCGTGAAAAGGATCTGAGGTGGGAACACTATCTGTCCCTTACAGCCCTCAAAGCCTCCATGCTGTAAGTCAGTCAAATACAGGCCTTAAGTCACAAAGTTTTTTTTTTTCAAATGTTTTGCTGACGGGAATGGCTCTTAAGATCCTAATTTGGCTTTTTTTTTTTGCACACCAGATATCATTTAACTGATGGAGCCGTTGAAAATGTTCTGTATGTGGAATTAAGACTTTTTATGTTTGATGATAATTGAATTGTCAGGAATAAGTGTAGCATATAATTGTATTTTTGACGTTTTGCAGGGGAGAGCTTATTTTTTTTAAATTGAGCTCAGAGGTGAACAAGATGTAGTTAATTAAGCATCCCCTCCTTACAGCATGTATCTGAACCTGTGGGAGTAAAAGGATGAGGAATTTAAGTTTATAAGACAAGAAAATCCCTCTTCTCCTCCACTTCTGCATCACTGCCTTCTCTTTCCTTCCCCATTTTTGCGGCTCTAATGTCCACCCTTTTGTTGTCTTTATCTGGAAATGTGTTTTGTCAGTTTCCCTGTCCATTTTAATGGACCCCCCCCCCCTTCCATCATAGTATTTTTCATCTTGCAGTTGATTGGGCTTCTTGGTGGCTGAATGAGTTCACTCCCATTCTGTTATCCTCACTTCTTCTTCTGCTGACTATGTTCCATTCAGCTCAGGAGTCTCTGAGGGGCCAGGCGGTTGAGGCGGGTGTCTGATGCAGACCTCTGTATTACAGAGATTGATAGCATTTGTTGAACCATAGCTTCTGCTGTGAAATAATAAAAGTCTGGTGTGTCAGCAAGAGGATTATTTGAAATAAACCGCCAAGAGAGCAAGAACGATTATATTAATAAAAAGAAAAAAAGAACCTCCAACTATTATTTTTGCCTCCATTTCTGATAAGTTAAGAGACTTGGCCATAGTTATTCTAATTAATCCGCCACTTTGAAAGGTTCCACTTCCGTCAGGCATATTCATCTTCTGTGGCCTTTATCAAGGGGCAATGCAATTTTCTCCCCTCCGCCACATATCACAGACACAGAAGCCAAACTCTGATGGTGACTATAGAACATGGTCTTTCAAAAGAACTCCAGTTGGTATTCATGAAAAATGCATGAACGCCGACTGCACATGGATGCTCCCTTAAGCTGAGACTCGGAAAATATGACAGTGACAAACAATGGTCTGATATGTCAGCGTTACTATGGGGAAGAGGAGTATCTGAAACGAACGTGTGGGTGAGTTGTATGTTTATATGTATATCACAGACTCAGTGGGAGCCGGTCACAGTCCCTTAGGCCCAGACTGTCATTGGCTGAAACCTCAGAGGTATTTTCTACGCTGTGACTCCAACTCCGAGTACAGTAACCCCAAAAATGTACAAGAAGAAACACTCAGGCTGTCTCTTGTTCTAGTTACATGTTAAATCAGGGATTGTTAAGCTGCATATTCCCCCCATGTCTTTGAAATCAACATTGTAAGATCAGAAAAAAGACCAATAAAACCACTCAAAGAGCAAACTATTATTCTTCTGACTTAACTTGAGTATTTTTTGAACTTGGCTGCCCATGTAGCCTTAAGATAATTTTATGGATGCAGAAAGAGGATAAAACAAATCAGAAAATGGTAGTAATGTTTGATCAGTTGTCAGTGATTGACTGTGAAGATCATCTCCACACATGTTGCTTTGTATTCCCCTAGTGAATCTCAGCTGATTAAAACTGTAATTGCACCGCTTTACTCCTTTATGAAATACGACCTTTCAGTCTTGAAGCTTTGCCTTGATTTGCCGAAACAAGCAACCTCCAAATCAAATTCCGCGATTGAAGTATGAAACAAGGCAATAAATTAATTCTTGTAATGTCTTCCTGTTCTGCTGTTTCGTGGTCACAGTTATCACAGGGGTGACACGGTATGGGGGGGGCTGATAAGCCGGAGTCACGCTCACATGAAAGACGCTAACAGCTAACAGCCCAGTGTTAAGCCCGTTTCCCCCCTCTAACGCTGATAGTCATGGTCTATTTTAACCAGACCGTGCTGAGCTGATAACTTCGCTGTTACATGTTGGGTCCTACAGTGACACATGCAGTAGCTACAGGAGGTAAGGAAAGCCGTTTGGGAGGCGCAGAGGAGTTTCTGTGCCAGACATTATCCATGAAAGTGAAATAAATCAGACAAGACAGAAATTCTTGACTATGTTTTATAGAATCAAGGGAACAATAGCAAGTTAGTGAGGTGTAGAGGAGTAAAATTAAGTTGAAATGATGAAAGGAGAGGGAAGCGATGAAGAGTTATTATTGTTAGTGGAGTCAAATGCAACATTAAATTTTTGCCAAATGTCAGCAAATGCATGTTTTACCAACAGTAGAAAAAACAGCTGTTGGGCATGTCTCTTTAATCAGCTGGCAAAAACTGTCATGAATATAATGTTTTCCTTTTTCACAGAAGTACCTCATTTTCACATTTTTGTAATCTGAGTCAACCTAATTATTTTGGGACTCATTTTTGGCTGGGTGTTGCCATGTTTTCACTTTTAGCTCATGCCCAAAAGCCTCCTTGGTAATGGAATTTGAGCCGCCCTTTTTGGTGACTCATCCCCGTTCCATGAAAGGAAAAGAAGGTCACATTAAATGGGGATTTACATAAGGCTATCTGCACAACTATGAATTCCCACACTATTATGGCAGATTTCAAAAGGCATATAAATGCTTTTGGAGAAACCTCAAAAAATTCATTGGAGACAAAATGATTGAGGAATCTGTGGCAAGACACTTTCCCATCTTGTCTGTTAGTATTGCTTGGTGAAGTGCGCACTATTTTCTTACGTGGGTGAAGAGATGATGTCATTTACTCCATCTTTAGGGACCATTGCTTTCAAAATGTCTTCTCGGTAACAAATGGATGCCTATGCTAAGAAGACCCAAGTAAAACAAAAAAGATAAATTTCTACGCAGAAAATAAATCTTCCTGCAACCTGAGCCCTTCGCTGTAACTGTCAAAATGTGTAAGGCGTCCCATCACTCTGAGAATAACAGAAGAAATGTCTGATGTTACAGCAGGGGACACTGCAACAAAATGGAAAGTTCTCACTTACCAATATTTATGTTTGCTCTACCCTGTCGAGCGAACTGTTTGTGCCACAATTTGACACACAGACCACAATATTGTACAGAGATTTACATCCCAGGTGGCCCTGTTCACGATATTGGACATATTTGTAATATTGGACAGCACATAAAAGATACTGATCTATTTAGGCTGGTATTATTCCATATGGACAGGCCATTGATAAAAGCTGTCTAATTGAAACAGCAAGTTGAGGAAAGGGATCGATGGTTACACTGATGCAGAGAGCTCTCCTTGTGAGAGTCATATTATTAGATTTCATACAATCTGATAACCCTTTTGCTTTTGATTGATCTTTTCCATTTCAAACATTCAGGCCTCGGATCAATGGTTCTGCCCTGCAGCTACTACTGTCAAAGCAGTCGCAGGCCTGAAAAATCCGGGACATGGGCATTCTTCGACACCCACATCTGAGTAAAAATGTGTGCTGTGAATTATTATGACACAGGACACACAGCCCAGTCACCTTTTAACAATCCTGGCGAGTACACATTATCAACATTATTTACACAAAAGCATCAATTGAAAGCTAGTCTTATATACCTTGTTCTTTCTTGAGAAGCTTATGTTGAAAATAATTATGAAATAGTGTTGCTTTTATAGGCCGTCAGATGAGAATTAAAAAAAAAAAGCCTTTCACTATGTGATCTGATCTTTGCAGTGTGTTTCTAAAGAACTGGGATTTGAGAGTGAAGGGAGGAGAGTGAGTAAGCAGAGCTAAGTGCCCCTCTCTAATTCTCTCAGCCCAATCTCTTGAGATGGCCGACTGGAGCTGGTGGGTGTAGCTATATGAACCAAGGGGCTGAATGAACTATAATGAGATTAGTAACTACAGTACACAGGAACAACCATTTTATGGGGCTGCATGGCTGGTATCAGATATCCTCCCTCAGCTGGTCCTACTGCTGAGCTCAGTCTCAGTGTATGTAGCATATGAAAATATAATCCTTGAAGATGAAGCTACATGGCATATACATGTGTTTTTAAAGTCTTTGATAAAAGGCTTAAGTGTCTGCGGATCAGTCACATTATGTCATTTCTATGTACAGACTATCCTGAATACAGTGAAATATGCACAGCTGGTTAGAAATACACAACAACTCAGGGGGAAAATGGAGCCATCAGTTGATAAAGTACAAAACAGCAAAACAGCTCCATTTGTTTTATTTTTCTTAAATTGATATCCTCAATGTTAGAAACACTGGACTCTCATGGATGATGTAAGGATCCTGTAGGTTTATGTTATGGCCACCACTTTGAATTTCAGCTTTGTTTCTGAGAAGTCATGTTTTATTATTATTATTATTATTATTATTTTGAAATGTATAACAACATGAAGATGCTTGAATGACTCATGCAAGTGACTAGAATTCACAATCACCAAAACTGTTAGTCCATAAAATGGTAACTCTTTACTCTAAGTCCCCCTGATTAGCATTTATGAACAGTATACAAACATTTAGAAATATATTGTTTATAACACCATAAAACACAGTTGGAATCATATAGAATATGTCTTCATAATTATTCACCATAAAGTTATAATTGTTGACAAATGCTGTACATTGATAAACACATCCAGATCCCCTTATATCAGCTTTCAGCTACATTATAATGTGTTATAACCCATTTATTAAATGTTCATATACTGCTTTTTAATGTTAAATAGGGGGATGTTAAGTGTTATCCATAAGACATCATATGTACGCCACTGAGTGAAGACAAACTGGACCTCTGAAATTTAGGTGTGAAACTGACCAAAGAGCAACTTCCAAAACCAATGAAGTTGCATCACTGTGCAAGAAAAACAAAAACAAAAATGTAGCATGCACAGTGTTCCTAACCCCCAAGGTTTTACCATTCCTTTACCACTCTGCCCTTATTGATGAAATTTTGATCTGACATTTGGGTATTATAATAAAAAAAGACTATAGTTCACACACTCGCTTGCTTTTTACCCTTGAATTCGTCCTCATGAAAAGTTAATGTGCTCTCATATACAAGCAGAGACAAGATCAGCAGCTGATGAAGGGAAAACGAGCAACATGCTCTCCCCAGTGAGCCTCTATATTTTAAAACAAGTGAAAACAGAGGCAAAAATAAAACTGCTACGCTCAATCTTCTCATTTTACCTTATTAAACCCAATGGCAAACATGCATATTGAATTAGGAATGATTTACCAAAATAACAAACACTATTAATAGAAACACCTTAACCCGGAGAGACACGGTAACCTACAAAAAAAACCTGTCAAGAATTTATTTTCTGGCCATTACTGACACCATGGAGGAGGCCTACTTATCACAAATGATGTTGTTTACCCTCTAATCAGGTTTAACTTCCACGAGGACCTTTAGTGTTTCCCTGACCACCTACACAAATCATTCAGACAGGCAGACCAGGAGAATATCCTCCCATGGTCCTCCTTGTTGCTGCTGTGCCTCATTTAAACCCTTCTCCAGGTCATGTTATCTAAATGGATGAAAAAGGAATAGAAAATGCCCTCGCTGGCTGTAATTTGGACTTCATGGCCACTCTCTGCTACAATGCTCATTTTGATAATTGTTCCTCCAGTAACGCTAAAGGATGGGAAATCCAGGGTGGGCTTAGAGCATCTATATCCCCTATCCTGATATAATTCATTTGGTAAAACATAACTAAATTTGGTACATTATTATGCTTTTAGAGCTTGAACCAGTTTGCTTAAAGCCATTATTGATTAACATATTTTTCATAAGCTGGCTTCTCCACTTGTAGCATAATAATTGCTCACCCCGACCCTGCTGATCTGTGGTGCAATCACTAATGAGCTTATGAAAATCGTAAGTTCCTGGCAGGAACAGGGCTCAATATTAATGAACAAACCCAGAGCTGATTTAGGATATGAAATTAAATATGAGGATAAACTAGACTCTATCTCAAGGTTCACATTTATTTCCTTTTGTTACAGCTGACAACTATCGCTGATCCTCCCCCAGCCGCCACCATGATAGAGGAGAGACAATAAGAGAAAACAGGGCCAGGGTCAGCCAGGCTGGAGAAAAAGTGAGAGACAGTGTAGGGGGTGGGGGTGGGGGGTCAACGACAGCAAGATTGAGAGGTAGTCTGCATAATGAGGTGGAGTAATTAGGTTGTATTAATCAGTCACACAACATAGTAACAGAGTCTTTGAAGTATCTCCTGAATTATGCAGGGGAAAGTTGAACCAGTGTTAGACCAAAATGAATTTTATTAATGATTTGAGAAAGTAAAATGGTACAGTTAATAAATCAATCAGTTACCTGAAAAACTTTTGCTAATTCCACCCTCGGAAATCTATATATTTGTTGCTCGTTTCAGATTAGTTGTCCTGGGTTTGGACACAACATGCAATTTTAAGATACTACTTTCGTCTCTGAAAAAGTGGAATGGGTATTTCTGGCAAATAACAGTGACATTACCTTTTAAGATGATAAAGTGAACTTTTCACTACATAAGGTTTGAGGTCATTTATAAACAGTGTTGCTGACAAGTCAATAAGAAATGGAGTTATCAGATTATATATTATTATTGGCCTCAGAAATCCAGTGTCAGTCAGGCTATATTGGTTAGAAAATATTCACTTATTTACACATCCAGAGATACAGAGCAACATTATCATTCACTTGGAGTCTTGTTTCTGATCACCCGATGAATAGTCTGGTGAATAGAGAAATAATCTTGTTTTTTTTTATCTCTGGTTTGCTGTCCACTAACCCTTGAGGAATTAGCAAATGTTTGTCACTTTTGATTGATAAATCACTTGATTGACACAACACTAATCAACAGCAATTCTGACAATCAATTAATGTGATTTATCAAGCAAAACTGACAACCTTTTGCTAATTTCACCTTCAAGTATATATAAGTATATTTGCTGCTTGTTGAAGTTTGGTTAGCTTGGACGTAGAACTGACATCAACTGTAGTGTAAAACCTTTTCTTTATATAAAAATAGATGTTATGGCAGATTCAACATGAATTGATGATTAGAAAATAATTATTAGTTGCAGCCCTAAGTTGCCGAATCACTCAGTAATAAATAAAGTAACCTTGTGGGGTGACTTCTGTGTTTACAAGCTTCTGTGACCTCAATTCATAGTTCGTAGACATGATTGAATTCATTGCAGCACGTCAAATTCAATATTCATCCTAACATCGTGATTATGAATAGATTACATTTTAACTCACTTTCTACTGCCCGTCAGATCTAATTAGCCACGGGTAACTCTGTGAGTGGATTTTCTGGGGGGTTTTTTGTTTTTTTTTTCCCCCTCCTTCTTCTTCCTGTCAGGGAGCGACTTGCCAGGTCTCTGTGACCCTGTCTATGTTATAAAGCTGCCCATCATGCTGTTTTAATCATTCATCCAACCAGTCCTGAAAGCAAGCTGTGAACTGCCAATCCCTCCCACCATGTGCCAGGCTGCCCAAGCCCACTGATCAAGGAGCACATGCCAGAAACCGAGAGTCCAGGGACACCATCCCAGGGCTATTTGAGGGTTGTTGTGACACATTTCCTCAACCACCCTTCACTTAAACTGTCTGTTGTAGACTCTAACACACGGATGATGAGATGTTTCCCTGCATAGCGTGAGGTCTGCTTCTTTTGACATCACCACAACTGAAATGCAAGGCATGCTGGTGTACAGTATTTAGTTTTTAGCCCTATTATAAAAAGATTAATGTAGTTAGAGAGAGTGCAACTGTTTTGAATCGACAGTCTTCTCACAATTAAATAAGAACAGAAGGGATCATGAAGTCACACATCTTGACAAGTTTGTGCAGGCTGAGCAGAATGGGCTGTCCGTCATACTGAATGTGTTGATTACTTTGTGAAATCTGACTCGGAGCATGATGGAGGGATCTCATTAGAAATGTGCCACACCTTTCTGAAGAGGAAAAGAAGAATTTCATGGGAGAGGCTCACAGCTCTGAGACTTCCATTTTCAATGACTCGCTGTGACCAATAGCATTTTCTCCAGCTGTTGCAATTCTCCAGCTTATTCTCGGGGCCGGGGAGACTATCTCACTAACTTGCCAGTAAAATGTCTGTTGCCACTGGGAAAGAGCAGGAACCGTCAATTGGTTTCACCTTATCTACCTTAAACATGCCTCTGCTGACTTCATGCTTCTTCCCATTTCTTTTTCATTGCAGTTTTTCATTGTTTTCTTTCCCCCCCCCCCACCTCATCTTCCCTCTGCACATGCACATAAGAAAATTAGTCAATTACTGAAAATACATTATCAAGCTGAGGTTTTAAACAGAGACATCAGACAAAAGTTAAATGTCTGTAATTTGATTTAATTGTTGTCTGTCCATGAATATCAAAGAGGGAGAACTAGCATTCTAATGAATCATTTAAACATCAAAGCACTTTTCAATAACCCTTTGATTTGATTCTATTGCTTTACCGCAAGAGAGTTTGTATATCAACAGTCTAATAGATAGTTGACTGTGCATGCAGTACTTGACAAGGACTGTATATATCTCTTTATCTCAGGAGACAAGAGAGGAGGTGAGGCGAGGTAAAACCGATCGGTCGCTGAGTGCTCCTCAAAATCAGGACTCCAAACAATTGTGGAAATATAGATGACAAAGCCTGGCCAGGGAATTGCTCTCAAAGGGTCTGATTGAAAGCTCATGTCAGGGAGGCTGAAGCAATCAAAGGACTTGTGTATTTCAAGTTGAAAGAGGTCATGTTGAGAGCATGATAAATCCAACATCCTGATCCACCATTCAAAGGCAGCTGTTTTCTATTGTTGGTGCTGCTTGCTGGTGTTCTGCACTCTGAAATATTGTCTCTCCATGTGCCTTGATGTGCAACAGTGTATTAAGAGTCAGACTGTGCACTGTTGCTTGAGTTGCATCTAATTTCATTACCTGTCTCATACACTTAGAGTCTGTTATACTGTGGTGACAAAAATCTAATATTATGGAGAAAGAAAAGAATATTTAGTTGCAAATGTTTGCAGGTTAAAGCAAACTGAATACACTGAGGTGCCACCTTGGCAGGTTTGTTAGCGAAACTACTCAGTAATTGAGAAGCTGCCTGCTGTCTCGTAATGCTGCCAAAATGCCAATTAGCAAAGGCACCCAGCACCTGCCTGCTTCACAGGAAGAAGTAACACTGGCTAAAAATACTGTGATACTACCAGCTAACACTGGCCAGAAATGTTGTGATATTGTTATACAACACATACAAAACTTGCACATATGTGTGCAGTCACAGACCTTCATAATATTAGAGCTGCTCTAATCAGTTCTTTTACTGATCAGATGACCAAAATGTAATTCTGATAAACCCACAACTTTCTACCTGCCTTTTATTCAATGTTTACAATACAGTATAATGTAGTTGAAGGAAGATAGATAAATAGGAAATAGGAGAACTTAAAGTAAAATGTTGTCAACTAAAATTTGTCAGGTAGAAGCACGAATAAATATTAATGTTTCTCCGCGCCTGCTGGATGTGTAAGTAAGCAAGTGAAAAGTAAAGTGCTGGGCCACCATTTGCCATAAGAACAGCTTCTGGAGCTCTACTGGAAGGATGAACAGCATTCTTCTACAAAGATATTCCCTCATTTGGTGTTGATGATAGTGTTAGAAAATATGACTGTGCCTGCAAGTATCTCAGAAAACCAGGAACTGCAGGTTTAATTATTAACTATATTTTCCATTGAACGCCAGATCATTATCTACCTACCTACCATTTAATGCAATGAAAAAAAAAACAGTTTACAAGAACATCTGAACAATATTTATACATTGTTAGTGTATACCTGTATTTAGAATCCATTTTTCGTTTCCCTCTGTGTGACACTGTGAGCCTGCTCAGTGGCCACCCAAAGCTAATCATCACAATTAAGCAGGAGGTTTTTTTCTCTGAGCCACTGTATCACCTGCATTAACCCCAGCACTGCTTTCAACTACAGGCACATTTTAATAATTAAGGAACTCTGTGATCATCAATAATTGAGCCGTTTATTCATTAAACAACAAAAGAAAAGCAACAGGGGCAGAGTCAGTGATGAAGACCTGGCACAGTTTTTCCCAAGCTGACAGGGAAGCCTGATCTTTAAGCTGGAGATTGGACTAAATAAGTTTATGAATTGCAATGTGGGAGTTATGTCTCTTGCGGTTTGCAGACAGGTTCTCCAGTAGGATGACAGATATGTGGTATGGATAATTGGGCTGGTGATAACTGTCATCTGGGCACTTAATGAAGATAATCAGCTTTTAGTTTGACAGCTCAGTTAGAGCTATTCAGTTTTTTACTCCCTCTACATACATATTATAAAACTGTAACAAATCTTGCTGTCTTGAATTATATATGTAATGTTTGATATTTTAGATTTTTCATTTCTCACCAAGAAGTCCACATTGTCCAGAGTGAAAGGTGCTCTTGGTATCATTTTTCTGTATTTTGGTGTAAGTGTTATTGTGTGAAAAAATACATGCTACAGTACTCTTACCTCCCCCACCTACTCCAGATCACAAGCAAGACAAAAAAGCTGGGCATGAGCCTGATTTTGTAGCTGAACTATAAAAGAAAGGAGACAGAAGCTTGCAGGTATCCCTCCATTAGTCTGGGGGTTTTCAACTTTTTGCTTCATTTTTCCTCGCCTTTGCAAACTGTGTGTGGATATTGTTAACAAATGCAGAGCTGCTGCCATCAGCACCTTGCATACTAATGACAATCATGGGACGAATTTTTATTATTGCACTCCAAATTTATTCACTATTAACAGCTAGCAGCTACCCATCCCGTGAAAAGCAGAAAATAATAAATAAAGAAATCAGCCTTTTATACTTGAAGCTTTGCCTGCACCTGCCTGCACAAAGTGATACTTACATTTGAGGGGAATATTGGGCAACGTTGTTTTGCTGAATTAACTAATTTGCGATGCATTCGGTGATGAATGGACTGTTTTTCAAAAGCCCATACTTAGGGATGGTGGTGTAGAGGTGGTGGCAGTCTGTCCTCCGTGGGTTTGATTGAAATTGATTCAATTCAAAACAATAAATTCACTTGGATTCAATTGGAAATTTTTCTCCCCTATAGCAGGTTTAATGCAAATGTCACCTTACGGTTATTTTCTGCAGTATCACATACAGACAAAAAGCAGGCCAGAGCTTATAAGAGGGCCATTGTAATTATGATTTATCACAGTAACCAGAAATAAGAAGAAAAAAAAATCCTCACTACAACCATACGTGGTTTCAGTCACAAGCCCTAAATCATTACAGACTCACTGACTCTTCTTATGAGATTCATAAGAAGCTATTTATTCTCATTCTCTAGGTGAGAAGCACCTCTATAAGAGTTTAGCAGCGTGTGTGGTTTTGCAGGGGGTTTGGTTGGAGGCTTGTTTATGTTTAACACCTTTGTGTTTTACACTGAAGAGACAAATTATAATATGTACAAAGGTTGGAACTCACAATTACTTTCATTACTGATGAATATTCTTTGCATTTATGGATTAAGTGCTTGGTCAATAATGTCAGAAACTGGTCAAAATGTCCTAAAACCAAAGGTGACTTCTTTAAATGTGAAAGTTACTCAGTTTATAGTTTATAGTCCTCACAAATCCTTACACTGTAGAACAAGATAATGTTTGGTATTTTTGCATCAAAATGGCTTTAAGGACAACTTCATACTTCATTATCAAAATAGTTGCTGAATTATTTGCTTTTATCAAGTAACTGATTAATAAACTAACCATCTCATCGGCTCATTTATACGCAGATTTGAATGAATCAAACAACTACAAGTGCTTCGGTTGGTGTCTGTGTGCACATTACACAAAGCAGCCCTGTAGTTCTCCATCTATTAAGTGTGATTAATTGAAAAAAAATTCTAATGGAAAATCTTTTTATTGCGATTTGCAGGGCATAACAAGAGTGCATGACTCACAGTTTTAAAAAAGTCCCTGTTTATCTTGTACTGGTCCTTTATGCAGCCCCTTAGTTCAGCTTTTGTGTGAAACAGGCTCTTCTAGCTCTCAATGAGCTTACTCTCCTCTAATTGGTCAGTTTCTGAAAGCTTCCTCCCTTCTTGGAGCAATGTAAAGAGACTATAATAACGCAGCGTTTGTAACAATATGATATATGGAATATGTCACAAGTTGACATCAGCCTGGTCTAAAAGTAGAAGAAAACCTTGGGGATTACTTTTACATACGTTCACCTGATTATTTGGCCATGTTTAGTATGAACATCCAACAATGTACCATTATACGGAAAATCAATGCAGGTCCCCTTTATAAAAAGGGCCCCACGCTTCCTGGAATTTCCCATTTGAATATTGAGGTAAGTATCTGATTTTCTCAAGTTTTAAGCAGGACATGATGTCCTCCATCCATTGTGTGTGAGTGGGCAGCGTCCCTCCACCTGAGCAGGAGACTCACCAAGTCAGAAAGGAAACATAGCATAAAGTGTGCTGTTTTTCTGCAGTTAATTGTGCCTTCTCCCCAACAGAGCAACTAGAGAATTTTTAAAAATTTTTAAAAGTTAAACAATTAGAAAAATTAGAAATTTTTTTTGGAATAGTAGTTTCTCTCTCTCTCTTATATCTAACATTTCCAGAAGCTAATAGATGTAAAAGAATGAAAACCAACTGAATGTGTTTGTTAACAAACTCCACCGTATGTGGATTTAAATTACATTTGATCCTGCCCTGCTGTTATTTAAAACCTGACAAGTTTTTATCAATAAACTCAGAATGAAGATACAATTCAAAAACTTCCAAAAGTCACACAAAACAGGAGGCCGGAGCAATGATTCATGAGCAATCGTGCATATCCAGTCATTTTATGAGAGGACCATAATAGGTTATTGACCAACAGTGAAGTGAGACTGATGTTGCTGTGAGGACATTTATAATTGCAAACTCTCCATGTCAACTTTGCCACAACTCACCTATTTTTTTTATTATTTTTTTTTTTCCAGAAAATTAGTGTGAAAAATGGTCAGATCTTTACATTTAATTAGATCACGACACATGCTGTTTGTGCACATGCTGGGTATAAATATGTCAGGGCATATGCTTTAAGTTTATAGAGAATATGCAACAGAGACGCTTTGAGCACAATGTTATGACTTTTTGCCCTTTTTATGTTTGAAGCAAAAGGAAGACTGTGGCATTTTATGTTTGTTCGGGAACACGGCATATCAACATTAAAGAACAGAAAATCACACAGAATTTTAAATAAACCCTCAAATGCAACCGCTCCATTTTTATTCCTATCTGTTGGACAGATAGCTGCAAGTTGAAAATGAACACTGGAGATGTTAAGATGTAAGCCCACACAAAAAGCAAACATAACCTCAGAACATAACCTGACAGTACTGATAAGATTCTAGATTCACTCAAGATTGTGTGTTTAAAGTCGGGCGGATTAAAGGATGACATACAAGCAATGGCTCTTTATAAGGGTCAGTGAATGTGACACTCTGTGCTGCTTTGTGGTCTACCCAGTTGGAGAGAAATAATTTGGGGCCAAGGCAAACATCTTGCCTCTTTCTGTCACTCCATCCCCAGCAGTGCAATAACTTTGATGGTTGGGTATTGATGATATCTCAGGGTCTTTATGAGGACATTCTGCACCTGTGTTATTAAGTGGCATTTTATTGGTTTGTGAGGTTTTATCTTGGGGCATTTTTAAGCACACTGCAGAGAAAGAGACCTGGCGGAGGATTCCTCCTTTTTTCTCTTCTCTTTATTTTACAACCATGATTAATAATTCCTGCCAATTGTTGTGATGTAGGAGTCACTTTTATTTAAGTCTGGAGTGTCATCACACTATACAATGTAACATTTTGTTGGAAGCAGGTCGGTCTTTAGAAGCCAAAGAAAAGTGGATAAAAATTTGTCTGGAGGATTTATCTTCAAAGTTGTGCAGCCACTGTTCATCTTTAAGTTTTAGTTTCATCTTTTATCTAGCCCAAACCACCCCTTAAACTTCCTTAAATCAATGATCAAAATTGTTGTTGCTTCGCTTTCTGTTGATTGACAGTAGCCGATCCGCTAATCTTTCAGCTTAAATCACAATGTAAATACTGGAATATACTTACTGGTTTAGTTGTTTATAAGTCTTGAAAATCAGCATGGCTGTCTAGAAGAAAGAGCTCGGGCTTAGCTTGTGCTATGCTGGAAAATCAGAATTCTTCTGTGGTGAAATGACTGCCAAGCCATAAAGATAAGCTATGTTTACCTGTTCATGTTTTCCATATGCAGTTTGAAGCTTTAGCATATGGATTGAAGATGGAAACAGATGTCGGCATTTCCACTGCACTGCAGGTTGCAGGGATCTGTCAGGTGTCTGAATTACAGATGCAAATATAGTCAGCTATTTTGCATGCCAGCATAATTTGCACAGGAAAACATCGCACCAACACCTCAGGTCCCAGTATTATTACCATTGTTGCTCTTTGTCCCAACAGGACGCCTAACAAAGCAAACAACAGTTGAGATAAATGTGGCGCCAGACAGTTACTGAAAAGGTCTTAAATGCTGCTGTAAAATATAAAGGGATGCTACACAATATTTCTGGGTGCCAAATTTGTAATTTTAGGAGAGGCTTTGGGACCTAAGGTGATGTTAGGGACATTTATAAATGTTACTATTAAATGTCAGATATCAATGAAGCAATATATGACCATAGAAATCAGGTATTTCTAGAGTGAGATGTCAGTTCAAGGATGTATGCATTAAAAATTGTACACTTACATATCAATGCATCTGCCACAAGGAGGCGGAATAGTTTGTTATATTGTAATGTGATTTAATTATGTGTGAATTCATGCAATCTATGGTGCAACTAAATAAAAAGCAAAGACAGGTGCTGCTTAAGAGAGTTGTATGGACACACGTAATGCGGGCATGATCTACACTGCAACACCTGATCTACGTATGTATCATGTATACAGTTATTCTAAAATTGGTGTAAGCGTTTTCCCGCTGCATTCATAAACTCAGGCAGAGCCAATGCTGAGGCACAGACTAAGGTTGAAAAGTGAGATCATGAAATTTTCTGGTCAAGATGGAAACTTTATGCCCTCCTTCAGCAACAGCAACTTGCCACTTACAGAAACTGACAGATTGTCAGACTGACATGGTGTTGCTAGAAATCTGCTATTTTCAGCCCCAGACTGTACCTGTTAATAGTCAGGACAATTAAATGCAGCCTTGCACTCCACTGAGTTGTCGCCAGCGAGTGCACTGCGATCACAGCTGAGAAAAAGTCACATGCCAGGTAAGGGGAACCTAACGTTTTTATTCTTGACCTATGACGATATTTTCAATTCAAAGATCTCCTTCAAATAATGCACTTGTTCATTTTAGGAAGCAAGATAAATAAATAAGATGCTCGGCACTTTTAATCTAAAAAATCATGTTGTATACTCAAGGAGTTATCCTAGTTTTCTGCAAGCCACCCATGTTTTCTGTCAATATAGCAATGTAGCAACGCTTGATCATTTGGTGCAGGCCCATGTATGCATTTTGCAGGACCTATCTGTCTCTGTGTGATCCTCAATATGTGGTGTGTCAAGAAAAGGGCAACACACTCCGGCAAAAAGAACAAGTCTGTCATTAGTATAATAATTTTCTTTATAAAGTAACATATTGTAACACAACATAAAAATATTTAAAGCATTTAAAAGGATGCTTGTAGACCAACACTGCTCAATAGAGAAGTAGTTGAGGTGAAAATACAGAACATTTCTCAAGCAGCCTTTTAGTTACCTCATATTTTTCCCACAGAAATAACCTCAATCACTGGTATGTTGTGCTCTTTTAGGTGAGCTTTTAAAAATTCCACTCCATGAATACACTCAGTTCCATTATTATGTTTTCCATATCATTATTTCATGTTTCCCAGTGCTGAGGTGCACTCAGGGGAATCATCTTAAGGTCCTGGTACTGAAGTGAAGTACCTCAGTGACTCTGGCCTCTAACCTGTCTGCATGAATACATTTCAAACAGAGCCACGGTAGCTTGGACAAGCATGGAGAAGGCTGCGGTGGAAGAGACTGAAAATACCACAAACAAACTCCATGAACCAAACGGGGACATGTTATATACCATAGATCTAAGAAATCAGCTCTTTCCACCCCAGATTTTGTATTGAATGAGGTTTACTTACTTTGAAACAAAAAGACATCTGCTACACCCTTAAATCTATACTACATACTAATTCAACGAAATTCAGTACTATTGTAGCAATTAGTTGACAAAAAATCCACAGACTTTAGCATTTTATACAGGAAATGATACAATATGTGTGATGCCGGATGTCAATCAAACTGCAGATTTGCCAATTAAATTTCACAGCAGGAGATATCAAAAGATTTAATGCATTTTTTTTTCCCCAAGATTTATTTTGGAACTGTTTCACCACCACCCACAATTTATTTTATCTTTTTCCAGCTGTGAGTAGCTTCTCCATTTCCTTTGTGCATTGCATCACCAGCACACTCCAACTGTCTGCTTTGAGTGTACATTATTTTCTCACTTTTTCTCAGTGTGAAGACATTACATATATAAAAACCTGCTTAGAATCAGCATGTAGTACTGAATTGGCACACAGTGACAGATGTGATGAAAAATGTCTGATACAGGTATTTGGCTGCTCTGTAGTTGAGATGAACTGACACCGACTAGACAGGTAAGTGAGTGAATAAAGTATTCATTAATAATAATAAATAATGAATAATAAAGTATAAAGTCATATTTATAGGAGGTAAGGAGCATCTGAAGAAAAGACCTAAGTGTTAATGTTGAGTAGTGGTTGACCAATATGGTTTTTCATGGCCGATACAGATCGTTATTAATCAAGGAGACAGATAACATATAATATTTGGAACTGATGATGTCAAAATTTAGAATGATACAAACACAACACAAAACTTTGTTTTATATATATATATATATATATATATAATATATATATATATATATATATATATATATATATATATATATATATATATATATATATATATATATTAACCTTTAACTAAGTGAGTCCCATTGAGATTGCAAGATCTCTTTTTTGAGGGATCCCGAGCCAAGAAAGCAGTGATTTGGTATTTTAAGATAAACATACAAATTAAATAAAACATACAATAATAACTCATAGAATCATAAGCCTGCAAAAAGCAGCCAGAAGAAGACACATCTAGCCAAGGAAGGATACAATCACAAACTCCAATAGAATCCGCCTCCAATCCCTTCACTACAATTAAAAGAGAACTTTTCAACATTATCTTCACAAACAAAAGGTGCGGGGAGCTCCCAGCAGCATTTCTTATAAAAATGAACTGAATTTTTCAATAAATAAATAAATAAAGTAGCTCCCCAATGTTTTTTATAAAGTAAATAAAGTAAAAGTAAATAAAACTAGCAAAACTTAGATTTGTACTGAAATTTGAATCTCAATTAGTAGTCCCAGCTCAGCAGCACCAGATTGTGGTGCAGAAAGCAGAGTTGCTCAGCGTGCTCTCCAGTGTGTCGGCTTCTGTTCTTCGCATAAATTGTAGAGACTTCACTGAAGACGCGCTCACTCAGAACAGACGAGAATGATGAGCAAAGAAACTTTTCTGCTTGTGTGGCAAGTAGCCTGAAGCGCTCTTCATTCTGTCTCCACCACTGGAGTGGATCCCCCCTTAAGCCTGCCGATCACTGGCTCCTTGAGGGACAGGTGTAACTCATCCGCAAGACAGGCTTTGGGTCACCAGTGTTGGGTTCTAGCAGCTCATCGATATGGCTACAACAAGGTGTCTGTTTCACATGGTTCCCTTCTGAGGCAGCATGTTTTTCTTGACTAGTCTTTTGTATTGCACCTTCCACATCCTCTTCCAGCCATTCTTTGGCCTTGGTCAGCGTGGTGTCAGAGGAGAATGCATGACGTCTTATGACGAGGATCTTAGAGACATGCCAGCACTGCAGTGTTGGTTTCTGATGTCTTGGGTCAAGGGTTCTTTATCATCTTGAAGTAACTTCCTCAGCATGGTCAGACAGGAAGTGATTCAGATGCAGATGAATTGTTGTGGCTCACCTCTTGTGTCACTTACCCTGGATGAGAGTTTCGACCAAATTTGACACAACTGGTGAGAAGTAGGACATGCAATTCCTCTGTGTTTGCTTGAGTAGGTGTTCAGATCATACTTTTGCTTCAGCAGTTTGCAGCATGTGGAACATTGAGTTCTACCTTGTTGGGACAGACTGGGTTAGCTTCTGACAGGTCCTTCTGAATGTCCCTCATAACACTGCCTGGCAAGAATCAAGTGGTGGAAATAGGTGGCACACTTCTTTAACATTACAGTAGTCTCTGTGATGCAAGTTGCAAGTTCATCTGGTAACCATGATTGCTCCACTGTCTTGAAGCACAGTTACTACATGGTCTTTGCTTATTTTCCACTCCTCAAGCATGCCCAGGAATGTCTCTCTGATGTGTACCCCAATGTTGGACCTACGCATTGCCTACCTATTTAGCTGTCATCAGAATTTGGCCACTTTCTCTGTTTCTGAAACATGTCATGTATTGTCAGCTATTGCACTATTTGCCATTGTTTCTCCCACGCTGACACCTTCTTTGCATGTGTTGCAGACTGCCTTACCTGGTGTTGATTGAGTCTAACACTCCTCATATTGCACGTATAGACCTTTTCTTTAGTGCATCTGTCTGCAATGAGGATTCAGAGAAAGAGAGAGAGTTAAAAGAGAGGACGCAGGCTGACATATCCCTAATGCATGATTATGCTTTGTTGATTTGTTACAGCACAACAGCCATGGAAAGCCTTTAGTTTTATTTCATTTAAATGTTATATATTAGCAACATGTGATAGCAGGGAATCTGTTGTTCAAAACTAGGCCACTGTACATCTTCTGTGCAGTCAATGTATGGATTAACACAAACCTTAGATGCAATTCCGTTATGTCTAAAATCTTGAACAACAATATCCTGGACTTCTCTACAAGAAACAGAGACAGATTCAGGAGCCCCTTCACTAACAGTACCAGTAGTCATGGATTGAGACTGAGAATATGACGGGCCCCTAGTAAGTGCCAAGCAAGAAATAATGTAACACCTAACACCTAACAGGGCCAGTCAAGATTAAACAGTTCAGTTTTTATTTATATAATTTTACCCAAATAAGTGAGTAGGGCTTGCGTGCTGTACTTCTTAGTTGGGAGGAGGCTGCCTTGAAGTCAGATGTTTAATATCAAGGGTTATCTCTGTGTGCGTGTATGTATGTGTATATGTGTGTGTCTCAGCCTACAGGTCTGCTGTCTGTGATAATGAAATGCTGTACATGGCAAAGAGGCATCTAGAGGGAAAACAGGATTCATTAGGATCATGTTTCACTGAGTGCACCTTCCCCTCATTTTGTTTAGAGACACAAAAACATGACGACAGATCCTCATCAAAAAGGCACACTGTGCATCATTACCAGGAAATACCCCTGCCTTCTGTTTGGTGAATCACGGTGTGCCACTGAGATGAAAAATTCCATTTTCAGAAACACAGTTTACCTATTATGAAAACTGACACAGTGCAATCCCAGAAAATAGTCTCCTGTGTTGAGAAACACAACAACAAACACCAGAAAATCTCCTATAAAATGATGGTCACTCGAGAAAGGCTTCATGCTTTAGCTGACCTATTTATTTTTCTATTTAAATTTCTTATGTAATATTTTTCTTTTCTTCAAAACATGCATCAGTAAAATCTTTGGAGCAGTGGGAGCAGCAGAAGCCAGCCATGATGCAACTTCTCACATTTATAAAGCTTTACTAATACAAAAGCGACTACTGTGTACCCTGTGGCAGCTTAGAATGTAAAAAAATCAAATAAATACAATTGTTTATTTATGTCTATCACAGTAAGAAGCAACAGCTTACCAAGCACATCCTGTAATGTGTAAAACATGCAATGCAAAGATGCAAAGAGACTTGTTTATGTTTTGCAAGTGACCTCTGCTCCTGAGTCTGTCATGCTCATCATCTCAGCTGGCCTGCCTGCTGCAGCATAGGGGAGCACTGAGGGCTGTGTGTTAAAAGGCTCGGTGGGGGTTCAGGATCAAGATCAGTAGCTCTGTTTTGGCAGCTTGGTTGACGCTATCAGCACTTCCTTTGAAAATGTGGTTATAATTTCTACCTGTCTCAAGATAAAACCATAGGAAGCCAACGAAGAAGAACTTTAAATACACATTAAAGTCAAACATTTAAGTCCACAAAGTGAGCCAGGAATCTTGTGTCAGGTGTAGTCTGGAAATTGCAATTGGCACATTAAGACTGTTACAAAATCATCCAGCTGTTATCTAACATATCATGAGTAAAAGGAGTTATGTCTCAGAGGGATTTAGAAACTTTTTAAGTCAGCGTGTTTAACTTAATCAGGCTCGACTACTGTAACCGTTTTCTTAAAGTTTTTTTTGAGAAATCGATCAGGCAGCAACAGCTTATTCAAAATGTCCTCACTAAAACCAGGAAAGTGGATCACATTACACCAGTTCTCAGATCTCTGCTCTGGCTTCCTCTTTGTCAAAGAACTGACTTTAAACACTACTGTTGGTCTACAAGGCACTGAATGGTTTATACATTTCTGATCTGCTGTTTTATTATGAACCATCCAGACCTCTCATATCGTCTGGGACAGGTCCGCTCACTGTTTTCAGAGTCAAAGCTAGATATGGAGAAGCAGCACTCAGTTTTTATGCTCAACATATCTGGAAACCCTTCGGTTTGCCCTAGCCCCAGTTTATTTAGATCAAGGCTTAATATGTCTCTGTTTTCCACAGCCATTTCAATTTTGGACTATTTATTCATATCTTGCACTGCACTGTAACTGCACTATAATTTGTATTCTTCTGTTTAATCTAGCTCATGTTTATCCTTTGTTTTATTTTTCTCTTTAAATCCTATTTATGTCTGTCTTTTTGTATTGTTTCTTACAAAACTTAATGCTCTTTTATGTCTTATGTAAAACACTTGTGTTGTTGTTGAAAGGTGTAACACAAATACTTTGCCTTGTCTCTATATTTTTCACTCCCTTCCCACAACTATTTTTCACTTGAAGATACTTGAAGCTCATAATATTATCAATATTCTGTCCTGTACAGATACCCCAGGTGAGCTACGCCTCCACAGCCCCAGAACTCAGTGACAACACTCGCTATGACTTCTTCTCCCGTGTGGTGCCTCCAGACACCTACCAGGCCCAGGCCATGGTGGACATTGTCAAAGCCATGCGCTGGAACTACGTCTCCACAGTGGCCTCCGAGGGGAACTACGGAGAGAGCGGCGTTGATGCTTTCATTCAGAAGTCTCGGGAGGATGGTGAGTACTCTTGGCCTCATATATCATTACTGCCAGTCTAGCACAGGGGCGTGGGAAGATCTTATCCATGCAAACGCACTGTATTGAAGAAAATCGGTAAAGCTCGGAGACATGCGAGCAAAAATCAATTAGTAGGGTCAAATGTTAGATTGGATCCCAGAACATAAAAACAGCCAGACACTGATGGGAAACTTTTAATACTCCATAATATCACATATTAGAGGCTTGAAAGCAACAGGAGGTCTGTCAGTTACAGCTACACATGTAGCTATTATGTGAGGGGCTTTGAACCTCCTCTCAGTTATACATGAATCATACTATAGAATCAGCTTACTTCTGTGTGATGTGAAGGGGCTTCCAGTACTGCTGAACCCACTGAGAATCAACTTGAAAGAGCAACTTAATGCCCCATTTTAGCTTGAACATGCCCTTTCACCAATTCAAAAAATGGATTCAAATGTTGCTTGTTCTTTGGCCCATGATAATCCTATCCCCCTTACTGCTCTGTCAGACTGTTGCTGCAGTGTATCTCTATCTCTCCCAAAATAAACTGATGCATTTCAGCTGTTTTCAATTGTTTAAATGTTTAGACAGTCATCCAAACTCTAACTAGCTACCTATACAACTCATTTTACCTTTGATGGACAATAATGACTCTCACTTGCACTTGTGTACCCAGATTTTTTCTGGAAAAAGCTAAATAACCTCTGTTGTAATTAACATAATAGAATGGACCATGATCATTTTGTAGCGTAATAACCTGAGTGTACACGTAATTTACAAACGGTTTCATCTGGTTTGCTCTGGCTATGCAATGAAAGCACTTCAGCAGCAGCTGTAATTGGCTGTCTTCATCCTGGATCTGTTCAGCCATAGTACTGCAATATAAGCATTTTTAAATATATGAGGGTATGTAACCACTAACTCTAGTGTGTTGGTTTTGCTGTATACCTGCTACTGATATAGTGTGTGTGTTATTTTCAAACAAACTTAAGCACGCATAATGAACATCTGCCCAGAAAACAGCATAGAGTCAAATTAAATTAGTGTTTGATTAACAAAGTTGAGCATCTAGTAGATGTTTTCTGAGAGGTGGGCTCCAATGAGATGTTCATATTGTTATTTGCTGCAGTTAGCCATAACAATATGATTAGCTTATAATGTATTAGGGCTGTGTTTCTGAGTTTGTTGTCACCTAGTATTCAACATTGCTTCATACATGACATAAAGCGCACATTTTAGGATTCAGGATTTTAGCTTTGATTGTGGTTTTATTTCAAAATCTTCTATTCCCTGGTAATCCCAAGACTAAACCAGATATCTTACAGACTTCAGTCTGTTAAGAAAATCAGATTGAAGTAAACTGTACGGGCTCAGTCGAAATGTTGTGGTAGAGAAAAGAAAAAGAGGCTGAATTTGAGAAACATCATTCCTCCCATAAATATTACATGCAACAAGACTTTATTTTGCCTAATGTAAAAGTCTTTGGATCCTCTCTCCTTTGCTTTTTCTCCCATGCAACAAATTACACTACTAAAGGAGTTCCCAAGGAGTATGAGTGTTTTGGTTGACTAAGTGCAAGTGTAATTAAAAGGATGAGACTTTAAGGTGCCCTGGTCATGTCTCCGGCTTGCACTGTGTCTGGACAGAATGAGACCAACTTGGCTGTGGTTGCTCATCAATTACGTCTGTCACTCACTGAACTCTTAATTGCCTGGGCACGAGTCAGGGACAGCTGAGGGAAGGAAAATAAGTCATGCTGGGTAAAAACATGTTAGGGATTTTACCAGGGTTGAAAAATCTGGAAATGCATGTCATTGCAAATTGTTTGGAAGAAGTCCAGATAAAGACTAATTCAATGTGATCATATTGAAGGAGATGTTGTGGTGCAGTTATTTGTCTTTAAGGACCATATTCAGTGAAATCAGTTACAATCTATAACATTTTGAAATGATCATCCTTATCTTACTTTGCACATTTTTGGACACAGTTAAGCTCCCAGACAGATCTATGAATCCATGGGGAGCCTATGTTGCTTAAAACAAGTCTTTGTCTGGTTTCCAAATCATGGAACTCCTTTGCTGTCTGAACAAAAGAACTGAGTTATGTGCACATTACTTGGAAACCAAGACTGATGAAAAAGCAACGCCTGAACACAGTCTAAGCCACGAATATATTTATGTAAACAGCATCAACAGCTTTAAACATTTTAGTCAAGTTAAGAAATATCCCTGTTTGGCAGAATAGACTGCAGATATACTATAGGTCAATGTTTTAACCACTGACTGTGAGTAGAGACATTTTGATGCCATTGCAATTTCTAGACTTTTTACACTTACAGTTTTTATGATATCTGTAACTTTACTTGTATTAACACAATTAAGAGAGTCTTGTGACTCAGCTGAATGTCTCTTTTGTTTGGTTAGCTTCAGATTTAAAAAAAAAATGTCTTATTCATCTGCAGTAGAGCCAAAATTTGTTGAATGACAGTTAGATAAGCACCAACTATTTTGATTATGGATTCATTGTTATTCAAGTATTTTAGAAGAAAAAATGCCAAAAATTCCCTAGGTGCAGCTTCTAAATTGCTATGATTTATTATTGTTTTTTGTGTGTGTCTTGTGTGTTATTGAATGGAATATAATCAGGTTTTGGCATGATGGTTGGACAAAACAGGCGGCAATGTACTGCATTCTTCTTGTTTTATACCAAAAGATGACTGGATTACACTGGTAAATAGTAGGCAGAAAATACAATTAATTAAAGTTAATAGAAAATCTAATAAAAATACTGAAATAATAAAAATAACCATTAAATGCAGCCATAATCTGCAGTATCCTAGATAATATTGGTGGTTGTAGTGATTGATTTTCATGTATTATTTGCATACTATTTGTCGGTCAGTCAGTATTTATTCCTGTTCAGTAAAATTGTGCTTGTTAATATGTATTTATATACTTAAAAAAGAAATCCATCTTTGAACATAAAGTTCATTCCTGGTCTGAGTGGATAAACATCTCTGTAGTCAATGCTTATCAAATCAAATCAAAGTAATTGGCTCTGAAAAAAATTAGCAGATATTAGTTATTAGATATTCTTCTGCCAAGTAATTAGCATTTAGCTTGAACTCTTAATTGAAATGCTCTCCATTACAGTATTGCGCGAGCAAATCCCTTGACTGTGGAGAGATTTTATGTTGATATATTATATTACTATATTGTTAATTCACCGCTGCACTTCTGCTCTTGCTTTGCCAGATAGCATTGTTTTGAACTGAGTGCACCAAGAAAATAATCCGAAAAGGCAAATTATCTGAGTCAGCTCCCACAGCAACAACCCTGGCAGCCCAGCAGCCACCTGCTTGGAGTTGCACCAGCGCAGCTTTCCCCTCTCTCCCTTAAGAGAGCTCGTAAATATAACTGAGTACAATGTGGGTAGAAAGCAGATGATGAAAGGTAAATATGAATTCCAGGTGGGGTTTTTTTTTGATCTCTGCTTTTGTATCTCTCTTCTCTGGCAAACAGTGCCTAGAGCTGGGAGTCAGTGGCCTTCACTGTTTCTCTTCTCGGGGTATTTGAGGTGAACAGTGTCTCTTCTCACATTCACTGACCCAGGATGTGACCCCTCCCCCCCGAAGGGAGAGATAGAAGAGCAGTTGTAGGATACACTGAGATAGAGAGAGAAATCACTTTGTTTTGTAAAAACAACTTGAGGAAACATCAGGTGGGTGAAAATGTGTCTGTTTTCCTTAAAATGTTAACCCAAAACCTATCCTAGTGACAATGTAATACATTAAAATTACAGTGTAGTGTGAAACTAATATTTGACAAAAACCTTTTCTTGACCTTTCCTTTAATGAGGGTTTTCTGGTTTTCTCCTGGTAATGAGCATCCTGCAATTATATCTCAATAGGGAAGTAAAGCAAACAGCAGGACATGAGCCTCAGAGTAAGTGCCTGTAGCACCAAATAATTTTGTAGGGGCATCTTAACTGACGTATTCTTGGCTGATATGGACACAAGATGCTTTATTTCTTTAATTTCAAGGGCTTATTTTCAGAAACACACACAGTTTCGGAAATGGAAAGTTCATAATGTTCATCTAGGGTCTACTTCATGGTCGCTTACTGCTTACTACTTTGGTATTTATGAATATAGGATTCTTTTTGAGTGCAGCCTTTGGGAAACAAACAGGAGACAGAGAAGCCAGTCAACTGTAGACCACTGGACAGAAGAATCCCGGAGAGTCTCATCTCTGGCTGCGGACGGCCCTTCTCTGCGGAGATGTTGATTACTGTGGAGCATGCCCCAATAGATGTCATTAATCAAGTTAATGAAACACGATGTCAATAAGAACCCTAACAAGATTCCTGTGCAAACCAATGGCCTGCCTGACATCAACATGAGAAACCCGGCTAATGGAGTAACTGCCGTGCCTGTTTGATGAGGAGGATTACAAGCATTAGCCACAGAGCTGGGATGAATAAGCACATGTGAGGAATGTAAAATGAAGAAGAAGAAGAGGAGGAAAAGGGGAACACAAACAACTCTGCATTGCTCCTGGGTGATTTATTTGTAGATTCAGAGAACAGCAACAACAATATTAGACTGGGTTGAGGTTATTCCTGGTAACAGAAAGTGAAATACGAACTGCAGCAGGAGATGGTACAGTCTAATTATGCTTTATTAACTGATGTTTACATACAAAGTTCTCTTGGTTCATCAGAAGTTCTTTCTTCAAGTAATTTAGATAGAGTGCAGGACCTTTACAAACAAATGAATGTCCGTTACATTCAAGTTGTTGCCAAATGAGTTCAGGCAATGCTGATTAAGCCTATCAGCACCAGGTAAATCTCTCTGTACTTTGCAGTATACCAGAGTTTTAAATCTGGTGCCTGTGGCAACATTCCAGTGCTAGTGCACTAGTAGCGACGCATTTTACGTCAACCAGCAATGATTGGTTTGCCAGAGCTGAGGAGGGGAGGAACTGTAGAAGAGGAGCCTATGGCAGAAAAACCTAAGGGAGTGTCCAAGAAAAGTTTCTTCAAAAGTTCCAAATAAAAGAAAACTTGG
This sequence comes from Lates japonicus, assembly GCA_033238685.1. Taxonomy (NCBI): domain Eukaryota; kingdom Metazoa; phylum Chordata; class Actinopteri; family Centropomidae; genus Lates; species Lates japonicus. The sequence continues at coordinate 1,008,050 of BRZM01000057.1, forward strand.
TGTACTGAGGAAGCATTATAGTCTTAAAAAAAGGAAACAATCAATGGTGAGGACAAACACAGATTGTAATTACTCTCTTTGCCAGAAGGGGGAGACAAAAGTTGGACACTGCAGATTTCCAAATTTTTCTTATTGTTAACAAATCCAACAAAGTGTTGGTCCATCTCACAGTACTTTTCCAACATCCTTAGGCTGTCTGTAGCTTTCAGCCCCAAGCTGAAAATTAAATTTACTTTAGACAAAAAGCCACATTATTTCCTATAACAGCAGGACACTTGTTTTAAGCAAATATTACTCAAATAAGTGTGATTAATGTATTATTTGAGGCCTATTTTCAGCCCCTTGTAGTGCACATGTACAGTTGTATGCAGTTTGTAATACTAGTTTTTCTAGTTCATGGAATAAAAAGTAACAGTACATTAACGTTTGAAGGCTCATTTTAAATGTCGAAAAAATTATGATGTATTATAATTAACTCAGGGGTGGCCACTTTTGCATACAACTGTATTTATGGCAGTAAGTCAGTATATGTGGGTTTGACATGAAATAGACTACAGTGCCCATGTTCATAAAAGTCAAGGAACATATCACTCAGTGGAACAAGGTGGTTCACTGACGTGTTTTGGACAGTGGAGCTCTGTGGCACAGATGAAGTAAAACAAAATATCATCAGACTTACTCTTTAAAAATAGCCATATAAATTGCAAGGTAAATCGATGGATGAAGTGGCAGGCTGTGCTGATTGGATTAGAGGGAAGCATGGCTCCAATCAGAGCGACAGGGACACATTTGAACATCTGTATTCTAAATGGCCACAGTCACCCTGGGAGGAGATCACAGCACACTCAGCGATGTTCCTGTTTCTATCCATATGGCCTTTTAATCTCTAGTTCACACCCCTGGGTGGCGTGTCAGGCAGTTATGTCTTTATTTATTATTTGACATCATGCCAATGACCCCTGAGTGCCTCAGATATGTCCTGTTGCAATTTGTTTAAACAATTACTTGTCATTGCTTAATTGGGCAAGGCGAATAGCTGACTAATCATCACTCATCTTCTCTCTCTCTCTCTCTATCGCTTGGGGGCTTCCTGTCAGTGACATAAAGGTTATGTATCTCTCTTAATGCAGAGATATTGTAAATGCCAATTTTCATAAGCAAGCACTGCTATGTGAACCTTGATCTTTAGCGCTAAATACCCCGGAGACATGTTAGATAACCTCAGTGTTTCAGGTGACATCATGCTGTACTTATGGACGTGGTGACATAAATGCACATGACCACAGTCTCCCATATGGGAGCATGTACTTTGTAATGTAAATGTACATTAGTAAACATTCAAACGAAGGAGAAAATTAGAGAAACTGAGTTGCCGATCCAATCAAGAGAGGAGAAAACCAAAGCAATGGATTAGGGTGTGGGGGAGGTTACGGGAGATGCTGCAGTTTAATTTATCCTGAAGTACCCGGGGGATGCTGCACAGCTTGGCCACAAAAAGCAATGTGAATTGGCACAGATAAGGTTATAGGCTGCTAAGCTAATACAGTATTTGAATAATTACATGGAAAAAAGATAAAGGATACTGACTAAAAGAGATCAAGACCAAATATACTTCCTATAGACAGGCTGCTGTGTTGTCACATGTCTAAAAATGGAGTTGTATCCAACAACAGAAATATCGACGTCAAGAATTATAAGAAGCAACAAATTAAACATATTAGTGGAAATAGGAACTGATGCAACAAATTCAGTTCAGCTGTGTGATAGCTCCATGGTTTGGAAATTTTTGGTAGGGGCGAGGGTGCAAGATAAAAGATTCTCTGCCTTTATCTTTCCCAACTGTTAAGAGGAGAAAGGATTTCAATTAGACAACATAAGACAATAATGTCAATTGGACAGCTCATGCAACTAATCTGGATTAGAGTTCTACAACTAATCCAAAGGCTAAAGCTCCTCTTTATTAGAACACATCAATATCAGTTTTGTCAGACCGATAAGATGTTCTCAGCTTCCACTAAGTACCTTCTAAACGGCTTCATATTGTTACCTTTTGATTAGGCTTACATATTGTAATATTCAATATTGCAAAGATTTGATGACAACCTGTTAGAGAACATGATATCTATCTAGGAAAGCATTGGAAAGCAGTGAATATTGAAATTACAAATGATGATATAAACATCAATTGAATAAATACAGGAGTTAACCATGTTTGACATGTCAGTCATTGCTGCTAATTGCACAGTATTTGATTTAAAGATAATCTCATGACTGATTTTACATTGAACAAGAGTGAAGGTTCATATTTACAGCATAAAGACTATGCTGTGTAAGGCAAATCTCATTAAGAAAATATCATGTGTATCTGTCATGCTTAGGTGAAAATATGTTAATATCAATGTAAATTGTTATTTCAGTATTATATTGCTTACATACCATGAAAAAGAATATTTTGTGAACACCACCAAACCAAACCTAACAACGCTACTCCCTGCTAGTCATACCAGAAAAATCGCACAAAAACAGCTTCCCTTTCTTCTCCTCTTCCTGGCATCCCTTAAACTCATCCACACAGGATCCAAATAACCCTCTGATGAGCACATACATGGTACGTACTATGCAGTCTGTAGGTACACCTGTAAAATCTACTGCAACCCAATGCAACAGCGCAGCCATGAATTCTACCTGTAATGTGCAGTTTTGATCAAACACTATTGGAGAGGTATTAATTTAACTTAATGTTTATTATTGAGGTTGTATTTTGCAGGAGTGTGGAACTGGAATGTATTATATTGAGAGGTATTTGTATTGTTTTGTGCCCCCCACGTAGAAACATGAGAATATTAGTGACACATTTTCATATGATGTAGTCCACTACCACATCACCACTAACTACAGCCTTGGTAATAAACATATAGCTGAATTAACAATCTTTGGAAAGTTTTAACAAATATTGGCTAGTATAAGCTTTGTAAAGGTAGAATACATGGTGCTGGATTGCATTGTATTGTATGGATGTTCCTAATAAAGTGGTTATTTGGTCATTTATTTATTTGGTAGTAGACACAGATGGGCATTGCTTCTCACAAAAAGACGTGTACTGTATTTGTTCTTATAGGAAAGAGGTGTGGACGTAACGTTTCCAAGGAGCATAACCACAGAGCATGTGTGATGCCTGTTTTTCTCTGCTGAATTGCATAAGTCTAACACAGCAGCCTCAGACCGGATTTACATAACACCATTTTACTTTACGTGTCATCTCATGAATCAACAAATAACAGAACACGTTATTTAAGTGGTTTTTAGAAGGTGAACGTTTGTGGCTCCATTTTGTGATTCACTTTTCTCTGTGGTCAGAACAGATATTGTCAAAACTGTAGGTTTTCCTGTGATAAAAAATGTTTAGGCAACATCTTTAGCTATGATATTTTTGCACTACACCTCCCATAGGTCACTTGGCAATTAATCAGTGTGAGCAGAACTGAGACATCTGTTTTCTCAGGTTGCTTTGCATCAACAGAAAATCTTTCCCTCGCTTGGTGGGGTGGCTGCCACTGCTCATTCTAATACACTTAATTCTTAATTGGATTAATCCACACAAATCAATGCTACTGCATCTGAAA